>CM053769.1:498538951-498579628 GCA_028658325.1 Potorous gilbertii | reverse complement strand
GTGGTGGTGATGATGATGGTGGTGGTGGTGGTGGTGATGATGGTGGTGGTGGTGGTGGTGGTAGTGGTGGTGATGATGGTGGTGGTGGTGGTGATGATGGTGGTGGTGGTGGTGGTGGTGGTGATGATGGTGGTGGTGGTGGTGGTGGTGATGATGGTGGTGGTGGTGGTGGTGGTGGTGGTGGTGATGATGGTGGTGGTGGTGGTAGTGGTGGTGGTGGTGGTGATGATGGTGGTGGTGGTGGTGGTGGTGGTGGTGGTGATGATGGTGGTGGTGGTGGTGGTGGTGGTGGTGGTGGTGATGCTGTTGTCATCTCCCCTAAAGCAATGGAATCTCTTTAACGACAGGGAATGTTTCTTTTTTTTGTATCTTCAGCACTTGTCACAGTACCTAAAACATAATAGCACTTTGTGAATACAGTTGATTGACTGATAACTGGAAAGAATCTGAGAAGCAGCGTTGAGGAAGAGACACATCTCAGGCATGGGGACAGTCTTATACAAAAGAGGCTAGAGATGGAATAATGATTTCAGAGAGCAGCAAATGGACTAGTTTATCTAGAACCCCAGGTTCTGAAGAACAAATGTCCACCCTGGTCAAGGTATACAAAGGGCCTTCAAATCACAGAAGGTGGAAGGAATAAAACAATGGAATTGTGGCTCCTGTTATTAGGGGTTTTCTGTGGTATTCAGAGACATTCATTCAACAAGCAATTAGAGAGACAAGATGATCTATAAGTGAAAAGAGCATGGGACTTGGACACGGAAGACCTGAGCTGGAGTCTTGGTTCCACCACTCATCAGATTTAGGTCCCTCTGAACTTCAGTTTCCTCATCTACAAAATACATCTGCTCCTTACTTTGCAGCATCTCTATGAAGACCAAATGAAATAACTTTTATCAAGTATTTTGTAAATTTCTCCATGAGAAAGCTCATCTACCGATGTTTGTCAGTGCCTACAATCTGGGCACTGAGAAGTGACTTGCCCAAAGGCAGAACTTAGACCCAGGTCTTCCTGGCTCCCAAACTGGCTTTCTATCCATTATTGCCCTTCTACCTTTCATGCCTGCTGTTTTTATCCCACAGCCATGTCCTAATAAATGCAAACATCTTTCTCTACCATAAATAGACTCCTCCCTTGGAACAAATTAAAATTAACAAAAGTAGCCATTCTTTAGAACATATGTAAACTTTTCTAGACCAATAGTCACCTCTCATGCAAGAGGAGGGAAGTGTAGCTCATCACCTTTTTTCCAGAACTAGGATTCTGTTCTTGCCACTTATTTCATATTCCCGTGTATCAAAATTATAATTTTGGTCCTTAAATTCATAGGTTCATGTGGATTGAGCCTTGAAAGAAAGCTCAAAGGATAACTAGACCAACCCTTTCATTTTTCAGATAAGGAAACTGAGACCTAGGGAGATAAAATACCTTACCCGAGATCACACAGGAAACAGAGCTGGAATTAGTTTTTTTTTTCATTCCAAAGCCAGGGATCTTTCCATCATGCCACTACTACTCATCTTTTCATCCATTCCTTCATCATATTGCCTTGAGAAAAGGGCCTGAATCATAACTATGCCTGAATCTCTAGCATCTAGCACAGGGACTTGAATATAGTTTTAAATGTTTCTTAAATCTAATTAAATTTGTTAAATTTGTCACCCTTAAGAGGGCCTCTGCCAGAAAAGCAGAGCCAGGGCTTTGGATTCATCAAGTCTGACCACAAAAAGAGGGGAGTCACAGTTTCTTTGAACTTTCATTACCCTTATTCCTGAGTTCTAGGGAAAATCTCTTAAACAGAGCATAGTTATGGCTCTATGATTCTTTGGACCTATGAATCTATGAATCTAGCTCCCCCAAAAGGGGTTAATAATGTCATTTCTAGAAAAAGGTATTCCATACACACAGTAATAGATATCAGGTATAGGACAACTATTCATTTCCTCTACATCAACAACAACAGATGCTTAAAGTGTAAAAGACTTAGAAACATGTACTAATAAATATTTGAAAGAAATAAATACTATCACACTCCCTCAGTATGTTACTTTCACCATTGATTTACAGTGTTTGTTCATCTAACAAGTCTAGATCACCTGGCAAGTCAGGGAATGGCTTGGACTTACTTAGTCATTTCATCTGTTGTATCCTCTCAGAAGTTTCTTGTAGCAGTAGAATGTCTTCTTCTCCAAGAATCTATATATTTACAAGAAATACACACTGCTGAGCAACCAGAACTGACTCAAGACCCCCTGACTTCTCAAGCTCAAAAGATAGTAAGTGAAGGGAATGTCCATTTCTCAGGATTACTATCTGTTTACCTATGCTTAGGGGGGGAAAAAACCACAACGCAGAAGAGGCAGACGTGAGACATGAAGTCCCATCTCAGGCTCTCTTGTGTTCTTAATTCCATATACTCATTGCTAATATAGATTCTAGGAGAAGTGGTGTAAGGGAGTAGAGCAATCTCCTTCCCAATAACCAGAAACCTAAGGAAGAGCTGGTATTATTTAGCCACTACAAGGAAGTCACCTTGAAAGAGACCAGGAGCCACAGTGAAGATTCCTCCTCCTGGATCAATTGTCACTTCTCTGATATGGGTCCTAATCACAGGGACTAATGAGGGATGATTTTGCGTGACAAAGTGTAATTCAGTGCCCCTCTGCAAAAAGCCAATGTGAATGTTCAGTTCCATCTTCCCTGCTACACACTATATCAATATAAGGTAATTGATATAAGCAGACACCATAAGGGATGGAAAGAAGAGTAAGAAGCAGTCTCTGCTCTCATACAGTTTACAATTGGAGAGAGAAGAGCATATGTGATTTTCCCAGCCCAGGTGCCCTCCTACATCAAAACCAATCACAAAAGATATCGTTGAATTATTGATTGCTGACTGATGGGCTTTTCTGAACTCAGTTCACTTCTTTCAGTGCCAAGGCAAATCTCAAAGTCTTTTAAGCTTCAATGTGAACTGAAAGAGTTTGTGTTCCTATGGAATAGCCTTAGAGAACCCAGAAGCATCTTCCTGCCACAATGAGGCAGCAGAGGGGAACTTGAGTGGAAGACAAGCATAGAAAGAGAAAAATGTCATAATACTCCATAAACATGGACTATCATACAAATACAAAGCAAGCAACAATTCATTGTACCTAGCAGGATCCCAGAAAGCTTCATGGCGGAGACAAAGCATCAGTGTGGCATTAAAGGACAGGTAGGATTTCAACTGGCAGAGACGGGGGAAGGACATGCATAGCCAAGGTAGCAAAGCATAGGCTGAGGGAATGAATAAATGAGGAAGCATGTATTAGGCACTTACTGTTTTCCAAGAAAGCACCTATTCTACAGTCATATGGTCCTATGTGTTTAAGGAGTAAGCTAGTATAGTTGGAGAGTAGAATACAACAAGGTGTAAATGAGGGTTGAAAAGAGAGAGTGGAATTAATTAGATTTTAGAGAGCTTTGAATGCGAGGCTAAGAAGCTTGAACTTTATTTTAAATATAAAAGGGAGAAACCTGTACTTCTTTCTTGGGTGTATCTTTTGTGTGTGCTTTATGGATGACAAACTAATATTCCTAAAGTATAGATCTTACCCTGTCACTCTCTACTCAAGAAGCATCTATGCCTCCCTATTAAGTCTAGGATAAATGAAATCTCCTCTGTTTGGCTTT
Source organism: Potorous gilbertii (assembly GCA_028658325.1). Classification (NCBI taxonomy): domain Eukaryota; kingdom Metazoa; phylum Chordata; class Mammalia; order Diprotodontia; family Potoroidae; genus Potorous; species Potorous gilbertii. The sequence goes on along the minus strand of CM053769.1, from coordinate 498,575,952 downwards.
TCTTTAAGCTAAATTGATGAGTTTTTTCCCTTTTTACATGAAAATAATTTCTGCCACTCCACCCTCTCACTTCCCTCCCACTTCTAGGTTAAACATTCCCACAAATTTTTTGGTATCTAAAATCCTATACTATCAGGGGCCAACCTCCCTCCTTTCTTTTTTAAAATATATATATATATTATTTTAATTACGTGAGAAAACAATTCCTAACATTCATTTTTTAAAAAAATTTTGAATTTCAAATTCTCTTCTTCCCTCTGTCCCCTCCCCCCTCCTTGAGAAGGCAAACAATTTGATATAGACTATACATATGTGGTCACACAAAATACATTTCTATATTAGCAGTGTTGCAAAAGAAAACAAAGGCCAAAAACCAGAAAAAGAAAAACAAAGTTTTAAAAAGTATGCTTCAATCTGCATTCAACCTCCATCAGTTCACTCTCTATAAATGGATAGCATTTTTCCTCATAAGTCCTTCACAATTGAACCATCATTGCATTGGTTCATTGTATTACTGAGAACAGCTAAGTCATTCACAGTTGTTCGTCATTACAATATTGCTACTCCCATATACAATGCTCTCCTGGTTCTTCTCACTTCAGTTTGCATTAGATCACCTAAGTCTTTCCAGGTTTTTCTAAAACCATCCTGCTCATCATTTCTTATAGCACAATACTATTCCATCACAATCATATACCACAATTTATTTAACCATTCCCCAATTAATGGCATCCCCTCAATTTCAAATACTTTGCCACCAAAATAAGAGCTACTATAACTAGTTTTGCACAAGTCCTTTGCCCTGTTCTTTGATATCTTTGGAAAATATACCTAGTAATGGTACAGCCCTTTGGGCATAGTTCCAAATTGCTCTCCAGAATGGTTGGATCAGTTCACAACTCCACCAATAGTGCATTCGTGTCCCAATTTTCCCACATCCCCTCCAATCATTCCCACCCCATTCTCCAAATTACTTCCAACTTACTGAATAAACATTTTGTATTTACTGTGTCCACTAGTAAAATGTAAGCCCCCTCAAGGCAGTACCCTAGGCTCTGATTGGTGGGTTAGATTTCTCCTTACCTAGCCCATAATTTACTTAAATCACTTAACCTCTGTCTGCCTCAGTTTCCTCAACTGTAAAAGGAAGATAATATTTACTTTATAGGGTAGTTGGGATTATCAAAAGAGATAATATTTGTAAAGTTCTTAGCACAGTGTTTGACACATGGAAGGCACTTAATATATGCTTGTTCCCTGACTTCTGCTCCTTTCCAATGCTTATCCCAGTGTCTGGCATAGAAAAAGCTGTTAAATTTCTTTCTTTCTTCCTCTGTTTTTTTCTTTCACCACTGCCTAACATAGTGCCTGGAGCTTAGTAGGTGCTTAATAAATTTTTGTCACATTAAATTGAGTTCTAATATTCAATTCAACAAATATTCACCGGCAGTCCCCACTTTCTGCCACTGGGTATTTCTCCAAGTACTCATTTGATACTAATCATAACTCATAATTCACTCCTCAGCATCACCACTAGTTCATTCTAAGGTTTCTGCAGGTTCCAAGATTTCCCTTCGTACATAAATCCTTTCTCCAATATCCCCAACAAATGGTCAATAGTCTTCTGCTTAAACAACTCCAGTGATGATAAACTTCCTATTCTAGAAGGTGTCCTTTTCTCTTGTTAGATAACTTTTGTTGTTAAAAAGTTCTTCCTTGAATGAAGTCAGAATTCACCTCCCTGCTCCTTCCACCCACTGGTCCTAGTTCTTAATACTGAAAAAAAATAAAAAGAAGCCTAGTTCTTATTCCATACAATGATCCTTCAGATATCTGAAGATATTCTCAAGTTTTCTCCAAGCCTTCTTTTCTCCTGGCTAATCACTGCTAACTTTAAATATAACTGACTCTCCAGTCATTTCCTTATAACCTCACCAGTCACTGCCTGGAAGAAATTTCTTGCTAGGACCCTGCTTCCATGATTGGTCACTACCTCTCCCTGACTCCTATTTCTGGAAAATCCCTTGCCATACTTTACTCTCAACTCTCCTTCCATCTCCTCCACCGCCTTGCCCAACAATCTTGCCGAGTTCTCTTTGGGTGTCCTGTCCTCTTTGTTCTCCCCATGAACCATGATATTACATTGATATTGTCCTTGTTCCTGGATGAGTTATGTCGGCCTATCTCTGTTCAGTTGAATGCTATCCCTTTAACTTTCTAGATCAAAGTGTTCCTCCCTGGCCATGGCACTGCCATTTTTATGTTAACTCCCTCATTGTAAGAGACTGTCCTTGAAGGCAGTAATTATCTGCCTTTCATTACTGTAGCCCCAGCACTTAGCACAGTGATTGGCACATAGGGAGCAATTAATAAATGCTTTTCATTTATTCACTCAAATTTCTTATGAGAAGCATCATAACATGTGGACAACAAGATAATGGGAAAAATAAGGAAAGGTAGCACTGTACAGTATAAAGAGTGCCAAATTTGCCACTAAAGAACCAGAGTTCAAACCCCTCTTCCAACACTTACTACTTGTGTGATTCGGGAAAAGTCACTTACCCTCTCTCAGACTCAGTTTACTCATCTGAAAAGGAGAGTTGGACTAGATGCCTTCCAAAGTCCTTTGCAACTCTAAGTCTATGATCCTACGAAACACTGATCTTGGACTCAGGATTGTGTAATCTTAGGAACATTGATTGCTTCACCTCCCTGGATCTCAGTAAAATGGACTTCATATGTAAAATAAGAGCATTGGACTAGATCTCCCAAGTGCCTTCCAAAATTAAAAACCTATAATTCTAGGACCCAGATCAAGTCCTAGCGGAGACCCTCACTAACTGGATAATACTGAGCAAGTCACTTTAGTTTGGCATAGGAAAGAAAGAAAGAACCAAGTATTTATTAATCATCTTCTGTGTGTCCAGCACTATTCTAATTGTTTTTAAGAAAAGTATTTTATTTGATCTCAGAGAGGGAGGGAGGTACTATTATCCTTCCCATTTGAAAGGTGAGGAATCTGAGGCAAAGAGAAGTTAAGTGACTTGCCCAGAGTCACACAGCTTTTAAGTATCTAAGGTCAAAGTTACACTCTGATCTTTCTGACTCCACACTCTATCTGATATATGCACCATCTCACTGCCTTAGTGAAAACAGTGAAACATGGAGTCAAAAGATCCGAGTTCAAATCCCAGTTCAGTCCCTTACTGCCTGTGTGACCAAGACCAAATCACATCAAAATCTGGGCTTCAGTTCCCTTACCTGTACAATGAAGAGTTTGGACTAAGTGACCCTGAAGGTCCTTCTCAGAATATCTCTGTTCCCATGATTCATCTCTCTGTAGCTATTCCTTCCAATCCAAGACATATCTGAACAAGCACAACTATATTTTCAGTACTTACCAGGTTCCTAGCACTGCCTGATCCCTTCCTGGCACTGCCTTCCACACAGGGGTGTCCAGGAAAGAACTATCCAGATGGAAGCCAATTTATTCTTTTCAAGTAGTCCTCATATGATGTGATTTCTAGAACCCTCACCATCCTCCCTATTCTCATGTTTCAGTTTGCCTTTGGGTCAACTGAAATGAGTTTCATTAGTCTGCCTTGAACCAGAGGGGTGCGTTATGACCTCCAGGCACCTCCTGGAAGAATAAGCCTATATGACTACACAAGGTAGCTTCCCTCCTCTGAGACAGGGGTTTGGAATTGACGGCTGGTGGAGCACAGAGAGCCTTTTATGTACTTCCTTGCCTGCCTTTTAGCCAAAATAAATGAGTCTGTGCTTTCCTGTTGACTTATCGCATTAAGAGGATGGAAGTACAGCTCAGGGTTAAACCTCAGCATTCTCCTATTCCACCTCTCGTCCTTACCATCCTAAAAACTTAAAGTATCTTTCTTCCCTTATTCTGCCCTCCAGGCTTCACCTCTTTGGTGTCTACTCCCTTTCAGCCACGGCTTAACCTCCCCCCAACTTTTCTGTTACCCTCCTTCCCCACCTCCTCCTAAACCTAATCTTTTCTAGGTGGTCTCTCATCCTGCTTCTGACACTTACTGCCTGGGGGACCCTGAGGCAATCACTTCACTTCTCTGGGACTCAGTTTCCTCAACTGTAAAATGAGAGAGACTTAACTAGAAGACTTCTAAGATGCCTTCTGGTCCTAGATCTATAATCCCAAAATCCTCTGGGTCAGAAACTCTACTCATCAAGGACACCAGGTGGCGCCACAGTGTATAGAGCACCGGACAGGAATCAGGAAGACTCATCTTCTTAAGTTCAAATCTGTTCTCAGACACTTACTAACTGTGTGACTCCGGGAAAGTCACATCATCCTCTTACCTCAGTTTCCTCATCTGTAAAATGAACTAGTGAAGGAAATGGCAAACCACTCCAGTATCTTTGCCAAGGAAACCTCAAATGGGAATCACAAAATGACAGAACAACAACTACTTACTCATCATACTAATGACATTATGGAAGCCAGATAAGCATCCGGTTCTCCATAACAGAAATAATAGACAACAGACAGGAGTATAGCCTGGCAAAACGGAGGCCTTAAGAACTGTTAAACACAGAGCCCTTCCCTGGTTTTGGGCTGGGGATTAGTATGTGAAGGTAGTATGGAAAGATCACTGGTAGGGGAATTGAAGATCCTGGGTTAAAATTCCATCTCTGATGTTATACTACCTGTGCAACCTTGGACAAGTCACCTAAACTCTATGGGCATGAATTTGCTCATCTGTAAAATGAAGGGGTTGGGTACAATGACCTCAAATGTCCCAGCTAGTGCTAAATCTATCATCTTTCAGACTCTAAGGTCCCTCCATCATCCTGACAGTTAGCAACCTTAGGTACTTTGAATAGGCCAATCCAAGTGCAAGGGAGAGTAAATTAAGGAACAATTCCAGTGGACAAATAAAGAATGTTCCCTTTAAGGGAAGACTCCAATCCTTTGTATTAATGGGGAGAAAGGACATTGAATTTGGGGTCAATTTTCCTGAATAGCTTCCACAGAAGGATAGGAACAGTGCATCTTAGTGGAAAAAAAATCACTGCATTTAGAGCAAGTAAATCATAAGATCATGAGGTTTTAAGAAGGAATCCTAAAGATGATCTAAGCAGGGATTTTTAATATATAAATAAGTACATATAAATATGAGGTGAACTGAAGTAGAAGAATGTATTAACATCAGGAGTGATAAAGGGAGGCCTCATAGAAGAGGTGACATGCAACCTGAACCATGAAAATAAAACAGAGATTTATCAGAACAACTCCAGGAAAGTGTTCTGAGGATGCAAGATACAAGATTTGTTTATGTTCCTATATTTTTTGATGAAGAGCTTCTGAAACTAGCTAGACTGGATCACTGAGGACAAACTTTTGATGAAATGAAAATCATTCCCCCTTGGTCTGACCTGCCCCAATTTCCTTCAACAACAAATGTTTATTTTGTGCCTTCTGTGTGCCAGGTACTGTGCTAGAGACTAAGGATAGATACAGAAAAAAATGAAATAGTCTAAAATTGATAAAAAGCACATTGTGTACAGGGCACTGGACTGTGCTGCCTTAATGGACACTATATACATAGCCTTCAATTTGGGTAAATTAAATACGTATAAATAACGATAAATAAAATAAACTAGGGACTTGACCTGGGACTTCATTGAGATAGGGAATTCACAGATAAGGAAACTCTTTTGCTAATGGAGGTTGGCACCTTTTGTCAACTTATAGTCTTAATCTTCAGTGGTGCTTAACCAAAAGTTAAAACACAGTGACCTTGTGTTTTAAATATTTTAATAACTACATTATACTATAATGGGTTCCCCCGTAATCCTACCTTATTCCTCTTATACATTTAAAAACATTATTCCGAGAAAAGGTCGATTGGCTTCACCAGACTTCCAGAAGAGTCCATCACACACACACACACACACACACACACACACACACACACACACACACACACATACACCCCACACCACACACCACAGACTAACACTGGTTCTTACGAAGGGAGGACTATATAACCCAGGCCTTTCTAGCACCATGGCCAGCTCTCCATCCAGCAAGCCATTGTGGTTCTCCAAAAATTAAAGGGAATATAATATAGTACTTCAGAAAGTTATATAGTCTATATCCCCACTCCTCTTGATGTGATTACCAAATCCTACTGTAGCAAGTTCTCCTAGCTGTCAGGTATTGAGACATCTGGATGTTGCTTCCAAGTTGGTTTGATTGTGGGAAACGCTAGGAATACATTTATGCAAAATCCCCTACCACTTTACTACCACATCTAAAATTCCACCATTGACGATTCCTTGCTTTGGGCACTATCTCCAAAAGGCCCCAGTTAAAATTCAGACAGTTACCTGCAAAAGAGAGGACAGATGAACTCATTAGAATCCATTAAAAATACTTCGATCATTTTATCAGATTGGCTTACAAGGGCCAAGAATCCTCCCCTGCTCCAGCCCACCGCGCGCCTGGTGGGGAGGAAACCCGGGGTCAGAAGCGGTGTGTGTCGCTTTAAAGGCTCCCCGCTCCACTCGGCCCGGCCCCCTTCTCTGACAGTGCAGAGAGGCTGGGCTGCCTTTAGCTTGAGCCATCGCCCAGCGCCGCCAGTCTAGCAGGAGGCAGAGCCGCTCGCCCTCCCGCCTGCCAAGCCGGCTCCCTGGCACCGCGGCTCCGTGCCCGTCCCCCAGAATCAGGGGACAGGAAAGATAGCGGCCCGCGGACCGAGAAGCCCCGAGGTGCCCGGAGAGGACTCATTCTGCTCTCCCCATCCTCCTCCTCTTTTCCTTCTGGATTTGGAAAGGCACTGCACGCCGTTCCTGTGGAAGGAGAAGCGAGTTCCCGTTCCCGCAGCCCCATGGCTGGCTTCCCTCGCGGATGGGCTGGGAACCCAGGCATCCAGAGCTGCCTAGCTCGGCTCTGCTGACAGCCTAAGGGTGTTGAGGAGTTAAAACCCCAAGAGAAGGCTACGGAGCCCCAGCGGGGCTCCCTCCTCCGCTGGGTTCCCCTCGGGGCCCCTGGAGCAGCGCAGCACAGCACAGCACAGGGCGGTGTGTGTGTGTGTGTGTGTGTGTGTGTGTGTGTGTGTGTGTGTGTGTGTGTGTCCGCGCGCGCGTGTTTGTGATCTGTGTATGTGTAGAGTGAGTGTGTGTGTGTGTGTGTATGTATGCTCTGTGTGTGCTGAGTGTGTGTTTGTGTGTGTGCTGTGTGTGCGCGCGCTGGGGTGCGTTCCCCAACCCCCACCCCCGCCCCGGTTCAGGCTCGCTCCCACCCCCTCCCCGCCCCCACCCGCGCCCCGCAGCCCGCTGAGCCCGGCGGGCGGAGGAGGACGCTGACGGCCCCCGGGAGGAAGAGGACACGGAACCGGCGCCCCGCTGGTGCCAAGGAGCTGTGTGGCGCGGTGCAGCCGGATCCGAAGGGGGATGGGACAGAGCGGCGACCCCCAGCGCCCTCGCCCCACCACGATGCAGGGAGCGCCCCCGATCGCCCATCCTGGCTGCTGGCCCACGGTCCCGAAGCAAGCTTCCGGAGCTGCTCTCGCCTGATCCCGGCGGCTGCCCACTCCTCTCGCTGGATTCGGGATCCCGCGCGGCGCCAGAGGCTCTCTCCCTGCTGACTTTGCCTCTGCCCGGGACGGGCCTGCCGCTTGCTGGGCTTCCCGCCGGCCCCGCCGCCCCTGCCGTTCCCTGCCGGAAATGTCCGGGTCACCTGTGGCCTCGCGCCCCGGCCCCGCGCCGCGGTCCGCGCTCCCGCTGACTCCCTGCGGGCACCAGCAACCCCGCGGCTTGCCCCGCGCTTCTTCTCCCTCTGCTGCCAACGCCTGAGTCTATGCCTGGACCCAGTGCTCCAGTTTGGGGCAGGGGATGATCTTTGAAGGGATTTGTTTTTCCCGGGCCTTGAAAGGCAGGGGCCGGGAGACTCATTCCTAGCCCCAGATCGGATTTGAAAGCTGGGGTATTTTTGTTGTGTTTTTCTCTCCTTTCTTGGAGAACGGAATTCTTCGTCCCTTCCCCCTCCAGCTGCGCCAGATGTTGTCCACGGCTTAGAGAAACTCGGGGACTGGTCCGGGCAGCTCCTCTCTCTTTGAACACCCATCCTAGCTAGGGAGCCTCGACCTCCCTCTTCCGTCAGCCTTCCCCAATCTCCCAACCAGTGGCCAGAAGTGGGCCCCGGGCCCATCCCATGCCCTGACTTTGAGGGCAGCTCTGGCGCCTCCCCGACCTGGCTGGTGAGTCCTGGGGAGGAGGGGGAGCTGGGACAGGCCCTGAGTTAGGGCGATCCCCTTCGGGATCTCCTCCCCCGCTCACCCCAGGAAAGAAGGCCTAAAAGGCGGGGAGAGTCTACTAGACAAGGAATTTGGGAGGGTGGAGAAGAGCAGCCTATTTGAAAATTGAAGGGGATCTTCCATATAAGCCCCAGGCCTAGGTGGAGGGGTGCAGTAGGGTGTCCCCCTCAAGCTTCTTCAAAGTCAGTGAAGCATTTGGTCCCCTCTCCTGCTATCCGCTTTCAGTAGAGTTCTCTATCCTTTCCCCAATCTTCCTCCCCTCCCCTTCAAAGCCAAACCAGCAAAGAGGACAGGTTGAGGGAAAGAGGAGTACAGGAAGCCCACAGAACTCCTGCCTATATTTTGCCCCGGTGCAAAGAGATCTCCTCTTTCACTCCAGAGCACCCCACATCTCTGTCTTCCTCTGGAAAACCCTACTTGTTAAGAATACTGTGGAGAATGAAGGGTAGGCCCTGCTGCATCTGGAATCCTCTGTCCTGATATTCCGGGCTTCCCTGTCTTCCACTCCCAATCTAGGACAGACTAGGAGTTTGGGGGGCTGTGGTTGTCACCCCCTCCCGTATATCACAGGCCCCAAGGACATCACAGGAGACCACCTATTCCCTTCTATCCCCCAGGAACAATTCCCCAGCCCCATCTCTGGCAGCCATCCATCCAAACCAGGGACGAGGGAGTACCGGTTCAGCAAGTGGACAGCGTAATCCATCCCGGAGACACATATCCCTGAGCCCTAGCACCGTGGTTCTGATTCTGTTTACTCTCAACTGAGTCTTGAGGGCTGCAAAGCTGAAACTTTTAACCCCTTCTTTTGCCCCCCTCTCTGCTGGACTCAGCCCCTACTGATCAGTTTCTTGCCCTGATTCCTCTCCCTCTGGGACTCTGCCCCATCCAGTGAACAGTTCCCAGACCAAGGGAAGAAGAAGAGAAAGGACAGAAGGACAGGGACCTGGGCTAAGATCAGGTGGGTGTGGGCTGGGGCTGGGACAGCTGGGGGGGGGGGTGCCGTTAAGATGTGGAGATCTCCCTGGTTGAGAGGGGCTCCAAGGAGGCAATGGCAGCGTGAGGCCCAGGGAGAGCAGCATGGACAGGCCCGTGGCAGCGTGGTGAAGCATGAACATCCGGAGTGCCCAGGACCACGGGCAGGCCAGTGACAACCCCAGTGGTGGTGGTGCCAGTGGTGGTGGTGAGAGAGAACGCATCCGAAGGCGTATGAAAATGGTCATCGGGCAGCTGGAGGGCATCCTGCAGGAGCTCAAGGAGGTGGCCAAAGAGCTGAGAGAGGTAAGGATGGGGGATTGGGGGGGGGGGGCATGTCTGAGGGCTAGGCAGTGACTGGAGAGGGTCCAAGGGCCAAGGTGGGGGAAAGGAGTGTTCATCAGAAAAGTCAGCTCAACATTTTTTTTTCATTTAATTTCTTTTTGCTCTTCGGTTTAACTCAATACAAAGAGAGTGTGTGCATATTGCTATACAGTTTGACAGAGGTGGTTTCAAAGCCACAATTAGCATAAATGTCTTCTATCAAGTCTCCCTTCTCAAAAAAGCCTTTATTCCCGGGGAGGGGTGGGAAGAAAAAAGGGAAGAAGGGAAGAAGAATTCAGAGAATTCTGAACCCTAAAAGAGCTGCTCATGGCAATTTTACCCATGTGCCATTAGCCCAATCTCAGAGGAAACAATCTTGCATTCACATTGGGGTAATGAATTAACTCTTTCGGGACCCCACTGACCAGTGGTTACAACCCAACACCAGTGAGGTCAAGGTTACAACATTATTCATTCAATGAGTTGATTATATTCATAGAGAGAGGAAACTGTTGCTTAGATCAAGAATGACCACCCCATGTCCTCAAAGCCACAGACTCACCTATCCCTACCCCTGACCCTCACCCTCATCCCTAGTCAGAATCTTAAACACATATGCCATTGATCACAGGAGACATCATGCAAAAAAAAAAAGTCAATGTACTCCATTCGTAATGCCAGAAATACAGTTTAATTCCTGTAAGGTGAGAGTACTAGGTCTAGAATCAGGGAATTGGGTTTGAATCTTGTCATTTATTATCCATATGACTTTGTGCAAGTGACTTTCTCTCTGGGCCTCAGTTGCCCATCTATCAAAACGGAGAGGGTGGAATAAATGACCTATAAGTTTCCTTTCAACTCACTGTGGTTGACAATGCCCTACTGATACGGCTCAGGAGTGAGTGTCCCTTCTGTATATAAAGGAAATTCCACTTTAAGGATATGTTAGACCCTGAAAGAGTCAATTCACCCCTTACCAGGACATGAACCATGCCTTCCCTCCTCCAGGCTGAAGTCTGAGGAGTTGTGTGGGTCTTATTTAGACTGATGAGTATATGGCCAGACCTTAGGAATGTGAAGCAGGGCATCTTTGCTGACTATCTCCTTGGTAGGAACTGCCCCAGGGCAAACTGCCCAGACAGAGCTGTATTTTGGTATGATATGTGGGTTGAACCCTCCTTCTCCCCCATTTCCAATGCTTCTGGAACCAGAGATGTAGAGGGACAAAAAATGGGGAGGGAGGAGGCAGGCAGAAGAACTGACTTAAAGGGCAAAAGATTGCCTGGAGTGGGGCATGTAGGTACCTTGACGGAACAGAGAGAGCCAAGAGATTGTGCGTGTGCATGTGCGTGTGTGTGTGTGTGTGTGTGTGTGTGTGTGTGTGTGTGTGTGTGTAGTGAAGTGATATCTGGTTTAATTTCTACTTCCAACATCTCAATAGAAACAAAGTATATCTGGCCTTGGCCCTGTACCGCCCCCCACCCTTGGGCAGCATTGAAGTCCAAAATGCATGATCCCCCCCTTCCCTAGCCATTAGTTCCTAGTAGTTAGCTGGATTTGCCCCCAGAGTGACATTTCTGCAGGGCCAGGTGGGTTTTAAGTAAATGTAGACTCCATGTAACTAGGATCCCAGAGGGGTTGAGGGGACACATCAATTGAACTAGAATGATGGGTCCTTGCAGTCCTATCTGCAGCTTCCCAGGCCTGTCAGTCCCATAGACTGGCACTAGAAAAAGGAAGGAGCTGCCACTTTCTAATGAAGGAGAGAGACAGGCACCAGTGCATGGACTTGCTTAAATGAAAACTTCAAGAAGATGAAATGGAGGATCTAGCTGTGAGCATTAGATTTTGCAGCACACCCATGTCAGCTTCCTGGGGACGCGGCTCATTGGAATCAAGCCAGGGCACCTTTGCCTTTGGCCCTAAGACTTTCTCCTTTAACCTGTGCTTTAGGAATATCAATTTGGCAGCTGTGTGGAGACTGGACTGAAGAGGGAGAGAGGCTGAAGGCAGAGATACCGTTTAGGAGATACTACAATAGGCCAGATGAGATGTGATAATGACCTGAATGAGGGTGGTTTGGGTATTAGTGGAGAGAATAGGAAGAATATGAGGGATGTTGGGGAAGTGGAATTGATGAAAGACAGCAACTGCTTACATAGAGGGGATATGGTCTGGCGACTAGGAGATACCTACTAAGCAGATACTATGTGCCAGTCACATAGTGCTAAGTGTTGGGGATACACAGAAAAAATGTTCAATGTCAACTCTCAAGGAGTGACATTCTAAAGGAAATGGCATGAAACAACTATGTAAGCACAAGTGGCACTGTGGAAAGAGTGATGAGCCTGGAGTCAGGAAGATCTGAGTTCATAACCAACTTTCAGACACTTATGAGCTTTGTGAACCTGGACACATCACTTAACCCTGTCTGCCTCGGTTTCCTCATCTGGAAAATGAACTGGAGAAAGAAATGGCAAACCACTCCAGTATCTTTGCCAAGAAAACCTTAATTGGGGTCATGAAGAGTCAGACATGACTGAAATAACTGAGCAACGTATGTACAAGTAGTATGTAGAGTAGTAGTTGGCAATCTCAGAGGGAAGTCATTAGCATGGGGAGAGAGGGAGTTGGAAGGGCCTCCTACAGATGGTATGATTTAAGCTGAGTCTTGAAAGAAGGAAGGAGACAGAAAAGAGGAGGATGTTAGGCATGGGGATAGCCAGTAAAAAGGCCAAGAGTGTCATGTGAAATATGAACAAGAACATCAAAAAGGCCGGTGTTGCTAAATTGTAGACTTATAGAGAAAGAATAAAGTGTTAGCAAGACTGGAAAGATGGGAAGGGGCAGGTTGTGAAGGTGATGAGAGCCTGTATCAGAGTAGTAGCAGTATAGAAGAAGAGAAGAGACCATTTATGAGAAACGTTGTCAAGACAGAGGCAACAAGACTTGCCCACAGATTGGATACGTGGGGTGAGTCTGGGTGAGCAGTGGGGATAACACTGAGGTTTTGAAATGACAATGAGGGAGAATCAAGAGTCATGAATGATTTCTAGGTTACAAATCTAGGCACAGAGGATGGTGGTGCCCTTTACAGAAATAGAGAAGTTAGAAGAAATGGTGGGTTGAGAGAGAAACATGATGAATTATATTCTAGACATGATGAGTTTGAGATCTCCACGGGAATACTGAGGTGGGGATGTCCAATCAATGGATTGGATTGAATCGATTTGTAGATTTGAGAGGCCTCTGCATAGAGATGATCATTGAAACCATGAAAGCTGATGAGATTATCCAGCCAATACGTAGAAAGAAGAGGACCCAGGATGTCTCACAAGGTTCTTCCTCCCTTTCTAGACCCTCAGAAACAAAGTCAGGAATTTCTCAAGTATGGGTCACAGAATCAGACGACCTCAGTGTTAGAGGTAACCTCAGAGGCATCCAGTCCATTCTGAAGCAAGAATCCATCTCACAATTATTGATTCACCCTTTGGAGGTAGGTAGTTGGTGCAATGCATGGAACATTGGACCTTGAGTCAGGAAGGCCTGGATTCAAATCCACTCTCAGACACTTAATAGTTCCATTGGCTCTAAACAAGTCATTTAACCTCTGCCTTCCTCATTTTCCCCGTCTGTAAAATGGGGTTAATAATAATACCTACCTCCCAGGTTCATTTTAAGGAACAAATGAGATATTTGTAAAATATTTAGCACAGTGCTTGGCATATAGTAAGTGTTTAATAGTAATTTTTTCCTTCCTTCCTTTGTTTGAAGACCTCTAGTGAGGAGGGATGGGGAAGCAAGGCATTTTCCTGTGAGAAAAAGGCTGGAGAGAAAAGATATTGCAAGAGCAGTGTGAATCAATGTGCGACAGGGCCCCACCCCTTCCAAAAAAGATATGTCATCTTAGACTGCCTTAAGAAAGTCCAAACTAAAGAACTGATTGTCTCTTACATTTCGCCTTGTTTGGACCACTGCTAGAGGATTGTAGTCAGTTCTGAACCCCAAACTGTAGGAAGGACATTGACAAGCTAGTGTGTCCAGAGGAGGATAATTAGACTAGAGAATATCACCAAGTAGAATTGAGCAAAGAAACTGAGGATATTTAGCCTGGAGAAGTGAAAACATTCAAGTATTTGTAGAGATGTCATGGAGAAGAAGGATTGGGTGTGTTTGGCACTAGTAGAATTAGGAGTGCACTCTCCTAATGGGAGAATGGGTGGAAGTTCCAGAGAAGAAAATTTGGGCTTGATATAGGGAAAGTTTTCCAATCATTAGATCTATCCATTGGTAAAATGGGTTGACTGAGTGATTATTTGTTATGTGTCTTGTAGGGGGAATTATTGTTCAGGTATGGGTTGGACCACATAGCCCCTGAAGTTCCTTGCTGTTCTATCAGTCTGTGTTTTGGTGACAGATCAGTTTCATTTGTGTTGTCCGCCATTCCTTGGAGAGATCCTGGCCATCAAACCTTTGCACCTGTTGCCTCTGGGTTTAGCCTGGGCAGTAATGACCTGGTCGTGGTGCTCTAAGTGACTGGGGAGATTAATGAGAAGCAAGTGGTTTCCTTTATAGTCTGCTTCACTGCTTAGAGTTCTGGGCACCAGACTGTATCAGCAGAGTGGGTGGAAATATGGAACATCTCTGTCTCTGCCCCTACCCTCTGCCATTAAAAAAGAAAGAAAGAAAGAAATGAGAAAGAACATAGCCCCCACACAACCCAGCAGGGGCAGAAAGAAGGAAAAGCTCTCCAGAGCTCTCTATAGAGTCTCTGGGGCAGCATGGAGGGAAGCAGATCTGATCTGATATTTCTCAAATTCACAATCCAAAAGATGTTATATTCGTGTCAAGTGATTTGGTAATTTTCTCTCCCTGAAGCCATCTTTTCTCTCCATTCTCCTCCATCCTCCCTACCAGGCACTAAGGCTCTCAGGAATGACCAGCAACCATGTGTGTCCACCTGGGATCATTCACAGCCCTGAGTTGATCCTGGGTCTTAGGCTCAAGAACTTCTAAAAATCATCCTAACAGTCATCATTTATATGGCACCATAAAGTTTGCAAATCATGTTATGCCAAGATTCCTTGCTAGAATGAGAAGGGATTTAAGAAATCATTGAGTCCCAATCTGGACTTGAAAGGCGGGGAAATTGAGGAGCAAAGAGGGGAGATGAAGTCACACAAAGAATGAGTGACAGAATCTGAAGTCCACTGTTCTTCCCATTAATTCGTGGTACTCCAGGGTGACAGTGAACTGATCAGATTCTGTTCAATCTAATAAACTTGGCAAAGGAATCTTTTTGGTGCAGAGAACCATACCAGGCTCATTGGAAGACAGGTTTTAGATAAGACAAGGTCCCTGTTCTCATGGAGCTCATAGTCAAATAGAGAGATAAGACCTATGTACACTTCTGTATGTAGTAATACATGTGAGGCAACATGATATAGAGGCTAAGTCAACAACAACATTTACATAGCGTTTACTATGGGCCAGGCACTATGCTAAGTGCTTTACAAGTATTATTCGATCTTTACAACCCTGGGAAGCAGGTGCTATTACTATACCCATTTTCAAAATGAGAAAACGGAAGCAAACAAAGGTTGTGCTGACTCCAGGTTCAGTGCTCTATCCATAGGACCTGGATTCAGGTCCTGCTCCTGACAGACCAGCTTGTGACCCTGGGCAAGGGTCTCAGGGTGCTAAACAACTCTGTGAGGTTTATAAGGTGCTGACCAGCCCTGGCAGGGGAAGTCACTCACTGGAAGTTTCATAAACCTGAATCACAAGTCTGGTTGGAAAAAAAATCCATACCACATAATCAGTGATTATAAAGCAACATTCTCTAGAAGATCTGAATGGGAAAATGATTGTTGACCAGGAGGAAGAGAGAAGACTTTCTAAAGGATGTGAGATTTCTGATTCTCTTGAACTTGCCAAGCATGTATTATGTGTGAGACACTCTACTAGTGCTGGCAGGCTAGGAATACAAAAGTAGACATGAAAATGGTGCCTGCCCTCAAAGACCTTACATTCTGCTGGGATAGGGAGGAGACAATGTATGCAACATTGTAGGAACACACAAGCAAAAATAGTATACATTGCTTGTGAGGGAATCACTAACTGTTGGGAGGACCCAAAATGTCCCTATGTCAGAGGTTGTACTTGTGAACTGATCTAGGAGAGGGAGCATCCCAGGGATGGTAGAAGGCAGAAGATGGGATGTCAAGAACAGGGATCATTAAGTCGTTCAGTCTGCTGAAAACTGGGCTTTAAAGATTGAGGTAGATGTCAGGGTCCTTGCTGTTACAGAGGGGTATGGGGTACTTCCTTTCTTTATACACTATTAGCTCACATGTAGATGTCCAGCTAATCCACCCATGTCTGAGTCAGCTCCAGAGGAAGGGCTTCCCAAAGCCACTTTGCCAGTTGGTGAAGGAGAGAATACAAACATTCCAGGTACTGGGAACAATATATACAGAGGTGGGGAGAAGGGAAAAAACAGCACCTAGATAGAGGCTAGAGGGTAGTGTGTTGTGGCAGGAGCCAAGATGGCTTGACCAGGAAGCCTGGTCCTGGCTTATGGCTTCCCAACAAGACAGTTTCATTTTAATGGGGCCTTCTGGAAATTGTAGCAAACCAAAGTCCTAATGATGGACATTCAGGATGGTGTAATGCTAATGAGAGTTAAAGATCTTCCCCATCCATTAATGGGCCTGCCCTTTAAGGGAAACTTGATTAGGGGAGATTTGTTGTTGTTGTTGGACCTTTTGTTAATTTCTAATGAGGTGCTGGTTTTCAAGGGTTGTGATGCAGACTCTGAAAAGTATATATGTACTCTGAGGTGAGGTTTTGTTTTTAGACCTCCTCATTGGAAGTGTTTATTTGGTCAGATGAGATTCTGGCAGCTGCTAAGGAGCCCCGCCCCCAGTTTTGAAAACTCAGATGTTGGTGCTTCTCTCTGTGATAACTATGGATGTATGGTCAGACAGCTGAATCTGTCTGTTGATCTGTGATGCATGTTCAGACAATTGGAAGTCTTGTCTCTTTTTATTTCTCTGTATTTTCTCTGAAGTTCTTTATCCCCTGAACTAAATGAATGATATATGTATTTGATTAAAGCGATTGTTGACCCCTCAAAAGTTGCTTTCCTTTTACAAAAACAGATCTAAGAACCTGTACAGCAGGCCCTCCTGTGTATGTCAGGGTCCTTGCTGTTACAGAGGGGTATGAGGTACTTCCTTTCTTTAGACACTCTTAGCTCACATGTAGATGTCCAGCTAATCTACCCATGTCTGAGTCAGCTCCAGAGGAAGGGCTTCCCAAAGCCACTTTGCCAGTGCACGCTTTGACATCAGGCCTCATTTTAGGTCCAAAGAGTGAGCAAGGCACAGAGAAGAACAGAGATTTCCAGGTGTTTAAGAAGCTCCATGAGGAAAGCAAACCAGCAACCAGAGCTGACTAAGGAAAGAGGGAAACTGAGAATGAAGGCATTCTAAGAACACCTGGGCACACTGTCCATGTGCTTGAATGGGAAGCAGGGACAGAGAGAGCCAAGTCCTTCTTTTGTATCCCATGTGCCTCTACCAGAATCTTTGGCAGGTTGCTAAGGCAACAGGAGTCTACCAGATAGTAATGCCGCCTAGTGCTGATGGCATTAACTGATAGGGGGAGGGGCAGACCTTCAAACTTCCCTTTCTCCCATGACCAAGCAGGGCCAGAAGAAGGTCAGAGCTGGCAGGAATTTTCAATAGGTTTGGTCCTTTGAAGGTTTCAGGGTGATAGGCCCAAGTAATTGATGAGAAGGGAAGGTTGTGGCCAAGGTGTAGGGGGAGGACTGGACTGGAAGTCAGAAGACCATGATGCTGACTCTGACACTAAGTCTTTGTGTGACTTTGGAGAGGTCACAACCCACTCTCTGGGTCCATCTGGTACCATTCACATCCCTGAGCTGAGTCTGAGTCTTAGGCTCAAGAACTTCCCTAACTGCCAAATGGCTGGGTCAACCCAAATGATCTCTTAAGAGCCCTTGAACTTAAGTTTATTAAGACCCAGTCCCATTTCAGTGCCTTTGAATAGACTGTGGTGGAGCCAGGAGGCCAAAGCTTGTTACTGGGAAGCTTTGAGGCCTAGTAATGAAAATGGAGGTGGGGGAGGGAGAGCTTCCAAGACCAGAAAAGGCTGATCTTGAAGAATGGCTGGTAGCTAACAGAGCTTCTTTTGATGTTTGCATTTGAGAAACACCAAATCAGATGTGTATCACTTCTTTTCCAGAGGTTCTGCAGAAGCTCTAAGGAGCTCTGTCTTCTTGTGTAGGGAAGAAGAGGAGGAAGGGAGAGAGAAAGTAAATGGGGAGAGGGATAGTTGTCTTTTGGGGGGGCAGGGGAAGGGATGGGAAGAAGGATTTTCACATTTTTTCCCATTCCAGCAGTATATGCTCATTATTTAGAGCTCTTCTCTGGGTCTCAGTTTCCCTTTCTGTGGAATGGAAAGAAAACAGGTTACCAGCAGAACAAATAGGAAATCAGGCAAGGTTCTGATGAAATAAAGTATTTATATGAGGTCACTATCAGCAACTGTGGTGGGGAAGATAGTCTGAGAATTATGAGTGTATGTGGGGAGGGGAGATAGAAACTGAACAGATCACCTCTGCCCTCTGCAAAACCAGGTCTTCTGCAGTGCTTCTTAGAAACCTCACCTTTCATGTCCAGGCATGGATGTTCGCATTTTCTCATGGTCTTATCACAAGCAAGAAAGCAGGGCTGCTGACTTGTGGGACAGGAAAGCAGCATTGCTGCCAGTGAGGACACCAGTCCCTCTCCTTCTGAGTCTACCTAGAGGCCTCATCAAAGAAGGGAAAACCCTTTCTGGGCTGATGTTTCAGCTGGCTCATTGTATGGATATGGCAGAGCTCTCTTTTGAAAGGAGAAAAAACAGTAGAGTTGAAAACAATAGCTTTGTATTAGAAGATCCTGCTCTGTGAGTCTATTGTTTGTGGGTGATCATTCAGTCAGTCAACAAGCTTTTATTACATATTTACTGTATTGCAGGCACTGTGCTAAGCACTGGAGATACAAAGAAGGGCAAACACTGGGTGGCTTTCCTTGATTGTTTCTGTTTAACAACAACACATTATTAACATACACATTTATTAAGTTCCCAGTTGTGCCAAGAGCTGGCCAAAGGGTTGTGCACAGGGAATTCCTCATGGTTGGAGATAGTGTTTTTATGTCACTAGGCTGGAAACAGCTCCCAAAGCACTAAATTTCTGAAGTTTCGGATGTAAAAATTAAATTGACGCACTTCCATTGATTGCCTGTTGTGTGTCCAGCCTGTTCTTGGTGTTAGGGAACAAGTGCTGAAGGCCCAAGGCCACCACTACTGGGCACCTCAGGCTAGTTCAGGAGACAAGACTCATAGCTCAGAAAACTCAGTGTATCCTCAAGTTCTAGACTGTCAAAAACCCGGTAGAGCTCTTCTAGGGGAGACTAGATGACCAAGGTTTGTCTGTGTTCCAGCACATGCATGGGCTAACCAATTGGCCTCAGAGTTTCCTTGGCCCGCCATCATTCCAGATTTGATTAGTGAGTTTTCTCTTGGGGTTCAAGAGGTCCCTGCTACCCTAAGCTGATGTTCAACCACTGTGAGGAGAAAGTTCACAAAGGTCATTATGTATTTGTT
The DNA here is from genome assembly GCA_028658325.1 of Potorous gilbertii. Classification (NCBI taxonomy): domain Eukaryota; kingdom Metazoa; phylum Chordata; class Mammalia; order Diprotodontia; family Potoroidae; genus Potorous; species Potorous gilbertii. The sequence goes on along the minus strand of CM053769.1, from coordinate 498,556,678 downwards.
GCTTTGCAAAGCCCATGGTGGAAGGCCCTGCCCATGAAATGATATACATATTCCTTGCTATTCCCAGACTTGGGTGCATTCTGGGCTCATGTTGAGGTGGGTTCATTATACTTCAATGGCAGAGATAGCCTTTTTTGAAAAAGGGAAAGCATTAGGACCAAGTGAGATATCTTGTGTTGGAGATCTACACCACAGAAGAGGAAACCGAGGCCCCCAGAGAGAGTAGCTTCCCTAGGCATGCTGACTTCTAGCCCAGGACTCTGAATGTGGAGTTAGAATGAGAAGAAGCATGAAAGCATCCTCTCTCTCTCTTTCTCACTCTCTCTCTTCCTCCCTTTCTCCCTCCTTCCCTTCCTCCCTCCTTTTCTCTGTCTCTTGGTGTCTCTCTCTGTGTGCATCTCTGTCTTTTTCTCTGTCTGTCTCTCTGTCTGTCTTTCTCCCGCCAAAAAAAAGGAGAGTTCTCCTCACCACAATTTTGAGGCCCTCAGGGGTGTCCACTAGTAAGATAATGCCCAACAATCACTCCCATCCACCAACCAAAAGTTCTGACTTTGCAAACCACATACAGGATCAGAAAGGGAAGCCCTTTACATGGTTTAGAGAATGAGACTGGGAATCAGGAGACCTTTCTGTGAGTTTCGGCTCTTCCCCTCAGCTGCCATTCCTTGAGCAAGTAGCTCCCTTCTCTGAGCCTTAGTTTACTCTTCTGAAAAAGTGAGGTTTGGACCATTCCAGCCCTGGCAACCTGTGGGTCTGAGAGCACTCTGAGGTCATGAGATCATCTCTATTTCAGGGACACAGAGCAAGGGAGCGATTGGAAGAGGTGAAAGGTTAATTATGAAAGTCTTTCTGGAGGAAGTGAGTTTCGGCCTGAATTTTGAAGGTGGGAAAAGGATCATGAACAGTCAGAGAGGTGAGATGAGAAAATTCTAGACAGATTTGAACTTGCATATCTAAGGAACCAGATAGATCTCAGGGTAAATATTATCTAGCCCTTAGAGGTGACATTGGTTAGATGTCAAAAAATGAAAAAAGGAACCTTAAGAAGAAATAATTCCCATTTCTATAGCAACAATTTCCTCACAACACAACCATGTGGGATAAATAATTCAAATATCTCCATTTTACAGATAGGGAAACTGGGTCACACACAGCCATTAAGTCAGATCTAGAACTCCCATTCATCTTTTCTGACTCTAAAAACCATTGATCTTCCATTAAGTCTTACTGCCTCAAAGGCCGAGGTAAGAAAGAATCAGATAGGATTGCCTGTGAGCTAACTTTCTAGGAGACCTCAGTCTAATATTGTGATTGGTGAATGCCAAGCCATAAGGCTGTCCAAGGCTTCAATGCTTAGGAGCGAACATTCTCACTTCCATCTAGCCTGCCTTATTTCATATCAGTCAAGCATCCCACATAGCCCAGCAATGGACAGCAAGCTGTCTCCCCATTACTCAGGGTTAGTCTCGGCATTGTGGCATAGTGTGGTAAAGTTCAAGTCAGGAAGACTCACATTCAGATTCTGGGTTTTGATACTTACGAGATGGGCAACTCTAGGCAAGACATTAACGTTAGGGAGCCTCCTGCTCATTTATAAAATAAGGGTAATAATTCCCATCAGCTCCTTCTTGGTGTTCTTGTGTGGATCAAATGAGATAATGCATGTTAAGTAAGTCTTTGTAAACCTGAAAGTGCTACATAAATTTGAGTTTTTATTGTTGTCATTGAAAGTCAGCAGAGTATAAAGGATACAGAGCTGTCCTTGGAACTCAGAAGACCAGGTTCCAATCCTGCCTCTGAGACAGATTGACTGTGCAATATTGTCCATATGACTTAACTTCTCAGTGCTCTAAGGCCCTAAGGCAGCTAGATGACACAGTGGACAGAGCGCTATGCCTGTAATTAGGAAGACCTGAAATCAATCCCAACCTTAGACACTAATTGGATGATCCTGAGCTCATTACTTAATCTGTTTGCCTCAGTTTCCTCAACTGTAAAATAGGGACTTTCAGGGTTGTTGCGAGGATAAAACAATACCGTATTTACAAAGTCCATCCATGGCGTAGTGAATGGCGCGTAGTAGGGGCTACAAAAAGGCTTAGCTCTTCTTTCAGTAAAACTCAAAGTTCTATAGAAGGTGGTGATCTGCCTCAGTGGAGAGAGTTTCCTCATCTGAGTGTGTCCTCTGCCAATGAAATCATAGATCCTATCATCACCCTCATTGTCAACATCATCATCATCATCGTCATCATTGTTCTCTCCTCCATAGTTATATTTCTGCCCTTGAGGGTGTCTTGGCTCCCTGCCCTCCCTCCTAATATACACTACCTAGTATAGTCTCTACTTTATCTCAGCTCTATCTCTGTCTCTGTCTCTGTCTCTCTCTCTCTCTCTGTCTCTGTCTCTCTCTCTCTCTCTCTCTCTCACACACACACACACACACACACACACACACACACACACACAAACACACCATATGTATTCCTACCTACAAGCCTTTATTCATTTGCCAGTGTGGAAGCTAAGACACCAGTCAGGTGTTCTCAGGAATCATTGATAGCCAAACTTTGCCTGCCTGATTGTGCAGCCATATCCTTGCTGGGTGGCAAGCTTCCTCCCCATTCACACCATATATAACATAAATAATTTGCAGATTGATGTGGTTCCTTAAGGTTTTACACATCCCTCTTCTCCCTCCTCCTCCCTCCATTTCCAGATCTCACCTGTCCTTCAGAAGTCCCCTTCCATCCCACCACCTCCAGGGAACCTTCCTCTACCAGACTCCAGCCCACACTGACTTTCCCTTCCTCTGAATTTACTGAGCACTAAGTGCTTGAGCCACATGTTTTAGTTCTTGGTTATTTGACTTTGTGTTGCTCTCCAAGTATTTTGAATGTAAATTTTCTCCCCAGCCAGTCTGTGACGTTCCTAAGGGTGAGGGACACATCATCTCTTGTCTCCCCCACAAAGTGAAGCACTCTTGATCTGAATACAGCTCTGTCTCCACCTCTACCCTTGGTGCTAAGTGAGTGACATCCCTCAGTTTACCTTTCCAACCCAAAACAAACCCCTGTGGCCACCATTGACATGAGAGTCCCATGGAGGAAGGAGAGATTGAATGGAGGTGGGGGAGGGGATCAGACTTGTAGCACTGCTTGGTGTGGAAGATGAGGCACTGGCCAGGTGTTCGCAGGGACAGAGAGAGCAGCAGCAGCCGATCTTTGCCAGCCAGACTATGCCATCACATCCCTGCTGAGCAGCGTGTGAAGCAAAGCTGGGAAAGCCACCTAGCGTGTGAGTGTTAGATAAATGTGTCCAGGCAGAAGGCGTGCTTTGAGCTGGGGAGGCGCTAGGGACCGCAGAGTCGGTGCCAAAGTGGGTCAGCTCCATCATCCGCAGCTCAGCAATAACAAAGTTGATTCTCCCCCGTCCCTTCTTTCTTCTTCCTCTCTCACGCCGCCCCTTCCCCCATCTCCTCATCCAGACGGATTCACCCAACCACTCTGGCCAATTAGTCAGAGTAGCCGAATGGAAATCATGAATCACAGCTCTCTCATCACCCCCTCCCCAACGTCCCAGAAAGATAATAAATAACATAATCACAGAATTAAAAAATAATCATCGGTCATAAATAATGCAGTTCCCCAATTACATAACCCAGCTGCCCACGGAGCCAGAGAGGCAGGAGGAAAGGGAGGCAGAGAGGAGAAATGCTTTGTCAGGTGAGGTAAGAAGGGACTAGGGAGCTGCTGGGGGGAGGCAGATGCAGGGGTCACTGCTCCTCTGAGCCTGGTGGAAGCTTCCAGAAAAGAGGGACACACACTTTGCTTCCTTAGCTTCAAGGGAGCAGAAGCCACAGGGAGGAAGTGGGAGTGTGAGGCCCAGCGAGACTGGAGCTGAAAGGCTAGATGGGAGTACAATTATTGAAAAGCATGCATGGAGAAGGGATGCCAAGAGCCAGATCCCCTTTCTGATGTCAGCTGCATTTTTCATCTGAGCCCACTCACTCCCCACACCCCCTCCTACACTTAGTTGTAGTAGCTCTACTAACCCAAAGCTGGGCATCTCACCCTCCCTAAAGCCCAAAGTGGGAGATAGCATCAGACTCAGTAGCAACAGCCCTGGGCCCTTCCTGAAATTCTGGAGAAGGTTATCATTGACTGTAAGTACAGTTGCTGAGGAACCCCACACAATCCTGGCAAATTCCAAAGTCTGTTGCTAACACCCTTCCCCTCTTCTGTTTCCCTACTTCCCCTAACTAGGAGCCCAAGACCCTCAGGGTACCTTTCTTGTGTGGAAGGGAGGCCTCTGACAGTCTCATTCTTCTTGCCACAGGGAAGATTAAGTGTGTTCTCCTTTTGCACAGTTTTCAGGATAAGAGGGACAAGTAGAGAGATGTTAAGCCCACAAGAATGGCAATGGAGGAATTTCAGGTGGTCAGAGAGAAGGGGATGGAGATATTTCTAGACATTCCTTTCTGCCATTCCTCACATCATACCAAGTAGGCAACTGCCTACTCTGCTTAAGGATAAGGCCATTTTTGCTCTCTAGCCCTTATTTTTTAAGGACTAGGTCTCCTTATTTCATCTAGACTGGAAGTACTGGGGCTACACATGGGTCAGTTTCATTACTGATCAACATGAGAGCTTGGACCCACTCCATTTCTCACATGAGTCTGTTTTCCTTTCATTAGACAATCTAGTGGCCCCCAGCTCCAAGGACTCACTCTATTCATGTCACATTTAGTATGGGTATCCAATCAACTTGGCTCACTGAAGCTCAGAACTCCTGAGTTCAAGATATCCACCTGCCTTAGCCTTCTCAGTGGCAGAGATTATATACCACTGCACTGTCTAGCCTTTCCAGAAGGAAATGGTTACTATCAGACCGTTTACCTGGTCAAATACCATATGTTTTTTGCACAAGAGACCATATCCTGCATGACTTAGAGATGTAGTATCTAGCAGTCCCTTTCAAATAGATCAGATAATCCTGTAAATAGGTTTTCTTTTCTCTGAATGCCTCATGCTATCACATACTTTCAAGCTCATGGTATGATGAAGCTGATGCCTTAGTAGGGTAAAGTGGAGGGTAGACCTCCCTTTATCCAAGACTCACATGTCTTCAGCCTGTATACCAATGTGGATCAACATCTCCTCTATAACCTGCAGTCTTGTACTACTGCTTGGGGGCACTTAGAGTTTAAGCGACTCACTTAGAGTCACCCAACTAGAATGTGTCAGAGAAAGGACTTGAACTAAGGCCTTCCTGACTCTGAGATCAGCTCTACATATTTTGTAGATGGGAAAACCAAAGCCCAGATATGAGAAGTGGTTGGTATGATGTCAAAAATCCCTCCACCTTCACCCAGGAAGTTCAGGCTTTCTCATGAAGGGTCCATTCTGGACTTGATACAGAAACTTTGTTAAAGGTCTTTAGCTCAGATCACCTTTATTGAGAGGGTTAGACAATATGACATCTAAGGTCCTTTACAGCTCTAAATCTTTACTCCTGTGATCCTATTCCTTAAATGCTGAATCAGTTGGTCACTTTCCCTAGGAATGTAATATAGGAATAGGATTCCCTATTTGATGAGATCCTTCAGTCCTGTGTCTCAACTTCCTCATCTGTAAAATAGAGATAGCCCCTACCGTGACTAGCAGAGGGACCTAAACTTCATTAACTATTTAGTAGCTAGAGATTTCTGTGTTTCTGTTCCTAGGCACTGAGACCTGGCTAGGACACTAGGAGATTATCCATTCTGTGAAATGTAAACCTCTGAGGAAGTTTTGATCTATTCCAAGTGCCAAGGAAAGACAGTGTGGTTAATGGACAGAGAGCTGGTCTTGGATTTGCAAGACTTGGGCTCGAGACCCATCTCTAATACATACTGACTGTATCATATTTAATAAAAATTTGCTAATTTGAATTTAATCTCCCTGGAAGACAATCATCATAGTTCTGGACTTGAAATCAGGAAAGCCCTGAGTTCAAATTTCACCAATGATATTTTTGCCATAGTCCCTTCACTTCTCTGAAGCTCAGTTTCCTCATCTATGAAATAAGGATAGTAATATTTTTAGACCCTACCTCACAGATTAATTGTGAGGATAAAAGGAGATAATCTATAATAAGTGTTTTCCAAATCATATAAATGTTCATTTTTCTCAATTCCTTCAGATGGAACTGTATGTTTTAGTTAATCTTGGATAAGTAGTATCAGCACCCTGGACAGTGAAATGTTTCCCCATGGAAATCTCCATTCATAGTCAATAATATGAAGGTTCGTAGAATTTAGGGCTCAAAGGACTCTTAGAAATCATAAAATCTAACTCCTTCAAGTATAGATGATATTTAGATAAGGAAATTGAGGCCCAGAGAAAAGAAACAACTTCTATAAAGTCATATTTGCAATGTGTAGTAACCCTGGAATTTGAACACAGGTCCTCGAGCTCCAAATCACTCTTTCCACTAAGAATCTATCTTTACTGAGTGTCAAACCCTGTTTTCATATTTCAGGAGGCTAAAAGGAAGACATAAACTGGTTGAAATGGTGGAAGGAAGGAAATAAGTATCCACTATGTGCCAGATACTATGTTAAACACTTCACAAATATCTCATTTGATCCCAATCCTGGTGGAGGGGAGGGGAAGGAGGGATAGGTCTTAGCATTATCACCATTTTACAGACAAGTGTGATAGACAGAGGTTAAGTGACTTGTTCAGGGTCACACACCTAGTAAGTTTCAGAGTACAGATTTGAACTCAGGAAGATGAATGTTCAAATGGAGGAATTCAACATGCAGACAGCTATACACACAGAAGATATATGTAAAGGGGGAGTGTAATAAAAAAGGGAAGGTACTAGCAGTGGAAGTTGGGAGTTGAGGTGAGGAGGATGAGTAGAAGGGCCTCCTGAAGAAGGTGAGATTTGAGCTGAGTCTTGATGGAAGCCAGTAAGTGGGCAGAATTAAGAAGAGAGAGCATTCCAGAGATGACAGAACACCAGTGAGAAAAGCAGTTGGTAGATGGAGTGCCATGAGTGAGGAGGCCAGTATTGCTAGGTCACAGAATATGTAGGAGAGAATTAAGTTTAAGAAGACTGGATAGGTAGGAAAGGGTCAGTTTGTGAAGGGCTTTAAAAATCCGAACAAAAGATTCTACGTTTGAGCCTAGAGGTAATAGGGAGCCACTGGAGATCATTGAGTATGGGGATAACACGGTCAGGCCATAGCTTTAGAAAAGATTTCTGGCAGCTAAGTAGAAGACAGTTTGAAATGTAAAGAGACTAGAGGCAGGAAGATGAACCAGAGGCCCTTGAGGTAATTCCAGTGTGAAATGATAAGATCTTGCATTGGGGATGTTATGAGGTAAAAATGAGATGGCACCATATTGGTTATGAGGAGTTAATGCAAATGAGGAGCCAACAATGACATCAAGGTTTTGATCCTGGGAGACTGAGAGGATGTTGGTGCCCCCAACAATAATGTGTGAAATTGAATGATTAGTGAATGCTGGGATCAGGAAAGAAATTATTCTGGTTAGAATTTGATGGAATGTATATGGGGACATTAACATTTTGACCAAGATAGTTGTTACAAGCAGACTATGGAGAATTTTGAATGCCATGCAAAGTTTGGATTGTAGCCAATGGGCAAAAGGGAGCCACTGGAGGCTTTTGAGTTGGAAAAGTGACGTAATAAAAGTGGTGTTTTAGGAGGACTGGTCTGACAGTTATAAAGAATGAAGTTGTAAGGGACAGAGGCCAGTTAGGTCATCTGCAGAAATTTTCCTAAGGTAAGTAGGACCCAGACTAGGGTGATGGTGGGAAGAATGGAGGTGGAGGAAGCATGATACAATGGAAAGAACAATCTGGAGGTAGAGAACCTGGGTTCAAATCCTACCTTGGTGATCTAAAGCAAGGCATTTAGCCTCCTTCTATCTGAATATCCTTAGCTATAAAATAAGGGCAGAGTGAGAGGATTAGATGACCTCCAAAATCACATCCAACTCTAGGTCTAAAGGAATAGAAATTTTGAAGAAATACTTGGTGAGGAATAGAAATTTTGAAGAAATACTTGGTGAGGAAAGATCCAGCTGATCTCTCAGTTTTCACCCAGTTCTAAGAATTTGTGACTTTATGATTGTTGGTCTCTCACAAGGGATGCAGCCGAAAAATAGGGAGAGGCAGAGAGGAAGGGAATGAGTATTCCCCCCAGAGTTCAGCTCTCCTTCCCAAATGCTCATACCATTCTTATCCCCTGTAGTAAAAGTAACTCATAGCCATCCCTTCTATCCAGTTACCTCAAGAGTCCTAGATGGAGCCAAGGTTTCTGGGAAGAATGGCTGTGTGTCATATTAAGAGCACTGAAGGACTTAGGAGTTGGGAGACCTGGGAGGTAGCTCTGGTCTGGGTTGTAGTTTCCTTACCTATAAAATGAGCAGATTGGATAGATGATATCTGAAGGTCCTTCCAATTCTCATTCTCTCTCTCTCTCTCTCTCTCTCTCTCTCTCTCTCTCTCTCTCTCTCTCTCTCTCTCTCCTCTCTCTCTCCCTCTCCCTCCCTCCCTCTCTCCCCCCACCCTCCCTTTTCCCTACCCGTCTCTCTCTTTCTCATGTGTATATAATTATTTCCCTGTACTCCGAGACAATCCTGAATTACATGTAGACAAAATGATTATTAAATCTTTGAGGGAAATCACACATTCCAAGTAACCTAAAGTAGAGAGGCAGGTGGTGAGGGGCTCCCTGAATTAGCCCCACGCCTACACTGTCTGCTTTTCCATGCCCAAAACCCACTCTTCTACTCCTCTGTCTGGGGCTGGCCTTCATGGTAGGCGGAATACACAGCAACGAATACTGCTTTAGGATTTGAAAGGGGACCAAGAAAGCCTCCTAGCCTACATATAGCTCCACTCAGTTCAATTCAAATATTTATTAAAGTATATGCTGTGTGCAGAGCACTGCACAGGACACTGGGAAAGATCTGAATAAGAATCTACATTAAAGATTATAATTTTAAATTTGGATAAGACATGGTCCCTGCCCTCATGGATTTTACAATCTAGTATGGGGATATGACGCATACACACATTACTAAAACACAGGAATAGGTGGGAAAGGCAACGGAGAAGTGAAAAATCAAGCATCTATGTCTTAAAAGCCTGAAAGGGAAGGGCATTGCTGGGCCAGAGGGGCAGAAAGCAGATCAGAGAGGGAGGCCTGGCCTCTCAGGGCTCCCAGCCCCAGCTGATCTAGTGCCTGGAATTCTATCATTAGCATATTTTCCTTTAGGTTAAGTCATTGAAGACCACTGTTAATAATAATTATACTGACCCATAGTAATATTTCTATAAATAATCCTTTAAGATTTTTCAACCACTTTTGAACCTCACGATGACTCTATGAACAGCAGGAATTAATATTCCCATTGGGCACACAATGGGATGATAGATGGGAAGGCATCCTCAAAAATGTTAACTCATGGTTGTTTCTGACTTTCAACTGGGTTATTCCTCCATTTAGGTGAGCCTCCAAGGCCTGTTTTAGTTGCCCCAGGAGAGGTTAGGTTAATGAATCTGCTGTGGGATCTGTGTGCAAGCAAGAATCTATCCACTAACCCCCTCTAACACCGTGGTGTAGGCATCTGGGATTTGAAATGGTCAGGTTTCTTAAACCTGGTCCCAGAGCATTTTAAAAACTGTTTGTATTTGGCTGATGGTTTGAGGGTAGGGAAACAAGAAAAGAGTGTGTGTGTGTGTGTATGTGTGTGTGTGTGTGCACGCGCGTGTGTGTGTGTATATATGTGTGTGTATCTGTGTGTGTGTGTGCGCGCGCGTGTGTGTATATGTATGTGTGTGTGTGCGTATGTGTGTGTATATGTGTGTGTGTGTGTGTGTGTGTGTGTGTTTTGGAACCTTTTAGGAGTTCCATCTTTGGCAGACCCAAAGAACCTGGTTTTTCTCTTTCTTTCTCTCGCAGTGTGACCTTGGTCAAATCATTTCTTTCTTCCCTCCACTTTATGACCTTAAATAAGTTACATCTTCTCTGAGACTTGGTACTTTAATCCATAAATTTAAGGGGTTGGATTTGATCAGGGATTCTTAAACTTTTTAATGTCATGAACCCCTTTGGAAGTCTGGACTCAGAATAATGTTTTTAAATAATTGAAGAAAATTCTCAATTTCAGTTAGAGATTAGTCGAAATGATGAAATAATGGTTTCCCACCCACATTGGCAGATCTGTCCATGGGCTTTTTAGAATTCTCAGGTTAAGAAGTCCTGGCCCAGACAACCTCTAGAATCCTTTTTAAATCTATTATTTGGGTCTTTCTTCCTTATTTCCTCTCCCATTTGCCTCTTCTGTCACTCTGACTCATACCCACCCCAATTGACCATATGTCTCCTCCAACCTTGATCCTTCCCCCCAAAAAATTTTATCTCATTTAGACTTTCCAGAGTACATATATATATATATATATGTATATATATATATATATACACACATACACACATATATGTGTGTGTGTGTGTGTATTATATAATCTGATCCCTAGATTCCTGCCCTGTAGTCAGAAATAACCAATATTATGCCCAGTTTGCATATGGGGGGCAATGGGCCAAGGAAGGTAATATGTATAAGTTCATACAGCAAGACCTAGGACTAGGTCCTAGATTTCTAGATTCCAGTATCCCAATCCAGTGTTTTAGTCTGTTTTATTACTACCCAGTGAGCAGATCATTGGGACTTTGGAGAAGACTAACTTCTCCAGATCACAAGTTAATTGAGAGCAATTTATCCAGCCTCCTTCCCGGGTACCACCACTTCCTTGCATCCCTAAGTTGTCCCCAACCTGAGCAGCTGATTTGAGACTGTTTTGGGTTCCCAGACAGGACAAAGGGTGTACTGACAGGGATTTGAATATATCTTCATGTGACTAAAGGCCGGTAGAGATATATATGACCTGTATAACGAAGTCTTAGATACTGTGATCTCCTGAGGGAACCTGATCCTGGGACGCTCAGTCCAAAGGGACAAGCTAGGGTCAAACTGATATTAATCGGGATATTAATTAATCTGGGGTGTGTCACCCAGAAGTGATGCTAGGGTTCGGTAAAATCTAACAAATATTTATTAACTACATACTGTGTGCCAGGCAGTTGTATTAAGTGCTAGAGATATGAAGACAAAAAAAATAGCCCCTGCCCTAAGGAAGCTTATATTTTACTTGAGAAAAATAGTTGTTAGAAAATTATATGTATATGTATATATATATATATATATATATATGTGTGTGTGTGTGTGTGTGTGTATGTATGTACACATTATATATAGTATATATATAACCTACATACAAAACACATATACATATGTATATACATATATATACAAAATATTATAAATGCAAATTATCTGTGAAAAAGTGGGAATTAATAGCTAAGGGAATCAGAAAAGACCTTGTAGGAGATGGCCCTTTAACGGGGCCCTGAAGAAATCTAGGGATTCCAAGAGGCAGAACAAGGTGGAAAAAACCAAGCAAAGGAACAGAAGAGAGGGCTGGATTGTCATATACAGGGAATGTCAAGGAGGCAGACTCGGCTGGAAAGTTGAGTGTATAACAGGGAATAATGTGAAATCAGTCTGGAAAGAGGGTTTGGAGCCAGATTGTCACAGTCTTTAAATGTCAAACCATAGAGTCTATGCTTTCTCCTGGAAACAGTTGGGAGTACCTGAAGGTTCTTGAACTGGGGAATGACATGGTCCCATGTGTATTTTAGCAATCTCATTTTGGCAGCTATGTGGAAGGCACATTAGAATGGGAAGAGCCTAGCAGTAGGAAGACAAGTTAGGGGGCTATTGGAATAGTCCATAGAAAAAGGTCTGAATTAAGGTTGTGACTAGATGATTGGAGAGAAGGGGTTAGGTTCGATGATACTTGGCAACTGAATGGATATGTGAGGTAAGGGAGATTTAAGAGCTCAACATGACGCCAAAACAAATCTGGAGCTGGGAGAAACCTGAGAGTTCATCTGATCCAATCCCCTCCTTTTATATATGAGATAACTAAATTCTAGAGAATTGAAGTGATTTGCCCAGGGTCATTCAAATAATAGTTTCTATTATTCTTCAACCTCTAAACAGTAGATTTGCAAAATACTATCTTCACAATAACCTGTGAAGTGAGTATTAAAAGTACTGTTATCCCCATTTTACAAATGAAGAAACTGAGGCCATTGAACTAAATATTTTTAACTTATTTGCCTGAGGCCATTGAACTAAAAAGTGCCAGATCCAGGATTCAGACCCAGGTCCAATGCAAATATATTTTCCATGAGAATTGGTTGCTTCTTTCATTTCCCCAGCACTTCACTACCTGTCCAGTGCTTCATTAACATGTGCCAGGGACCTTTGAGCACTGTGCCATACTGCTTCTCTAGGCTGACACCTTTTGAACTGTAATTCCATAATTCGAACTTCATTCCTTTGTATAGACAATAGGCCCCCAGATACTCCTGACTGATTGATAATATGGTACAGCAAGCGGGAGAGCTCATTTTTTCTGTTGATATGAAATATGCTTAGAATTTGGGTGAAAAAGTTTTAGGGCAGCATCTCTCTTCTCACAAAGGAGTTTGAAGTTGCTTTCTTTAGGAAGACAAACGTGAAGATATGCCCTTGTGGTTCTCAAGGGTTCAGTGAAGACCCTGACCCTTCATGAACAATCCTTTTCCCTGTGCTGTGGCTGGAGCTATTGAGGATCCTCCATGTGGCCCAGCTCTGAGCTCTGTTTTAGTCATGAACTGGAAAGTCTGTTAGAGACAGAAAGTGGGTGAAGGGTCAGTTCTCTTGGGCCTGGAGTGTTTTCATCTTTCGTTTTAATATTAGCTCCCAACACAATGGATAGAAGTTACAGAGGCAAATTTCTGCTCAAGGTAAGCAACAATTTCCTTCTGATGTGAGCCATCTGTTGAAAAGCATTTAGCACAGTGTCTAGTGCATAGTAGGCACTTACTAAATGTTTGTTGATTGAAAAGTGGAATGGGTAGCCTCAGGAGGCAGTGAGCTTTTCATCCTTGGAAGGACTCCAAATGGCTGAATGACTACTTATAGAGATTGTTGCAGAGGGTATTTCTGTTCTAGCATGACTTGGGTCTCTAAGGTTGCTTCCAACTCTGAGATTCTATAAATCTCTTAAGGCCTTTCCCTTATCTTTGGATTAATCTGGGAAGACCACAATGGGAGTCTGCTTCCTGGAACTGTTGGCCCGGAGAATCCTCCTGTCTTTTCCTATCCTTTACAGACCATGGTGATGGATGTCAACTAGGCAATTCAATGATAGCAGTAATTGGCATTGAGTGGAACACATAGCAAATGATCCATAGAATGGGAATACCCTAAGGTTTTGTGTTCAGGGATACACATCATATTTATAATCCAACCAAGATGGCAACTTGGCATAGAGTAATAAGCATTGCACTGAGAGTAAGTAGCTATGTGACCCTAGAGTTTAGGGCCTAGACTAATCACATCCTTTCTCAGAACCTCTGTTCCTCCAGTTATGAGAGTTATATAGATGATGTAAAAAAGCTCCTTCTAAATTTTGTAATCTATTAATATTTTCTTTATATAAATGGCACAGGAAAAGGGATCTACATAGTCTGGACCTATAGGTTCCCCTCTTAAGTCTTCATCATTATTCCTAAAAAATGTAATCAGATTTTCCTCTGGTCTTTATTGAGTACAAAGTATTCCCTAAGGATGAGGCTGGGCCAGCCTAGAAAGGCAGGAGAAAAGCAAATTGTATTTTTAGTAAAGCCATTCTGAGATGAGTGGACAAGCCACTTAACCTCCCTGTCCCCTGCTTTTCTCTGTTTATAAAATCATACTGAGCTCCTTCTCAAGAGATAATGTGGAAATAATCAGTGCTTACTGGGTATCTGAAGATTCTTTGGGAGAGCCATCTGCAAGGTGGGCTGCAAGTACTACCTTCTTCAGGATTAATAGGAGGGGCCAGTCATAGCCATAGACGAAGTAGGTGACCTATCAATACAGCATGATTTAAAGAGTATCATGAATCACCCCTGGTCCAAATTATCTCCCCCACCCATCAGCCCCAATGTCTAAAGTTCCATCATTAGTGTTTTCTCCCTCTGGGATCAGCCTTGCCCTCTCCAGATTCTCTCCAAATCCCAGGAGGTAGGGAAAGGAGGAATGTAGTAGGGCTACAACTGTCCAACACCTTCCTCTGGGACAGGTGGCAGAGGCAACTTCATGGGATCACGTATTACACATGCGAAAACAGAAGCAAAGAGAAGTAAAGTGACTTATCCATGGCCACACAGTCAATAAAGTGTCTGATGTAGGATATGAATCCTGACTCCATGTTCAGTGCCCTATACCATCCATACTATGCCTATATAGTACAGTATAGCTTGAGGGTTCCCAAGAAGAAAAAAGGGAAGATGGGGCATAAATACTGAGAGGAAAATAAAGAATAGGGGCCAGATCACTGAAAGATGCTCTTACAACAGTATAATTTCACCTAGTGCTGCCTGTCCCCATATGACAGGTACCCACCCATGAGTTCCCCTCAGAATCTCCCTCAGGCTCTAGGTGGCATCAGGGACACATTTTATACAATGACAGCATGGCAGTCATCTGCACATGATAGTGACCCTAATGGGTGACAGTTGAGATAGAACAGAAGGGACCTCAAAGACCTTCTGGTCCAACCCACACCTGAGCAACAAGACTCTAGACAACTCATGTGGAAATGGTCATCCAGTCTTTGCCTGGAGATATCCAGGGAGGAGGAAAGTCCTGACTCCCAGGCAGCCCATTTATTGATCCATCCTACTTTTGGCAAGCTATCATTGCTACAAAGTTCTTTTTTCCTTGCACTAAGCCCAGATCTGCCTTTTTGTACTTTTTCATCCAATTGCCTTTAATTCCATCCTCCAAGGGATAAGCAGAAAAAGCCTAATCCCTGTTCCACATGGTAACCCTTCAAATGCTTGAAGCCAGATATCATGGCCCCCAGAGCTTTCTCTTTTCCAGGATATTCCCAATACATCCCACCTCTCCTCAGATGATATGACTTTAAGGTGTGTGTGTATGTCATCATGCTAGTCATGTCACCCCATTCTTCCTAGTAACCTTTTAGATGTTATTTTACCTATTAGAATGTAATCTCCTTGAAGATAGGGATTGACTTGCTTTTTGCTCATATTTGAATTCTCAATACATAGCACAGTGTCTTCCACGTAGTAAGTGTGATGTCTATCTATTGATCTATCTATCTATCCAGTATATATGTATATATATATATATATATATATATATATATATATATATGTATATATCTATATATGTGTATCCTATATGTGTGTGTATCTATCGATCCATAGATCTATCAATTCTATATATATGTATACATATATATTATATATATGTATCCTATATGTGTGTATATCTATTGATCTGTCTGTCTGCCCGTCTGTCCGTCTGCTGTCTCGCTATGCCCTTCCTAAAATATAGGGCCGAGAGCCAAACACCCAGATGGATTCACACCCAGGCGAAGTAGAGCAAGGTTACCATTACCCTCATCTTGGATGCTATGTCTTTCTTAATGCAGACCAATACTGCATCACCCTTTTTGGCTGCTACATTACATTCTTCGCTCTTGTTGAGCTCACAGTTCACAAAAGCCTCATATCTTTCTCAGACCAGCTGCTTCCTAGGCATACCCCAACTGTCTTCTACATGTAAAGCTGGCTTTAACCCAAGTGTAAGACTTACCTTTCTCACTATTAAATATTATTTTAGTAAATAAAGTAGGGCACTCTCTTTTAATGTTGGGGGTTTAAGAGAATTGAAGGGAGAGTCTACAGGCCCATTCTATATACAGCCCTTTCTCCATCCCTCAGTTCTAGTCTGTCAGTATCTTTTTGAATTCTAGCCCTGTCTTCCACCATGTTAGCTATCCCTCCCTACTTTCAATGATAAGCACATTTGAAAAGAATGCCATCTTTGCCTTTATCCAAGTCACTGATGAGAAATATTAAATAGTTCAAGGTCAAGCACAAATCCTTTGCTTGCTAGAAACCTCCTAGAATATTGACATCAAACCTTTTGTCTCTAGATCTGGTCATCCAACTAATGCTGTGCCCTTGTGACCATGCTTTCACCTATCTGTCCTTCACCACAGGAATAGCATTTTACTTCATCAAATACTTAGCCAAAATCTAAGTAAGATGTTATCTACAGCATCTTTATCACAAAAGGAGATTATGGGTAGTCTGGTATGACTTCTTCTTGGGGATGCAATACTGACTTTTTGATGACTGCTTCCTTGTTTTAAATGGACATTATCATCTCTCTCATAATGAGTTCCAGGCATTAAAATATAGCTCACAAGTCTATAGTCTTTATCCTTCCCCCACCCTCCTATCTTTTTGTAAACTGGTCTAATTGTCACTTTTCCTATCCTGTGACAGATCTCCCTTTCTTCCAGTTATGCCAGTTCATTGACAATGACTCAATTGCCACATTCAGAATATTTTTCGTACCCTGGAATAAAGGTCATCTGCATCAAGAGAAGCTCTTTCTAGCTCCATAATTATTCTGGATATCAACTCTTTTTTATTCATTTTTGTTCTGTCCTTTCCAGTCCAAAAATTCTTTTCTTTGGCAGAGAAAGCAGAAACAAAATGAGAGTCGAATAGTTTTGCATTCTTTCCATCATCTATTATTGTCACCCAATCCTCTCACTATCCACAGTGCCTGGTATATCATAGGTGCTTAATAAATGATTTTTGTCTTAACTTGACGTTAAACAATGGCCATTTGACTTCTTTGGTCTTTCTTTCCTCTATATAGTTTTAAAGATCCCTCTTTGTTCTCTCTAGATTTCTTCAAGAGTCTCAACCCATTGTGAGATGTAGTATCCCCAATATAGGACCATGTTGTACTTTTGCATTCATCTTCTATTACCTGTCTTTGTTCCTATATTTGACGTGTATTATATAAAATTGAAATTGGTAAAACCATTAAGCAAGCATTTATTAAGCACCAACTATGTGTAGTCAGGCATTGTTCTAGGCACTGGTGATAAAATTGAGATAATCTCTACTGGGAAGAATTAGCCTTTTTCGACAACTGTCATTTTCCCTCCTCATGAGAATTATTTATCTTTGTGTCTTGAGAATTTTATACTTCAGAATCTTGTACCTCTTCATCCTATCTTCAGGTCCTATCCTTCCTAACTAACTTCCCCCTTACAATTTTAAGCCATGGAATCCTCAGTGTCTTTTCTCTAAAACCCTTTGAAATCTGCTCTCCCAGAATCTAGGGTACATCATTGTCCTGTCCTCTATTGCAAATTATAAAATACTGTGGTCAGTTTTTCCCAAAGTTCTTATTATTACTTCTTCAGCCACCAGCTCCTCCATACTAGCTGTGTGACCCTAGGCAAGTCACGTAACATTTTTGTACTTCAGTTTCCTTATCTGTAAAAAGGAAAAAGTTAGACTCAGTACCTTCTAATGTCTCTGCCTGCCCTAAATCTGTGATCTTGCTTGTAAGAGTTAATTCCAAAACAGTAGTTCCCCTAGCATTTCCTCCATCTGCTAAAGAGCTGAAATTATCATTAAGGCAAGTTCTATTTATCATAAAGTTGCTCTGCCTTGGAGAGAAAGATCCAGGAGATATTCAAATAATTGAATCC
>CM053769.1:498443951-498536451 GCA_028658325.1 Potorous gilbertii | reverse complement strand
AGAGAGAGAGAAGTGGAGGAGGGAAGGTAGACTTTATTAAGTGCTTACTATGTGCCTGGCACTGTGCTAAAACATAAGACTTCAGAAATAGATACAGGAGAAAAGTTAGCACAGATGGATGACCTGAACACTTCCAAAAATGGTGATCTGAGCAGGAACTCAGCAATCCTAGGAAAGAGACTGTAATGGCAGACATTTCCAGGCTGAAAAAGCCGCTAGGACAGAACTAGAAAAGTCGAGTTGGGGGAGGGTTTTCAATCCATTCTACAAAGATTCATTAAATGTCTATGGTGTGGAAGGCACTAAGAATACAGAGACAAATACCAAACAATCCCTACCCTCAAGGAACTTATATTCTATGAGGGGAATACAACATACATAGAAAAATAAATACAAAACATGCAAATACAAAGTAGATACAATGTAATTTGGAAGGAGGCAATAGCAGCTTAGAGATTGCAAACAGGCTTTCTTTAGGAGGTGATCCAAGTTCAATGTGAAGGGGACCTGGGGATTCTGCAGTGGACACTAGGAATCCTAGGGAACCAGCCCTGGAACTTCCCAGGGTAATGTTTTTTCGCATTTTAATCCTAATCCCTTCTCTGGGCTTGATGGAATCTGAAGGAAGGATGACTAAACACTATTCATATGTGACCACGTAGAAGCCCCAGCCCAGATTCTATGAACCCAGTCATCCATCAGCAAATTCCTCCTGAGTTCTCTGCTGTCCTTAGGCTGGTCCTGAACATGGGGGAAAAGACAATCAGAGGGCTCCTAGTCTAGTTAAGGTAACAAGATTCACTAATGTGACATTTTTCAAGAAGAGTTGGTAATTGATGTGCTTGGAGATCCTGATTCTACAGGAAATCAGAAAATTAGGACCTGAAATAGTCAGGGAAGGC
The DNA here is from genome assembly GCA_028658325.1 of Potorous gilbertii. NCBI lineage: Eukaryota > Metazoa > Chordata > Mammalia > Diprotodontia > Potoroidae > Potorous > Potorous gilbertii. The sequence continues at coordinate 498,535,549 of CM053769.1, read as the reverse complement.
ACCCATGAAATGGCAGGACACACTGTTAGTGGGTCTAGCTTGGGCTGGATGTGGGAAGAATTAGAACTAGATCTTTGGGAGATTCCCATTTCTGGTCAGGTAGCTGCTCTTGATCAGAAAGAAGATAAGGGATCTTTAAAAAAAAACAGTGAAATTGTAGTAATCGAGGTCAAATCTTAGGTCAGAAAGACCTTGAGGCAGTCCCAGAAAGGCAATCTCACCTCCAAAGCCTCCAGGGGCAGGCAGATTTCCCCCCTGTAAAGCCTCTGTTCCCACCAACGTTATGGTCGGTTGGGAAATGGATACATTTCTGAAAGCTTCAGGGAGGGATAATACAGTATCCCTAACTCTATACCCAGCTCATTTTCAGAGCCTCTTCCCTCAGGTGACCAGGTCTGCTGCTGCTCTGTCCTCATACTACCATGCTCTCAACCAGTTGTCACTTGGGATGGAGCTACTAAACAAATTCCCATTTAGAGGACATGTGTTCAAGTTTTAAGTGATGCTTCAAAAGGAATGAATGTCTAATGGTAAAAATTCATACATCAGCAAGGCCTTTAAACTAAGATTATAGTAGAATGTAAGGTCCTGGAGGGCATTTTCTCTATTGTCTGTTTTCCGAGCATCTGGCACCATGTTGGACACAAAATATACCCTTAATAAAATCCTGCTAAATTGAAATTGAAGATTAGGTGTGTAGAGTATTGAATATTTCTGGGCAGAGGACCTTAGCATCAGGTACCCCTTATATCATGTCATATCATGTTGGCAGCTACCTGCACCTTAAAGTGGAAAATCAATGTGCATTGTAATTATTGTTGTTTACTCCGCTTGTGAAAGGCTGGCCCTGTCTCGCTTTTTTCTCCCTCTCTTCCTCTCCCTTTCAATCCCTCACCCTCACCAGGTCACTAAGGGCAGTGCCAGCCTGGTTCTTTCTCCACTAATTGAAGCCCCTGGAGTTGCCCATGGCAGAGCCAGACAGATGCTGTCACCAGTGACTGCTGGTACCCAAGGAGATCTCCTCATTGAGGTCCTGCATTAACTCTCTTTCCGAATCATGCCCAGAGCCAGCAGGCAGCTTAGGATGTGCCAGCATGCATTGAAAAGCTATATTTTCAGAATATGTTTGCTTCACAGCTTCCCGGGTGTGAGTGGTGAATCAGTCACTCGTCCGAACTCCCACCAGCTGGGCCGCCATGAATGGAGCTGGTGGCTTCAATGGGGCCGGTGGCTCCAGGATTGGCTGGCCAGACTTGGAGGAGGGGGGAGGGCCTCAGGTCAGAAGCACTTCCCAGATCTGTCGGTGGTTTATCAATTCTGACCATCCGCAGCCATCTGATCGTCTGCATATGCCCCAGAATGATGATGGAACCTTACATCTGCAATGTGACTTTTTTTATCCATTCTTTCATTATCACAACAGTTCTGTCAAATAGGCAGGGCTAGAATTACTCTTTCCAATTGCCAGATTGGAAAACTGAAGTCTAAAGAGATTTAAGTGGAAGATTTCTTGGTAGAGTAAAAATAGTCCTGGTTGGAAACAAAGAACCCAAATTCAGATCCTTTCTCTCTGGTGCTTATCACCTATGGGACCATGGGCCAATCACTTAACCCCACTGGGTCTCAGTTTCATCATCTGTAAAATGAGAAACTAGGTTGTCTGGCCTCTGAAGTCTTTTCTGGGTCTAGCTTTATGGTTTAAGGACATAGCAAGTCAGGATACTAGGACCAGAAATCGGATCTTCCCCCATCCTTGGTGCCCAGTCACCACACAGATTTTCCCATTTCTCTTGGGGTAGGGAAAGGATTCATTTCATCCCAGTCACAGTCTCTTCCTCATAGGCCAAATTTAATTCACCTGGGAATTAAAAGGAGATTCAGAATTTGGGATGATTTCAGCAGATATGGACAAAGAGGGATGGAGAGACTGTACAGACTCAATCTATAACTGTAACTATAGATTGAAGTCACTAGTTTGGAATGAATAGGGCTTTGGCCCAGGGTGCCAGCTCAGGGTGGGGATTCTTCACCCCCATAGTGGTTACTGTCTTTTCCCCTCCCAGCCTTGGGAGATGGTGCTGAGTCCTACTGCCCACTGTTTACCATCCCCAAGGTCCCATTACCGAGTTCTCATTAGCCTCCTTCTCCTTCCTCTCACCAAACTCCATGGGGACAAGGGCCAGATTCCCTGAGAGGCAGGCTTCCCCTTCTCTTAGCTCACCTACACCTGCAGCTAAACTATTCTCCCAACTGGCAGCACATTCCCTCTAGTCACCAGCTGAATTGGAGGTTCGTGTAGTTACAGCTGGTTATCACTCTGACACTAAACCAAACGTTCTTTGCTCAGAGCAGTAGCCTAGCCCTACCAGGAAGGAGTATCTTGTGAGTCTGAGTATCGGTCAAAGGAAAAGAGGGAAGGAAGAAGAGCAGAGAATTTGGGGGAAGTGCAGTAGGTAGAGAGCCATTCTTCTTGCCTGCATCTTGATAGAGGTCTTTATATTACAACAGGGAAAAAGGCCATCCACTGCTCAGTACCATTTCAGTAAGGTCTATGTGGTCAGGAAGACCTTAGTTCAAACAGTGCCTAGGATACTTTCTAAAATATGTAGCCGTGAGCCAGTCGCAGCCTTTCTGAGCCTCAACTTGCTCATCAGTGAAGTGGGAATGATTATTATAGTAATATCCTCCAGTCCCTTCCTGAAATTATACAGGGTAATGGATATCCCTTCTCTCTCCCATCATTCAAGGGGGCCTGGCCTGACCATCTATTCCTTCCCTCCTGCGGGGCCAAGGAAGTGCCCATCATTAATTAACAGTAACAAGGTTACAACGTGCAACAGCTGCTAATGAGGTAGGAGAGTAGGCAGTAGGGATAGGAGGAGGGGAAAATCTGGGAAGGAGGTAAGGAAACTGTAGGTGGTGCCTTCCTGGAGGCACAGGGATGGAGGGGCACCAAGGTTCCCCCTTCCCGCCTTCCCTCCCCAGGGAAGCACCCAACGCTAGCAGTGAGTATCAAACATACAGGGAGAATGGCCTCCAGGGCTTGTCCTCCTCTCCCCAATATCAAGCCATCCTAAGCCTTAAACAGGAGGGAGACCTTTGTGGACTTGGTTTTGTTTTACATTTTGGTAACTATTTCAATATCACTGTTTTCCTTTGTAATCCAGCATCTTTTATTGTTTGCATTTAAAACCATTATTCTAAGATGGGACCCATAGGTTTGACTATGATACAGAAAAGATTGAGGCAGTGCCCTGTTCTCTCTCCTCCTCTCATATGTGTCCCCTGCTCAGTCCAAGAGACACCAAACAATGATTTTAGATGAGCCATAAAAAGGGCCCACTGGCATTGTAAGATTCTCCTGCCCCAGCTCCCAGGTCTTGGGCCTAGCACATAGTGAGCACTTCATAACTGCTTGTTGATGATTGACTGACTCCCAGGTGGGAGCCCAGAACCAGAGACAGCCCACATCTTGAAGTCCTGAAGTTTGGGTTCTGGCTTTGTGATTCGGGGTGGGGAATGGGTCAAGATCATTTATTTTCACTGAATTTAAATGTACCTTTGGGTTCAAGGTACAACAGATCCTTGCAGGTGACTTCTGCAGAAGAGAAGTGGGTATACTAACACCTGCCTGTCACCTCATCCCTAGAAACGAGGGAAAACCAGGATGTCCTGGGACCCTAGATGTTCTCTACCCCAACCCAGTCATTTTATAGACAAAGATGCCATGTGACTTGGCCAGGGTGTCACACACACACACACACACACACACACACACACACACAGGCACAGAGTAAATGGCAGAGCTGGGATTTGGACATCATTCCTCTGGTTACAAATCCAGTGTTCTTTCCATTAAGTTATGTATGGATCCTTAACCTTTTTGGTGCCATGATCCCTTCTCAGAATAACATTTTTAAATACAGAAAATTAAATGCTTAGAATTAGAAAGGAAACCAATTATCTTGAAAAGAAGTTTTGTGTGAGTGTGCATATGTGTATGTATACATATATTTTTTAAAATAACATGGACCCCAGGACCCAAGGTTAAGAAATCCTGTATTGAACCAATAAGATGGGGCTCAGGTACTGATTCATTTCTGGTGATCCAAAGTGAAGTATCTGTCCTAGGATCTTAAATTACTTTACATCCTCCAATCCCCACCTGCACTTATCCCAGGACTTTGAGAATCCCTAGTCATACTCTCTAAAAAGTCCTGGACCTAACAATGACAGTGGTTTTGTAGGTTTCCAAACTGTTTGGGGCATTTGGTATCACTTAGACCTACCCTCCACAGTCTTAGACATGGGCAAAATGATGCCCAAAAAAGTAAACTGAGGTAACATACATAACATACATACTAAGTAGGATCTGAACCCTGATCTTCTGATACCAAAATCTTTATTCTTTCTACCACCACAGCTGCTACTCCCTGATTCTTCTCACTGTACACTTGGAGCAGGCAGGCTAAGGGCCATGACTCGAGGTTGAATCTAGGCTAGTTTTGCTCCAGTCTGTTCGTTGATTCTCAAAGAGCCTACTGAAATGAGCTAGGCTGGACTAAGATTAGATAACTTGTAAGACTCATTGGCTATCTCAGAGCAACTGTTGTAGCTGTGGTCTTATCACTAGGACAAGAGGACCATAGGATTCAGATCTGGGAGTATGACAGGACCTTAAAAATTATTTAGCCCAACTCCATAATTTTTAGAGGAAGACACTGAGTCTAGTTGACCAGAATCGAGGGCCAGCCAGCCCAATCTTCTTATTTTACAGGTGAGAAAATTGAGACCTATGGAGATGAAGTGATTTACCCAAGGTCCCATATATAGTAAGCAAAGTCATATCCAAACCCATGCCCTGCTCTTTCCACTGTGCTAAGAGTGGGATTCAGGAGTCACCTTAGAGAGGGCAGCCATTTACATGACCTTCCTCTGCTTCCAGGAACTTAAAACCTAGAGAAAGACAGAAAAGTCCTGGGGCTCTTTATAGCCCTAGAACTCTAGTCTGTCCTACAACAGTAGGACAACCCCCTGCTACATCCCCCAATTTGTGATTTTCAAATATAATATTTCTAAGGTGTTTAGCATAGCACCTAGCATATAGAAGGTGGTTAATAAATGTTTGCTCCCTCCCCAAGAGGATACTGACACCCAGAAAGAGTAAATGATTTTTTGAGAATCACACAGTGTCATTCCAGTCTTCAGAGCTTGAGGTCATGGACAGCGCTACTGCCTGAGAGAAAGATCATGAGAACTGAAGTTCCCAGAAGTATCCCTCAAAAAATAATAGACATAGATGCTCAGGAAGCTACTGGCCTGATCCCATCGACGAGCATGTCAGCCCAGAGCAGAGAACACAGCAGATGGAAGGAATATAATTGGGTGGAAAAGACAGATGGATATTTGGGGGAAGTAACCTGGGAATTGTGAAAGAAATGGAGAGGCCAGGGCCAGAGAATTTCAAAGCTAAGAGAAACTGAGAGACCTATTAGTCCAACCCATAACTAAACAGGAGTGAGTCCCTTCTCCCACCCCCAACAAATGGTCATCTAGACTTTGCTTGGAGTCTTCTTTAAAAGAAAGAAGCAGTCCCTTCCACTTACATACAGCTCTTATACAGAGGTCAGAAGTTTTTTCTTATATGAAACCAAAATCTCACTCTTTATCACTTCTGGTTTATTGATTAAAGTTCTGTCCTCTAAAGTTAAACAGAACACGTCTAATCCTTTTCCCACATAAACTTTAAATCCTTGGTGGCAGTTATTGTTCCCCTTTTCCCACTAAGTATCCTTTTCTCCAGGCTTGAAATCCCCATTTTCTTCAACTAGTACTCTTGGGACATGACCTCCAGCCACCTGTCTTTTATTTACCCTCCTCTGGCCTGGTTCCAGGTTGTCAATGTTCATCCTAAAGCTTGATGCCTGGTACTGAGCATAATCCTCCAGATGAGGTCTGACCAGGCCATAGTGCAGAGAAGCTCTCACCCAAATCTGGACACTTTGAGCCAATTAGTGCCACCTGAGATCTTAGTAGCATTTTTTAGATGCCATGTCCCACTGTGGATCCAGATGGAGTTTGCTATCCAACTGGATGAATGCAATTGGGGAGGCATCGCGAGTAGTGAGTTGTCCAGCCTATAAAAAGAGTACAAAGCTGAGGTCAGTAGACAAAGGGAGTCAACGGCCCCCGTGTAGAGTTCAAAGAAGCAAGCCAGGGTTATTGTCTATAAGGAGTTCTTAACCTTTTTGTGTGATAGCCCCTTTTGGCAGCATGGCAAAACTATTTTCCCAAAATAATATATTTAAATACATAAAATGCACAGTGACAGTCAAAAATCATTGGTTAAGTGCCTACTATGTGCTACACTGTGCTAAGCTCTGGGAATAAGAGGGCAAAAAATAAAAACAGTCCCCCAAACATTTATGGGGGAGACAACATGGGTGAGGTGTTGAGCGTGATACTGAGAGGAAGCCAGGGCCTTCAGAGCCTCTTACATTCATGCAGACAGCTCTGGGAATAAGGCAGACATCCTTACCCACACCCCACACCCACTCACAAGTACATAGACTCTCATCTTCACACTGACATCATCACAAAGTGTAAGACTTCCTTACACACACATACAGAAATACACACACAGATTCTTATACTTACCCTCACAGGCAGAGAAATATAGGACAGTGGAGTTAGTAAGGACCTTAGCAAGCATCTGGGTCAGGGGTTCTTAACCTTTTGTTTGGCCTGGTGAGTTTCAGGTCCCCTTCTCTGAATGTTTTTTTAAATACATTAGACATTAGACAATTAGGATTGCTAAGGAACCTAATTATATTGAAATACAATTATAAAAATATTTTTTAAACAAGTTCACAGACCCCAAGTTGAAAACTCCTACTCTGCTAGAATGTGTAATATAGAGGGAAAAGTTCTAGGCTTGGAGTAAGGAAACCACTGTTCAGAGCACATGTAAAATACTGTGCTCAGTTCTAAGTGTCATGCTTTGGAAAATACATTGACAAAATGGAGCACAGATAGAAAGGATATAGGTATGGTGAAAAAAAACTGAAGATTATGTCAGAAGAAGGTTTGAAATGCTTTGACTAAAAAGGAGAAAACTTAGGGGAATGTGGCAGGCGTCTCAAGATTTTGAAGGGTTGTCTATGGAAAAGGGACAAGACTTTTTTAAACATGACTTCCCCCAAAAAAGAAAAAGATAAGAGTGAGGGGTGGGGGCTACAGAGAGACAGATTTAGGATCTGTGGAGAGAGAAACGTGGTGACAATCAGAGCTCTTCCAAAGTGAATGGACTGCTCATCATCATACCCATCAGCAGAGGTCTTACATTCAGTCAACATTGGTGAATGAAGTAGTCAAAGAGAAATGCGAGATGCACAAATTTAGAGAATCCACCCCAAATGTTCATCTGTGCCCAACCTATGGTAGAGCCTTCTGAGCTCATATTGCTCTGAGCAGCCACAATCGGACACACTCTAACTTGACTCTAACATAGTGATGTCATTTTGATCCTCTTTGGGAATGAAGGACAACAATGTATTCAATCAACATTCCTGAAGGATAGGGTAAAGAGAATCTCTCTTCTGGTACAGGTTGGGCTGGCGGACTTCTGCCATCTCTTTCAACTCAGAAATTCTTTGATTCCCATTTCTGGGACCTTGGGAGAATCCCTGAACTTCTCTCTGGGACTAGCCAACTTCTGAGGTACCTTCCAGCTGTGCCATGCAATCATAGATTTAGAGATAAAAGGAGACTTGGAGAATCTCTGGTCCACCCCCCTCCCATTTTACATATGAGGGAATTGATGTCCTGAGAGGCTACATGAATTATGAATGATTGATGTTCAATTGTTTTCAGTCATGTCCAATTCTTATGACCCCTGTGTGTCCTAGACTCTGGCCATTGCACCATCTAACTACCTGTGGTAGGCATAGTATAGACCAAAAGTGAGCTAGAAACCAGAAACCAGGATCTGAGCTGAAGGGAGCAGGATGGTGTGGTAAGGCTTGGGAGTGAGCAGGCTACTGCCAGGAACAAAGTAAGCCATCTTTGTCTGTATGTCCCCCATTACTAATCCGTCCTGCGGACAATTTTAAGTCCTTGGTAAAGTCCAAAGTGATTATTGCTGCCCGTGGCTGCTGCAGTATGGGAAGGATCTGCAGCAGTCCCAATTTCCCATAGGAATGCATTTTATAGGTCTTTATTAGCATTTCTTATATGTTCAAGGGGGTCGAAACTTTGTCATGACCAGCAGCTAAAAAGACATGATGTGGGTGGAGAACTTTCTAGTAAGCCTCCCTTGGGAGTAGGAGGATATGTGCTAGAACCCACTAGAAACCGATTCTTCTTTGGGTTTGAGGGAATGATCAATTTTCAGCTGACTCTGGGTGTTAGCATTTTGACCTTGCTACTGACGGGTCAAGTGTGAGCATTCCAGGTTAAGGAGAGAAGCCGCAAAGTTTCTCAAACGTAGGAATGGCCATGTTAATGACGGATCAGAGGAAGAGAAACGTGCTGGCTCACAGAACAAGGAGTTGGTCCTTAGGGTTCCACACCCCAGGATGTGGGAAATTTAAAAATCCAAGTAACACAAAAATAGGGCTTAGCTGATCAACCTCTGACCAGCTTCCAAACCGTTTAGAAATATTCTAGGTTTTTATGTTTTATTTGCACAGGGATGGGGTGTCTGGTCCCTTTCAAATTCCATCCCAGGCCTAAAGGACAGCCTTGACTAAGAGCTATCACTATTAGGTAGGGTGCTTCTTCCCCACTTATGCTCATTGGATTAGATGTACCAACAGCTTCAGAGGACAACCCAGTTGTGACACACCTCAGTTTCCACAAGAAAACATCAATGGGGGCCAGAGATCTGACTAAGTCAAGGCTATGGCTCACAGGCCACCACGTGAATTTTCTGAAAGTGACCACAATCTTCTGTGCCCTGTGAAATAATTCTGAGTATTTCAACAGAGAATTACACACAAGAGAGAAGGGAATTTCTGGAGAATGAGATCCTGAGGATGCAAAATGAAGTGATTCTAATGAGGAGGGAAAATGAGACATTGTCTAAAAACCAATATGGATGCACAGGGATGTCACCAGCCAGTCAATTTAGATTTTGTTTTAAATGTACAGAAGATAGAAACAAGACAGGTAACAGGGTAATAAACAGGTAATAAAAAAACAGAGGCCTGTAAGAATAACATCATCAGACATGCTAAAACTGAAAATGAGCTGAGACTTCTGGGGAAAGCGAAGAAGAAGAAAAAAGGCCTTTGTAAACATAACGGGGGGTGGTAGAGGGAGGATCATAAAAGAAATGGGACAGCCATGCCATGTGGATAGACTGATGATAATGGATACTGACGAGAAGGGGCAGCTGCTCAACTTTTATCCTGATTGTATTTTCTCTGCCAAGGAGAAAGATCTTTAGGCTGAAAAGCACAGAACAAAAATGGGCACTAGAAAGTTGATACCCAAGATAAATAAGGAGATATGAGAGCACTTGGCTGCCCTTGATGAGTTCAGGTCACCTGGCTCAAGTGAACAACTTCCTTAGGTACTCAAAGAACTGGCAGATGGGGTTGCTGAGCCATTGTCAGTGATCTTTAGAAAGATCACGGAGGACTGGAGAGATGTTGCAAGATTGAAGAAGGGCAAATGGCCCATTTTTTTATATAAAAGGAAGAGAATTGAATCTGCAAACTATAAACTAGTGAGCTCAACTCTGATTCCTGGCAAAATTAGAGAATTCATCATTAAATGTTTAGTGAACACCTAGAAAAAGAAGCCGTGAACAAAAAGAACCAGCATGACCTCAGCAAGAATAAGTTGGGCCAGTCTAACCTCATTTCTTTTTTTATCAGGGTTACTAGTTTGGTAGAACAGAGGAGGAGCTGTAGATATGGTTTCCCTAATTTTAGCTAGGCATTTTATAAAATTCTCATGGATGAGATGGCGGGATGCAGGTTAGATGGAAATGTAGTTATATTAATTCAGAACTTGTTGAATGGCCAGACTCAAAGAGTAGTCATTAAAGGTACAATGTCAGCTTGGAAGGAGGTCTCCATGAAGGGACCCAGGCAACTCTGCTCAACCCTGTTCTGTTTAGCATTTTTATCATGGAATTCTAACAAGGTATAGATGGTGTGTTTGTCATTTTTCAGTTAAAGCACATTTTACAGGAATAACTAACGCAATGGAATCGAAAGGAACAAGATCAAATAGGTAAACAAAGCCAATGAATCTAATAAGATGAAGTTTACCAAGAATAAATGTAAAGTTGGAACTTAGATTCAAAGAATCACCATTGCAAGAGGAAGATAAAGGAGAGATGACTAGATAGCAGTTACTCTGAAAAAAAAAATCTAGAGGTTTTAATGCACTTGAAAAATCAATATGAGTCCCTGGTGTGATATGGCAGCCAAGAAAGCAAATGCAATCACAGGTTGAATTATGTGAGGCATAACATAGAGGAAAAAGGGAAGTAATTGTTCTACTGTTTTCTGCCCCAGTCAGACCACATCTGGAGTATTTCATGCAGTTCTGAAAGTCATATTTTAGGAGCAACATTGATAAGCTGAAGGATGTCCAAAGGAGAGCAACTAGAATGGTGAAGTGAGTCAAGTTTCTGTCATACAAGGATAGGTTGAAGTTACCAGTAATGGTAAACCTGGAAGATACTCCATTACTTAACTCCAGCCATTTTCCTTAGCTGTCTCCCCATGTCTAGAATTCTCTCCCCCTTATCTCCATTTCATGACTTCTTTGACTTCCTACAGATCCCAGCTAAAGTCACACAGGAAGCCATTCCTGATCCCCCTTAATGTAGGTGCTTTCCTTCTGTCGATTATCACCAATTCATTCTGTATACCTCATTAGTGCCCAGTTGTTTGGACATTGTCTTCCCCCATAATGAGTTCCTTGAAAGCAGGGACCAATATTTTTTGCCTTTCTTTGAATCTCTGGTGCTTAGCACAGTGCCTGACACACAGTAGATACTTAATAAATGTGTATTGATGGACTGACATGATAATTGCTCTTAAGTATACAAAGGACTTTTCTATGGAACAAGGATTAGACATGTTCTGCTTGGTCAAAAGGGGAAGAACAAACAACAATAGATGAAAATTGTAAACAGGACAATTTAGGCTTGATATGAGGGAAAATGAGAGCTGTGCAATAATTAAGTGGATTGCCTTATGATCTAATGATTTCCTCCCTCAATGACAGGAGGAAACAAAGACTGAATTCAAACAAAGGCTGAACAGTCTCCTGTTGGGTTTGGTTAATAGCTTTATTCAGATGTAAGGTGGGCTAGATTTAAGGTCAGTCAATGGTGTCATTATCACAAAAGACCCCTAGATACAACAACAGTAAAGACAAAGCACCTATCCTGGGAACCATTGCAGGATTCAATGAGTATTGAGAGTCTTTATTTCAAGACCACTACTACTTCCAAAAGCTCTATCTTATTTTCTAACTTGAGACCTTCTAGTGACCCACTAAATCCATTGCCGTCTTGTCAAACTGGCACTTACCCAGCTTGGTTAATAGCCTATACCAAAGTAAGTGTGCAAGGACCACAAGAACCATGTAGGTACTTCCAGAAGAATTTTTTTTAGTAAATTAAAATGTTTTCAAACTATATCACTTCCTCACAGTGTAGCACTGGAAGAGAACATGGATGTTACATAGCCTGAACAGCTTGATGATATATTTATATTTAGCCAAAGCTAGTCTGGAAGGCTGACTTTCATTCATCTCATTCCCAAGTCTTTACCAAGTAGCAGGCTATCCACAGGAATAATTCAGCATGAACTAGTTGGTCCAGGAAGTAGAAGATTAGTGATAGCAGGATTTTTGTTTAGGTTGAAATTTGGGCAGAATAATTAGAGAAAAAATGTAAGTGTTATTTTGAACAAACAACAGTAGGTAGGTAACTGAATGATCCCCTTATATTGACCTTTCTCAGCACATTTCTAGAGAATGTGCTTTCCAATCCTATTAAGGAGTAGAGATAGTCTACTATAATGGAGATGTCCAGGACCATGGAGACACCAATGATTACTGAATAGTCATTGAGAAAGCAATGCATCCACCTTGATTGACTCCCTGGAATTTTGATATGGAGGCATCAGGGAAGCGGGGTATTGCTTAGTGACCACAAGGATACCTCAGTAGTAGCACTAATTTCAGGAGGAGGAGCTGGACTGGTCCTGTTCAGTCTCAGCTGGTGGTTGGGTTAGGTTGGGCCAGTAAGTTGACCCCTAAGAAGATGGACATTGGAGGAGATTGGGTAATGTCAGGAAGATGCCATGTTCCCCACCCCAGGACTGTAGGAATTTGGTCTCCTGAAGGATCAATCTGGATATCCATGACTATGAATAGCACATGAATCTTCAGAGGAACCCGCTACTTTTATGCTAGTGTCATATCTAGACTCAGTGTCTCCTGAGCTCCCAAGTTCATTGGGATCTAGACCTACAGCACATAAAGGTCCAGGAGCTTTAGACCAGGGAAGGAAGAATGGGCCAGTGGATACAGAGAAAGTCAGAGGATAGGCAAGTCAACTCTGAGCCTCAATGTCATCATCTGGAAAATTAGGGAATTGGACTAAACGACCTCTAAGACAATTCAATTCTCAATTACTGATCCTATCATTTTATGAAATGTGGGTCTGCCAAGGGGGCCTTCCCATAGACCTTGGTTCATTTCCCATTGGCCATGGGACCAATATCATTGGTTAGGGGAGCTGTGCCAGTGCAGCACACTCTATCAGATACCAGCTGTGTTCAGTGAGGATGAGCCAAAGAGTTATAGGATCATAGATTTAAAGCTGGAAGGAACCTAGGAGATCATTTAGTCTGACCCATTCATTTTATAGGCCCAGGATGCAACCATGACAACAGGATGTAACCAGACAATGGCTTGTCTGCAGTCACCCAGTCAATGAAGTGTGGAAGACCCTCTGATTCCAGATACAACCCTCTGTCTTTGCCCCAACTGCTTCTCCTGACTTTTCCAACAAATTGCATGAATTTCCTGGAATGTGAGATAACTTCCTACAGGACAAAAGGCAGCACCCAACCAGAAGTAAAGCACAAAAGTTACCTTGGTTTATTCTGTACAGAAAGCTGGGGAGTTCAGTGGGTAGAGATCTGCTCAGGTAGATTTTGGATGTTGATCAAGGGTGACCTGCCACAGAGTAGACATTATCCCTTCTCAAGGTTCCCTTCCTATGGGGTAATAGAGCTTTTCCAGGGATGAATGCTAGAGGAGGAAATCTATCAGCATTGTCTTCTCTTCTCAGCAGGAAATGCCCTCATATAAATGGAAGGCCTATAAACCCTGAGTCTGGATAGAATAGCAGTGGCTCACCAATATCTTTGTACCCAAGTAGTAGCCACAGCCTCCCTTCCCTCCCTGCTTAATCCTCTGCAGTTGTGTTCGGAACTGACTTTGACAGCAGGGGATCCAGGTGATCCAGGGCTTCACAGCCAGGACCCAGCATCCAGCACAGTGTAAGGCCAGTGAGGAGACATGACTGCCTGGGATAAATGGTGTGCATTGGGAAACAATGGGAAATTAAGTTGGATCAGGTCAGATTATGGAGAACCTCAACTGCCAGAATGACTGAGGAGTTTGACCATAAAGCAGTGGGGAGCCATTGAAAGTTCTGGAGCTGGGGTATGTATGATGGAAGAGTAGTGGCATTTGGGTAGCAAGGGGCAAGTGACAGGTTGAAGTTGAAGGCAATTCCCCTCCAACCACTACAATCTCCCCTAGCCCAACCTGGGTCTAAGTCTTCCATGCCTTGGTTCTCTGTGTATGGGCTTCCTTTCTAAGGGATTTTCTCTTGGAGGGAGAGCCTTCTTTCCTCCAAATTCTGAATGATTGTTCAGGTATCACCAGTGAAATCTCATTTGGAATTATACATTCATCTTTTGATTTAACTAAGGCTGGCAACTGGGGAAAAGTCTGTTGAGTTTCATTCTTTGTCCCCAGCTCCCATCAATGACAGGTTAGACCCCTACCTCCCAGCCTACTAGAGCTCAGGCTTCTAGCTCCCTACTTCATTCCTTTGCTATAGTTAGATGTCCCCATTGTCCTCAGATCCCCAATCCCTTTTACAAAAATCTGATAAATGGAGCTGAAGGATGATGAGAAAGGGGTTTGCTGCCAGGTATCCATGGATGTGACCTGTCTTGTGGCATCTTGGACCACTTTGTATTATCCCTTCTTGAACGATTGAATGATCATAAAAATGGCATTATAGCCACCTCCTCTTTCCCTTCTCCCCCCAAAACTCTCTATGAGCACTTCTACCCCTACTCAGGAAAATGGGTTGACTATATAAGAGAGCTCATACTATAGGGAAACTCCTAATATCCCACCTCCACTTGGAAGCATCCTCAGCTTAGCTGATGTGAGACTTCCTCTCCTACTTTCTTCCAGCCCCAAAGTCATTCATAAATTAAATACTTATTATGGCCCTGGCCCCTTCCAAAAAAAAACAGTATTTATTGAAGATTTCCTATGCCAGCCATCCTGTGCTAAGCTGGGTTATGGTGGGTTCAGAAAAGAAAGATCTAGGCCCTGCCTTGAGAGAACTCCAAATCTAAGTGAGAAGATAGTACTCACATATGAGAAAACGAAATGTATATATGAACAAGGTCTAGATAGTCTGATCAAGACTTTAAATGCCAAAGGAAATCAAAGAAAGGGGAGAACAGTGATAACTGAGGTTGACAGAGAAGACCCTCTACATGAGATTGGACCTTACTTGGGTCATGGATAGAATTTCTAGATTAATCAAGCTGGAAAGGGCCTTAGAGACCATCAAAGCTACAGCACTGACACCCCTGATTTAAAATCTGCTATGGCTACTTATTACTCCAAGGAGAAAATACATATTCCTTACCTAACATTTCAAAGCATCCCCTATCTGGCTCCAGTCTACTTTTCCAGACCCACTTTACGCTATTCCTCTTCCTATTCTGCACCATCCAGGCAAAATAGCCTACTAGCTGTTCCCCAGACTCAGTATTCCACATTCTCTCTCCACACCTTCCCACAGACTGGGCCACATGCCTAGAATTCACCCTCTCCTCCCCTCTCCCTCTTAGCATCTGTAGTTTTCTTCAAGGTCCAACTCATGTGCCACCTCCTACAGGAAGCCTTCTAATCATCTCCAATTGTTAGTGCTCACCCCCTCTTTAAATTATTGTTTTATTTATTTGTTACACATGTTGTATTTCCCTGGCAGAATATATGCCCCTTGAGGGCAGGGACAATTTGCATATAGTTGTAAGCATTTGGAGTAAATATTTGTTAAATTGAATCTGGACTAACCCTGTCATCTCAAAAATGAAATTTGGGTCTGGAGAGAGAAAACAATTTATCCTAGACTACACAATTTTAGATGGGAAAGGAGGAAGAAAAGGATGCAATATCTAGTGGGAAGAATGTTCTAAGCAAAGTACAGGTGACAGGAATAAGCATAGCCAGTTGGAGGTGACCATAGGCTTATGGGTTCTATGTTGGAACAGGGTCAAGTGAGACTTTAAAAGCATTGTAGTATGGTTATATTCTAAGATTTAGCACAGGAAGTCACCTTAGACATCATCCATCCCCCGCCTCATCCAATTCCCATCTTTTTTTTTCTTTTTTGAAGACAGGATATCTCTCTCTTCACAAGGCTGGAAATAATAAGATTGACTTGTAGCAACACTTTTAGCCTTGATGAGATAGGGAAACCAGTCTTCTTTTAAAAGGAAGGGGAGGAGATAAAAGAATAATAAGGGACTTGAATGAGACATGAGTTGGATGATGTCTAAGGTGACTTCCAACAATAAATCATGTGATCCAATAATCCTACAACACTTTCTAAGTCACATTTGATACTGTCCCAACAGAGACCCCATAAGTATGGGAGACTGAACCTATTCCATTTCTGACCCGGGCCACTTTGCCCCTCGTTGGGCAATTCAGTGTTCTCCACTGCCAGGAGCTTAACCACATTGATGCAGATGTGATCAGCTTAGCCCATACCACCTCAGAACTCCCAAG
Source organism: Potorous gilbertii (assembly GCA_028658325.1). Lineage (NCBI taxonomy): Eukaryota > Metazoa > Chordata > Mammalia > Diprotodontia > Potoroidae > Potorous > Potorous gilbertii. The sequence continues at coordinate 498,519,463 of CM053769.1, read as the reverse complement.
CTCAAGAGATCTGCTGGCTTCAAATTCCCCAGCAGCAGGGATTACAGTTTTAGAGACCTATTGTACCTGGCTGTCCCATGTTTTTTTTTCAGATGAGGACACTGAGTCGCAGAACGGCTGAATGATTTTCTCAAATTCACACAGTGGGCAAAATAGATTGGTGCCAGATTGAGAAAAGGCTTAAAAGGCCGAGTTTAGGCTTGACGTCAAAGGCAGTAGGGAGCCAGTATACATTTTTGAGCGGGGGTATGACCTTCCTATCCCACTTTCTGTCCTTCCCAACCTAGTCTTCTCACATAGGAGATCAGCAGAGGCTAGTGAGCTTTTAAATCTAAGTGGTCGCCTTGCCTGCTGAAACTGGCTTTGTCCAGACTCTTCGGAAATCTGTTTCATTGATCTAGTTACCTGATCTCTCCCTAGGAAGAGCTAGATTTGGGAGTGAAGTGTTCCTTGCATTAATAAATAATCATAATACCTTGTTGGCTGAGTGACCAGCCAAATCCTGACTGGGAAACTGACAATCTTTAGCTGTTCCATTTGCTTTCCTTTTTTTTTTTTTTTTTTTTTTTTATTGTTTACTGGAGCCAGTTAAAGAGCAAGGAGCAGGGGGTGGAAAGAGATTGATTGGTGTGTATCTTGCCTCTTAGGTAAAGCAGTCAATTGCCTATACAGTATGACATTAGAGTTTGGGGAAGATGCCTTCCCTATCTCCAATGCTACTTCACAAAGCATTTTTAAATGGAATGGGCTGTCTCAGAGGCAGTGGATGTCTTTATGTAAGGGTTATGTGGCCACTTGCCAGATAATTGTATAGGCCCACAGGGGTGGGAAACCTGCAGCCTCAAGGCCACATGTGACCCTCTGTGTCCTCAAGTGTGGCCCTTTGACTGAATCCAAACTTCAAAGAACAAATCCTCTTAATAAAAGGATTTGTTCTATTTAATTTGGACTCAGTCAAAAGACTGTATCCAAGGACCTAGAAGGCCACAGGTTCCCCACCTCTGGATAGGTGATTCCTATACAGGGACAAGTTTTAGAAGATGGCCCGTGATGTCCCTTCCCCCTCTGAATTTCTGTGACTAGATAATGTCTGAGGTTCCTAGCAAGGGGTACAAAATCCCTAGTCTCAGGCCCTGAGAGGCCATTGTGCAATGGAGAAACCAAGTGTTCTAGAATCAGAATACTTAAGTTCAAATTCCAGCTCTGGTACTGAAACACCTTGTGACCTTGGGCGATGTCTCTAATCTGAGTCTGTTTCCTTATCTGACTATAACACCTATGAGGCCCTTCTCTCTGGGTGGATTGATCCTAAGAGTCACACTGAGAGTTTACTGACTGACCTCAGAGCAAGTTTAATAGAGGAGAAGGTGAAGCATGAGCACCCTGGAGTTATAGAAGTCAGAAAAAGGGAACCGCCGAAGATAAGTAGGACCCCAAAGGGCAAGGGACAGAAATATAGAACAAATTTCTTGGACTTCACTGTATTATTAAGCATCAGTTCAGCCCCATATGATTCCACTAGAAAAAAGATCCCCCATTCCCATTCCTGTGTTTTAGAGGGCTGAATTTGCTGCCTTTTAGCACCTTCTCTGCTCTCTCCAGCATAAGCTAGAAGAGGACTACTTTTCCCAAGAGAGACATGCTTGATGGGCTGACTTCCTTGGGAGGGGCCCCCACTGGCTTAGTGGAGAAGATGAAATATGTAGGCTTTTGTGGTAACCATCATCATGGAATATTAATTCAGCAATAATTTCTACATGTACAGAAAAAAACAGACATACATAACCCTGACTCTCTGGGAATTTATAACCCAAGATGAATGCATAGACAGACTGAAATGCACATGGGGATTGGTAGTAGGGTACAACTGAAAACTGTAGATCAGAAGTCAGAAAATTTGACTACAAGATCTAGCTCTGACACATAATAATATCATTGTGATATTGGACAACTGTGTCTGGGTGGTCGCTTAACCTATATCAGTCTCAGTTTGCTTCACAGAAAGTATTGGTGAGGATCAAAGGAGCTAAAATACGTAAAAAGGGCTTTTAAATAGTGGAACATTATAGAAATGTGACCTAGAATTCTTTCTGTATGATTCTTCATACTCAAAGCACTCTTCATATGACTTAGGTCATTGTAAAGCAGGTACAGTAGGTTTTATTATACCCGTTTTACAGATGAGGAAACTGAGACCCAAAGGTGTTAAATCATTTGCCAAAGACCACACAGCAAATCAGTGGAAAAGCAAGAACCAGAACCCACATTCCATGACTCTTGACTCAGAATTCTTCTTTGCACCATACAGAAAATCATACTAAATTTAATATTTACAAAGATCTATGATTTCTTCAATGTGGATGCTTATTCTACTGATACCTTAATAGAAGTTTCATGAGTTGCTGTGAGAAGAAAAAAAATTCAACACCTGATAGCTAGCCCTGTGACTCTGAGTCTCTACAAATGTAGCTAAGCTGACATATACAGTGCCTACCATGAAGTCCTGAACTTGAAGTCTTTGCAGCTTGGTGGAGCCTGCCAGGAGCTGTGCTTTTTAACTTAGCCTCTAAGAGCTCAGAACCATTTCTCCACTATGATGAGAATGCAGATGAGGACTTTGGCAGAGAAAGAAATGAGGTTTAATTATTGACTTACGCAAACCATGGGCCAGTCTGGATAGACCATTAAAGTGTCCTGACTTTGGATGGGGTACAGTCTTAGCAAACTCTTTGCAGGTGAGTAACATGGCCTGGGAATGAATGCAGAATTCCTGAGCCCTTGAATTTTAAGCCCACATCCACCCAGTACTTGCCTTGTGACCTTGGTCTCGCCCCTTTCCCTTTCTACACTTCTGTTTTCTCAGCTGTGTAAAACTAATCTCAGTTTTCACCTTTGTTCATTGATGATTGATGGTGACCATGTTGACAAAGTGTTCTTCAGGGAAATACCTTTTTAAAAATCTAGGTTTGCCTCTCTTAACAACGTGAGGTATTACTGGATAAGTGTATGTATATTGAATTCTTTCTCCTACTGTCTCAGAAAATCTTCCTTTTCATTTCAAATGGATGAGGATTCCTAAGTCTTTGTATTGGAATATCTCCACCTTCTTGCCCCCAGTTCCTCTGTCACTTTCTTATCCATCCATAAACAAACAATTTAAAGCAAAAGAAAAGCTGCTATATAAAGGAACCTTGGGGAAATATTTTCATAAACTGAAGAGTACTTTTGCAAAGCAAAAACAAAATTTAAAAAACACACTGAAATGTCTTCATTTCATAAAGCTAGGATTTTTCACATAAAGGATTTACTTGCATGCACATACACACACAGACACAGACACACACACACACACACACACACACACACACACACTCCAGTTTTCATGATTCCATATACTGTGGCCCTAATTTCAGGACAGTTGACAGTGCCCTCCGGCTGATACTAAGATATTGCCTGCAGAGGTAGAACCAGGGAAACTGGTGAGCACCAACTGACCCCTTCTCCTCTCCAACCCTGGAAACAACAGTGAAAAGATTCCCTCCCTCCATTGAAAGCTCTTGTCTTCTCCATATCATATCTTATTCTTGGTGTCTCTGAGTCTCTACTCTTTGTCTTTCCGAGGTCTGTTGTATCTATCTTTGTGTCTAAATGTCTAACTCACTTTTCCCTTCCTCTCTTGCCTTCCTCCCTCTGTTAATTTTCTGTGTATTGGGTTTCTTTCTGTGGGCAATGTCAGACCTTCACTTGTCACTGGTGACCAGCCTGGTGGGCAATGAATGGTCTTTGTCCATACTGAATCCTAATTTCTGTTGTGTTTATCAGAGCCATACCCTGAGATCTCTTAGCAAGGGATCCTCAGTGCAGAAAGCATTGCTCTTTTATTACTTTCCAAATAATGTTTGGGTTATTTGTTCTCTCAACAAATAACACAGTTGATGGAGAGGGAGGAAGAAAGGGGAAAGTTTGACTAACCAATTCATCTCATAGGCTTCATAGGGGATTTTCACTGAATGTTAAGGATAGAAGGGAGTCCATCTAATCTACCGCTTCATTTAAGAGAGGTCAGGGAACCTGCCCAAGGTTACACAAGGTGTAAGTGGTAGAAGCAGGATTTGAGTTCAGTGGCCCCAGCTCCAGATCTGGTGCTCTTCCACTGCGTCCCATTTTTAGGAGGGCAAATAGCCAAGAAGATCATCATAGGCGTCCCACACACCACCGCCACACATGACCAGTTTTATTCTCCTGAACACTGTGGTGCTGAGCCCCAGGGACTGACAGAAGTTCATTAGACCACCAGGGTTGGCTGATTCTCCTCTCTCAGGCACATTTTTTTTGGGTTCCTTTTATTGCCACATTATATCCTTGTTACCTACTGTGTCACTTTTTCCACTGTGATACTCTATCAGTTTGACTTCCTTTGTTGATGGCTATTCCTGTGACAACATTGTATCCATCTCACCACATTTTTTTCTGCTCCCTCTAATTATATAACACTCCAGTGTCATGGCTTTTAGCCTGTCTAGAATGGACCTGCTAAGAATCCTTCTGGGCTGGTTCTTAAAGGACCATTCACTCAATAACATATATTAGATACCTGCTGTATATAGATTAGTATTCTACATGCAAAAGAGTATGCCTTTATGGTATAGTGGATAGTGTTGTTAGGAGCCCCTGGATTCTATCCTGTCACCAGACACTAATTGTGTACTTTTCAGTGTCTTTTTCCAGTTACACACACACACACACACACACACACACACACACACACTTTATTTTATTTCTACATGTCTCAGACTTATCTCGAAAACAAGAATAAAAGTAGCACCCACTTCACAAGGTTGTTGTAAGGATCAAAAGGGTTAATGTATATTAAAAAGATAAAAGACTCTAAAGAAATCCTTCTGCTCTTTGTAAGATGGAAGCAGGCCACTAGGGGGCACTCCTGTGACCTTGGGTAAATCACTTAACCTCTGTTTGTCTCTGTTTTGTCACCTGGAAATAGAGGGTAATAGTAGCACCTGTCTCCTGGGATTGTTATGAGGATTAAATGACATATTTATAAAGCCATAATAGGCACTATGTAAATGGTAGCTATTGTTATATGGTAGCATAAAGAAGTAGATTCCAAAGTTAAACACCCAGATATGGGGTACGGGAACAGTAGTTGAAGGAAGGTAGCCAAGGATTATTAGAGATCCCTAAACCAAATCAACCAAGAAGACAAGAAGCAGGGAAGTCAAGGAGTTCTAGGTCTTGAGCTAAGGGCCAAGAATTAGAAATTCTAGGCCAGGTCTAGAAATTAATAAAAGAGAAAGCCCTGGGGACAAAGGAAAATGAGGTCCTGGAATGTTCAGGAAGCTAACTGGGATCAGCAATAAAAGATCAAGTCTTTTATTGGGTGAATAGGAAAACCTGAAAATCATCCCAGATACCTCAATAGGAACAGAGAGAGAATATATGTGCTTTAGAGGAAGAAATCAAGCATTGGTCTTAGTTTAGACATACCCAGGGCACTCAGCTCATTCTATGCTTGGTTCTTCCTCAGAGAAAAAGCAAATGGTGGCGATTACCCCACGCCCACCACACCCCTTCCTTGTCCTATTTCTGCCTTCCCATTCCCCCATCATCCATTTCAGGCTTTTGTAGAAATATTAATAATAGCACTTAGCCAGCATTTTATTTTGCAAACTCTGTATCTATGATCTTGCTTCGTCCTCACAACCACCCCATATAGTAAGTTTGGCAAATATTATCCCCATTTCACAGATGAAAAAACTGAGGACAAAAATAACTATTAAATGACTTGCCCCCTAGTCATACAGCTGGAGCCAGGACTTCACCATGACTTCAAGTTTCACTCCGTTTCTTCTACACCACAAGACTGAAAAGGATGTTGAGACAGGTCTAGTATTGTAGGTTAAACATTAGTCCCAAGCTTGGAACCTAGCTATGTGACCATAGGCAAGTCATTTCCTCTTTAGGGACTTCAGTTTCATCCTGTATAAAATGAAGAGGGTGGGCCAGATGAACTCTAAGGCCCTTTCCAGTCTATTAAAAGGGTAAAGGGTGGGAGGACAAGCCTGTGGAAGTGTTTACACTGTCTTTCCCCTTGTGTCTCCTCTTCCTGCATCCTGGAGCAGGTGGTGAGCCAGATAGACAAGCTGACCTCTGATTTTGACTTTGAGCTCGAACCTGATGATTGGACAACAGCCACAGTCAGCAGCACATCGAGCAGTGAGAAAGGTGGCGGGAGTGGCCCCTTCGACCTAACCCACCTGGATTTCATGACCTCAGACATTCTCTCTGACAGCTGGGAATTCTGCTCCTTCTTAGACATCTCGACCCCCTCAGACTCGGGTGAGGGCCCTGAGCCAGCCCGACAGGCCACCACCCCTGACTACAGGCTGATGAATGGAGGCGTGCTCATCCCCAATGGGCCCCGGGTTGAGACCCCTGACTCTTCCAGTGAGGAAGCCTTCAGTTCTTGTCCCCCCGATCCCCCCAAGGGCCAGCAGGCCCATCGGACCCCGGGCACGAGGGAGCGGGTGCGTTTCAGTGACAAGGTGCTCTATCATGCCCTCTGTTGTGACGATGAGGAAGGAGAGGGGGAAGAAGAAGAGGAAGAGGATGGGGAAACTGCATCTCCCAACCCCCCTCAGACAGAGCCCCATGTGGCACCTCTCAAACCCCCCCTGGCATCCTGCAAGCCACGGAGGTCTCCCCTCACAAGCCGGAATGGGAGCCATACTCCTACACTCACCCCAGGGTCAGGGCAGACCCGCAGGGTTACACGAAACACCAGCACCCAAACGGTGTCGGACAAAAGTACGCAGACTGTCCTGCCATATGCAGCAACCAGGCAGAAAGTCAAAGGGAAAAACTGAGAGGAGCAAAATGGGTGCGGGTAGGGATGGGGTGGGCTGGTGGGGAAATAGATACACATATATATTTAAACAAATCCAATCATAATAAAACAAAAAGCAAAAATGATAAGGAAAAGGTGATAAGAACTCCACAAACTTATCATGCAGGCAGGGATAGCCTTACCTCTAGGGCAGAGTGGATGGTTGCCTACGGGGTCTGACATGAACATTTGCAAAATTCTCCAGCAAAAAAAACAAAACAAACAAACAAAAAAAACATCCCCAGCGTGACACAGTGCCTGAAATATCCCCCTTAGAGCTACTTTGATTTGTGTTGAGCATTGCTCCTATCTTACACTGAACCATGGGAGGGGGAGTCTTCAGTCCCTCCTACCTCAGGGGGAATTACTTTGTTTGATGTTTTAATCTGGGGCAAGATACAGGGATAGCTTGAGAGCTCTGGTACAAAAAAGGGAAGATGGGTTACAGAGGCTGGAAAGGATCAGAGCCAAGACCCAGACACAGCTTTTTCTAACTTCTCAATTTCAGCATCTGTTAACAAAATAGGGGTGTGTTTCCTTACCCCCAACTGGTAGGGTCAAGATGGCTACAACTCAACTTCTGGATCCCACTGAGAATGCCCCTTGGATTCAGGGAAATATCAGGGCCACCCTTATCATAGGGTTATTAATTTCAGGCTTAAAGGGATTTATCATTATTTAATATTGCTATTTAATTCTAAAGCCTCATTTTGCAGATGAGAAAAATGAGGCCCAGAGAGGGGAAGTAATTTGCCCAAATTCATAGCTACTTTAGTGGCAGGGCTGGGAGGGACTCAAACTTCTGAGCCCAGCAATCCTTTCACTAAAGACAAAGTCTGCCCTCCAGTCCAGTCAATCCCTGATTAGCCTAGCAAGCGTCAGGTTGGGATGGGGCTGGATGCCTGTCATTTTCTAGTATAATACCTCTCCTGTCGAAGTTGAAATTCCCCTGAGAAGTGAAGCAGGTATTTCTCTCCTTGTCTGGAGGGACCTAAACCCCTTGTGGAAGGAAGAAGATGGTTGTTTCCCTCCGTGGGCAGGTTGGGAGAGGGGAGGCTCAATTTACTTTGTAGAACTTTAGAATCTTATGTGAAACTATAAGCAAAGGCAAGGGGTGAAAAGAAAGAAAAGAAATGTTATGGAGAGAATTGTGTGGCTTCTCAATAGAAGGTGATGATTTGGGGACTTTCTAGGATCATAGCTGTAAGAGCTAGAAAGTATCTTAGAGGATATCTAATCAATCTTCATTTTAAAGATGAGGAAACAGACACAGAACTATGAAGTCTGCCTAGTGGCACACAACTTACAGTAAGTGTCTGAGGCAGAATTCGAACCCAGCTCTTCCAGAGTCCAGAGCATCACTCACCAAATGGTCCTATTGAAGGGGACCTAGGGCACTGGATTTCTGCTTGGTTGTGACTCCAGGGCAAATCTATTCATCTTGGATTGGCTCCTAGGTCATTGAAGGGGAGGATATGCTCTCACATAGCTTCATGACTTCAGACTGTCCCCCACAGAAAATAACTACCTGGCTTTGCCTCTGAATACATCTCTCCACAAATCTCTCCAGCACCCTCAGACTCATTACTTTGGTGCCAAGAAATATGGTTACTGATAGAGTAATGGGAAAGTTTGGGAGAAGAAGCAAAAATATGGGGGGGAAGTGGAAGAAAGCCGTAGTGAAGTCAGGAAGGCTCTCTGAAGGGCAGAGCAATTGAAAATAACAGCTGGAATTTATATAGAGCTCTAAGATTTACAAAGAACTTTACAAATTCTATTCCATTTGAACCTCATAATAACCCATGAGGAAACTGAGGCAGACAGCGGTTAAGTGATTGGCCCGGGGAAACACACCTAGTAAATGTCTGAGGCCAGATTTCAATTCAGGTCTTCCTGACTCCACTGTCCCTGCCTGTATTATTCAAAATAACTTGTGAGTAGTTGTGAAGTTTGTTTTCCCCTGAAAATAAGCTACTTTCCATGAGAAAGGAGGGCTTTCCTTTAAGAACTGTGGTGGGTTGGGAGAGGAAAGGGAGAAAAGGAAGGAGAAAGAGTTGACAAGCTACCTGTCTTGAAGTATTTGAAAGATTATCTTGTGGAAAGAGGGATGGAATTTGTTCTGTTTGGCTCCAAAGAGCCAAATCAGGAGAGCTGGAAGTCAGAAAGAAATAAACTTGGGTTTAACCGGATGGGGTGACTTGCTAGCTGTTAGAGCTATTATAACAATGATAACTCATATTTATTTCATATGAGCCTCACACGAATCCTGTGAAGAAAGTGTTATTATGCTCTCCATTTGACAGATGGGAAAACTGAGGGCCCTAGAGATTGAATGAGCTGCCCAGGGTGACATGGCTAGTAATTGTCTGAAGTGGGGTGTGACCGCAAGCCCAGTCCTCTCTCTGATCCAAAAGTGGAATGAGAGGGATGGAATTTACTGTCTTTGGAGGGCTGTTGTTAGATAGGATTACTAGAGATTCTTTGGAGGGTCTGAAAAGGGAGATTGCTTTGAATTCTAAGATACAGTGATTCAGAGACATGGGACTGGAAGCTGAGCCTTGGTGAGCCCAAAAGATGAATAAAGGTCATTTTACCTGCCCAGGCTGATTGTACCTAAGGTAGGGTGGCATGGCTCCTAAAATCTATGTAGACCCCTAAAAAAACTGGGATTCCAAACACCAACTAAACTGAGCAATTTGAACCCTGATAGGACTGGGTGAACAGCCTCTACTTAAGACAGACTTCTTTGGGTATTCTTAGGATTCCTTTCAATGACAGTCATGCAGATGGCCTCTAACCCTGGTCACAGACTGGACCCTAACCCCAGCTACAGATTGGCTTTTAACTCATTAAACCAAGTACCCATTCTACTCATAGACCCAACACAAACTGGCCCCATCCTGACCCCTAACCTTCTCTCTAATCCTTAGAAGGTGGTGAGATACACAGGAAGAATTCTGGATTGGGGGTCAGGGGACAAGGGTTTGAGTCCTGATGTCACTATTTATTTCCTACATGATCTTGAGAAAGTCTCTTGGTCTCAATTTCCTCATCTCTAAAATGAAGAAATGGAATTCAATGATGGTCCCTTCCCTCATAGCACATTGCAGCTCAAAATATGCGATTCTTTGACCCCTAACCTTGGGAACAGATTGATTCCTAACCAAAGTCACAGATTGGATCCTAACCTTGGAACAAGACTTACCCTGAACATCAGTTGTCTACTAAATAGCCTCCTCACAAATGTTCTTAGGCTTAAAGGAGATTGGATGAGAATTTAGAATCAGTGCTTCTCTTCTCCCCACTACCCTCACCTCCTTAGTGGATTCTCTAGAGGAAAGGCTCAGGATCTTTCTGATTTGGGGTCAGCAGCACTAAAATGAGGACAAGGAAGACTGGAGTTTATCCCTAAGGGCCAGGATTTAAAGGGATGCTACCAGCACTTTCAGCCCTTCAGTGACTACAAACAGCTAAGCTTCACACCTAGTTGGGGAGAACAAATGGGGGAGATACAAAGCTGCTAAGTGGAAGCTTTCCTCCCACCAAAGCTTGTCCTCACGAGATCCAGCTGTGCTCCCCTCCCTCTAAGTGAACTGAAGGTACTTACCAAGCAAATTATCCCAGGTTCAAAAACTGCTAGTTATGCTTCTGGGGAGTCATCAACCTGATAATAAATACAGGATGGAATCTGACCCTTTCCCACCCACTACAAACCATACTGATCCTCCCTCTCCCCCTCCCTAGCCCCCAGCCTCTAATTTCCTGCAGAATTTCTGGTCTAAGCCACTGCCTGCCCTTTGGTCAGATCCAGTGACAAACTTCTGTAATTGCTCCTTCTTTACAAATCTTGTCTCCCTGCCTTGCTAGAAGCTGAACTCCCTGACAACAGGGGTTGTATCTTCTCCTCCTATTACCACCACAGTTTCTGATCCAACACTGGGGGACCCAGGAGGCCTCTTTAAAGACCTGAGAAATCATTTAATCTCTGAAACTAATTCTGAAGCAATTCAATTGAACAAGCCTTTATTAAGCATCTAGTGCATACAAGATACCATGCTGTACAACTGGGACATTCAAAAATGAAAAATAGGCACCCTCCTTGTTCTCAAGGTATTTCCAGTCATGGGTATGAGACATGTACATGCATAACTATAGCACAAATAAAAGGAGAGACCAGAAATGTGAAAAAGTAAGTTTGGCAGGATTGCCTCTAGCTGAGATGATCAGGGAAGGCTTCGTGGAAGATGTGGTATGTCATCTGGCTTTGGTGAGTGGGTAGGATTTCAAAAGGCAGAGATGTGGAGGAAGTCCACTCCAGATATGGGGCAAGGGAATCCCTGCATAAATGCAAGGAAGCAAGAGAGAATAAGACAACCAGTAGAGCAATTTGTCAAAATGTGGTATGCATAAAGTGGAGTCCTATGAGATAACATTGAAAAGATAAGTCAAAGACCTTGGATGTCAAGTTAAAGAGGTTATATTTTGTTCTCCACTGGGTACCTAAACAGAGGAATAAATTGATCAGAACAGTATATGAGAAAGATTAATTTGGGGTCAGGAAATGAATGAATAAGTGAATGAATGAATGAATGAAAAGCATTTCTCAAGATTTTGCTTTATGTCAAGCATTCAGCAAACAAATATAAAAAGCAAGGTAGGGCCTATCATCACAAAGCTGACATTTTATTAAGGGGAGACAACACACATAAAGGGAGTGGCCTCCAGGAAGGGATATTTTGGTTTGGCCAGTCCCAGGAAAAGTGAGTGAGTGGATCTAAATGGGAATTAACTGACACCCTCTTTCCAGAACCAGTGGGAGCATTTATTACTCTTCTCAGAGCAAAAGGCAGAAAATGTATATGAAGATGATGGGGCATTTCAGAGACTAGAGTCAGGGAAACCATGTAAAAGTCCCTGGAACAAAGAATGGGGAAGAAACATAGATGATAAGGACATACATCTAGCTGCATAAGTGAGGCATGAATCTGATGTTTCCTTCATGACACCATCAACCAGTAAACATGTCTAAATTAGGCAGATGCCAGGCAAACTGAACTTAGTGGTTTCCATTATAACAAGACCAAATTTAGCACTTGGCTTTTGTGTTTAATTACTGTGGTTGAAGAAGTTGTCCATCTCTTTCCAAACCAGTGTTTCTGACTCACTAGGAGATAGATAGATAGATAGATAGATAGATAGATAGATAGATCTACGTGTGTTTATATGTAAGCATATATATATGTGTGTGTACATGCATATAATATGTGTGTATATGTGTGTATACATATATGTATATACATATATTCTGAGTTTGAGGTCTAGGAATGATGATGGATTTTGCTAAACTACTGAATTATTCATGTGCTCATTTGGGTGGCCAAGGAAGTTCCTCAATTTAGGTCTCACTGGTAGTTAAAAGTAAGGACAGAATTTGAACCCGGATCTTCTGACTTCAAACTGAGTGCTCTTTCCATTAGCCTACAAAAGTCTTTGACAGGTTTAGAAGTCAATCAGCCTATGGATAGGATTAGGAGTCAAACTATGGCCAGAGTCATGTCAATTTCAAGGCTCAAAGACTGGAGAGAGAGAGACAATTGATCTACACAACTTTCTCCACCATATTTGACTTACAGAACCTGTCACATATCAACATGACCTCTCACTTGAGAAGGAGAGGGGAGGGAAATGAAGGAGAAAACTGACTATGGCAGGTGTGCCCTGCTTGACAAAAAGCTATATTCCCAAATCATTCTGTGAATCCTTTCTTCCTTTTTTTAAAAAAAATATTCATTGGCACAGTGTAGAAGAATCAAGGTCCAACTTCCCTCATTTTTTATCTCAGAAGTAGTAAGGACCAAAGGCAGAATTTGAACCCAGGTCCAATTCTCTGAAAGAAATCTTTCAGAGATGCCTCATGTAAATTGAAAAATCTTTCCACAGAGATGAATGATATTGTAACAGACATTCATAAGGTGCTTTCAGATTTGCAAAATGCTTCCTCTACATTTGATTCCCACAACAACTCTGTTAAGGGGAAAGCTCCAGGCTTATAGTCCCCATTTTACATGTGAGAGCATTGAGTCTCAGAGAGGCCTAGACTCACCCATGGTCACACAAATAGTAAGTGTAAGAGGCAAGATCCAAACTCAAATGTCTCTACTCTAGGCTGAACGCTCTCCTGCACATCACTTTTTTCTCCATAAAGAATTATTTCAACTTACATATTAGCAAGCATAAATTTTGACTCGATAGTTAGCATTTGTATAGAGAGAGCATTAAGGATGCTATTTCATTAGATTCTCTCAACAATCCTGGGAGGTAGGACTACTATTATCCCCATTTTACAGATAGGGAAAATGAGGCTCCAAGAGATTAAATTCATAGTGTTTGAGGCAGGAATCAAACTCAGATCTTCCTAAGTCCAAGACCAACACTCTATCCACCCTATTTTCTACCTACCCTCAGACTTATTGGTGTTCTTTACAGCAAGACCTGCCTGATGAGAAGCTACTTGGCTGATGGTAACCTCAGAGTGGTCTGAGACACATTGCTCCATGATCTTATCTCCTAGAGAGGGACCTGCCTGCTCTGGGTCTGGAGAGCATCCTCTCCATCCCTTACCAAAGATTAGACTGTCCTGCCCCATCTTTCAAGCCTCTTCACAAACAAAAGCACCTTCCCAGATCTAAAGGGGCAATTGATCATGGAGGGTTCATCAGGCAGGCAAACAAGCATTTAGTAAATGCCTACTATGTGCCAGGTACTGTGCTAAGGGGAGACAAAGAAAGGCAAAAAACAATCCCTGCCCTCAAGGAGCTCAGTCTAATGGGGAAGATAACATGCGAACAACTATGTCCAAACAAGATACAGTCAGGATAAACTGGAGATAATCAACAAAGGAGCACTAGCATTAAAGGGGATTTGGGATGGCTCCTTGTAGAAGGTGAGTTTTAATTGGGACTTGAAGAAAGCCAGGGAGCTGGAGATGAGAGAAAATTGGTAGAAATGCGCTGGGTTGGAAATTGCAAGGGACAGCAAGAAGCCAGTATTGCCGGATTTTAGAGCACATAGATGGAAGCAGGAGCAGGGGATAAAGAAGATATAAGAAGACTCTACTGTCTCCTGGAGAAGGGTACCAGTGAAGGCATCACTGACAAACTCCTAACAACTGAAGCTGCTCTGCCAGGTAGACTCTCCCTCAAGCTCCCACACAGCTCCCACTCCAATGGAGGAAGTATGACTACCTGCCACCTAGGGGCTCTCAGATTGGGCATCCCTGGGAGTCAGCAGTGCCCTGGGCCCCTTGCTCCATCAGTCCCTCCTATCTCCAATATGACATAGGAAAGGATGAGACTTGACCCACCTCAATCCTCTCCCATGAGATGACCTATCCCACTGCCTTGTTTCTCCAATGAACACATTCTACATACCCCAATCTCTTCCACCATGTACTAACAGTGACAACTCATTCTCATAATATTTTAAGTTATATAAATTGCTTTCCTCATATCCACCCTATAAATCAGATTAGTCAATCAGTAAACATTCACTTACTATGTGTCAGGCATTGAGCTAAGTGCTAACAATACAAAAAATGACAAAAGATATGCCCTGCCCTCACTAACAAAAAATTGGAGAGATTGCATGCAAACAACTATACACAAACACGTTATATAATGATGATGAGGATGATGTAATTATATATAATAACACCTACTGTGTGCCAGGTAGAGCACTAAGTGCTTTTTTTTCTTTTTGCTAAATGCTTTATAAATCTCATTCGATCCTCACAGTAACCCTGGGTTGTAGGTGCTATTATCCCCATTTCGTTGTTCAGTCATATCTGACTCTTTATGACCCCATTTGAGGTTTTCTTGGCAAAGACACTGGAATGGTTTGCCATTTCCTTCTCCAGCTCCTTTTGCAAATAAGGTAACTGAGGCAAATAGGGTTAAGTAACTTGCCCAGAGTTACATAGCTAATAGGTATCTGAGGCCAGATTTGAACTCATTAAAAAATGAGTCTTCCTGACTTCAGGCCTAATGCTCTATCCCCATAGCCACCTAGCTGCCCATTTTACAATGAAGAAAACTTGCCAAGGTCAAGGAGGTGTCTAGATTTGAACTGAAAGCTTCTTTAATGCTCTACCTGCTGGGCCACTTACCTGCCTCATTGTCTCCCTCACAGCATCAAATGTGGTGGCAGAGGGCTTGAGTTTGGAATGTGTCTTATGCTACTTACTACCAGCATGACCTTAGGCAAGTTATTTCATCTTTTTGGCCTCAGTTTCCTCACCTGTAAAGTGAAGGCATTAGACTGGATGATTTCTAAGGTACTTTTCTGGCTCTAAGCCTATGATCCTGTTATTTCTGTGTCCCAAGATTTGAATTCATTATTAAGATCATTGCTATGATCAGCTAACTTTGCCTATATTTGAAGACACCCCACATCCCTATCACCCAATCACTAATGGAAAAACCATCCTAACCAATACACTGGTCCAACGCTTTCCAACTCATTCATTTAAAGAGACATCTCTAGGAAGCAATTGCACCAGCTTTGGAAAAATAGAAATGGAAAAGACTGGAAATAGCACCTTGTCACTGTCTATCTCCTGCCTCTCTCCTTCCCCTTTCCCTCCTCCAGCTCAAACTACATCTTGTCTTTTCTCCAGTGGGTGGCAACACTCCAGAAATGTTCCCCTCCTGACTAGAACCCTTAAATTTCTAACCTTCCCCCTAATCAAAGTGAGTATGTAAAGGAGAGGTTCAGGGCAGCATCTACAGGAATCAGGAGCCAGGTTTTTTCGTCCCAATTCTGTCAGTAACTCATTGGGTGACTTTGGACAAGTCTCTTCATCTCCATAGTTATCTGTTCATAGGAGCTAGCAATACTTGTCGTACATACAGGGAGCTACTGGGAGAGTCTCTTGGAAAGAAATACTGGATCCTACTCCATGTAAGGCAGTGGTATTTTATTATTAATACTATTCCTTCACAAAAGTCCTGTTTCAACATGTCTGAAGTATAGAGGTTCTCGCACAGTGTGAAGCCTTGGGTCCTTAAAAGCCAAGCAGCAAAGAACAAATTAACAATCTAGAAAACCTTGAAAGACAGGTGCAGTTGATAAAGTGATCCTCCCAGGATCAACTGAGCTGAGTGCCAGGAAGTTCTCTGGCAGAAGGCAGGCTACCAGGCAAAGTATTTTTGACTATCTAAGCTCTTGAAATACCAACTATGAGGTAGGGCTGTTATCTATGCAAGTGGAAGGACCACCCACATGGACATCTACTAAGCAACAGAAATATCATAACTAGGGTGGGGTGACCTGGACTTCCCAAAGGGCAACAAAATTTAGAAGGTACTGACAACAAGGTCCTGCAGGAACATGGAAACAACTGAGCCTTAGACCTAGATAGAAGTTAGCTTTCTACCTAGTTAGCAAGAACAAAAAGCTGCCAGATGACTTATACTTCTGAAGTAGCCTGTGTCTCCTAGGGTCTCCCTCTGTCTCTGTCTCCCTCTCCCTCTCCCTCTATCCATCTATTTATCTATCTCCCCTACCCCCAACTGAATTTGTCTTGAAAAGTTGATCGGAGGATCGTTTTTGTCCCATTTATTCCAGCTGCATTTTCTGAAGCTTGCCTCAGGTGGAAGAAATGCTAGCTATGGCCCTGGGGAAACAAAGCAAGATGAAATCTAAACCATGGAATGACAGCATAGCTCCTCTCTTACTATTCTTGTCCCTAGGGATATTTATCTGCAGCGAACTTAGGGAGTGGGGTGGGAAGGCAGATAATCATGGGAAAGAAAGCCAACCTCCAGCCTGAATCCTTTGAGCTGGTCTTCTGAGTTCAAAAATGGCACCCCTAAGTATGACTCTTGTCACCAGACAGGAGCAGAGCCAGCCCAGATGAGGGTAGAGAGACCTTGGGTTGAGTCTGGCTAATGGTCAGTGCTGGGTGGTACATGCCTGGCTTCCCCTAGCATACCCTGTGACTTGAGAGCCTCCCCCACCATTCCCATGACTAGGTTTCGCACATCTCTGCTGGCAGCCGTCTCTCCAATGCTCTTGGCAGCACCGAAGGGTGGGAGAGAACATAGAGCCCAAGCCAGCACATACCAAACCCAGCTCAGCTGTCAACAGAAGGAAGAGGCTTGGCTTGGGGCCAAGAGATGAGCTGTGGTATCAGGCTCCAAATGGTTCCAGAATCAAAGGGGGCTTCTGTTTGACGAAGCTGCAGGGAAGCAGGTCTTTTCATACCTCCAAAGAATAGTGCAACTGGAATTTGGGAAAGGCGGAGGCATGGGGGACATGCCTACAGGTTGCTGGGGAAACCATGGGACTGCAGAAATACACCTAGGAAGACAGCATGATACAATGGAAGATCACAGGAGTGGGTGAGAGACTACCTCAGTTCCAGTCCCCATTCAACCATTATTTTGCGAGACTTCTCACCCTCAGAAACTAGATTTCCTGATCCTTAAAATGAGCTAACCTCTAAGCGTGCCCTCAGTAAGAGCATCACAGAAGCAAAGAACTTTCAGGCATTTCCTAAGCCTCTCTACCCTTCAAGTTGATAACTAAGAACTCTCCTCATGTGATATAGCGCCCCACAAATCTTTGGGCCACCTAAGACAGTATTTGTCCCAAAAGGGTCTTTTGAATTCAGGATCTACACCCTGGCCTATCTTTTCAGGATCTAGCTGGCAGTCTGAAGAGAGAGTCACAGCCCTATCTTCCTCAGGGAATCCCTGGTCAAAGACAAAGACACATTCTCTGTCCTCACAGAGTCCTTGGGCTGAGAGGGGAGACAGGAAGTTATCCTCAGAAAATCCTTCATTGCCAAGGAATCACAAAGCCCCTGCACTGTGGAAGGCTGAAGTCTGAAAAAGAAAATACAATTTCTATTCCCAGGGAGCTACCAATCTTGGGAGAAAGATATAATTAGGCCATGAGAGAACCCTCAAGATCAGGAGAAAGCCCCTAGCATGAGTTGGGCCCTGACCTTGGAAGATTCCTGATCAGGATAAGAATTGCTTGCAATTGCCCCAGGACACCACAGCTTCCCATGACATCAGACGCTCCCACATGAGGCCCCTTGTTCACAGTATTTCACTCTATTCCCCTTGGCAGGGAAAGAGACCTGGAGCCAGATGTTGGAAAATAGCTGTAACTTGATTCATCACCACCCCCAGTTCAGCTGTAGACGTGCTGCAAGGATAATAGCTCCTCTGATGTCCTCTCCCCACATTTCTATTAAGGACAGATTTATAACTTTCACCAGCCTTATTCATGTTGTTTCATCAATCAAGGTCCATTGGGGCTGAAAAGAACTGTATTCCCTTCCCACCCTCAGAACCAGAAGTCAGTTGGATCATCCAAGGCTGAGTGACCTTAAGCGGAATATGGTGAGGAAACAGGAACTGGACCTTACAAATTTCCACCTAATTATGGGGTAGGGAGAGAATCCCCAAAACTCTGGAGAATCCAGAAGCCTCCAGATATTTGGAGCCTCTAGGATGTAGAAACCTTTTGACCAGGCAGCCTAAGAGTGGCCCAAACTGCTTTGATATATCCTACAAGATGGTAATGTCAAAAAGCCTCCCAAATGGGGCAACAAGGAATGCACAAGGAATTTTGCCATATGTCTGACTCTCCTGGTGGCAGATCCAGCCATGGAGGTGGAGGTGAGGAAAGTTCTTTTTCAACCTCACAATAACCTAAAGAAGGGCCTAATGAGACCATCCCCAATTTACAAAAAAGAAAAACTGAGACATTCAAATGGGGCTAGGGGGAGAGTGGGCATGGTGATCTATTTGATGAAAGAAAGAACTCAAAGTGAGATGATGTCCATAGTCACCCAAACACATAGAAAGACCAGGTATACTCCTCCAACAGTCCATCTCATTTGTGTGGAGCGGAGCAGGTAGTTGACTAATGTCCATTCAAAGAGAAGAAACTGAGATGTATTATCATTCCCATTCTACAATTTCAGAGAGTTGTTTCCTCCCAGGTCACATAGTCAGAAGGAGATAGAACCAGTTCTTGAACCCAAGAAACACAGAAAGTTTCTATTGCCTTCTTATACAACCCAGCCCTTCAGTAACTCCCCCAAAGACTTCAGGAAAAACCCAAACCTGATATTGCAAGGCCATTCAAACAAGATAATATTTAGAAAGCACTTAACGCAGTGACTGGCAAATACATGTTTTTTTCCTTTCCTCTCCCTTCCAAATCTGGCTAAGACCTACTGTTCTGTCAATTCAATTCATGAGACAATTAAGTTCCTATCATGTGCAAGGCATTCCTATAAGCTTCATTACATACAAAGACAGACACCTCATAGTCCATGGTCTCTTGACGTTGCCTCCTTCATGGATTCCGCATTCCAGTCAATTGAGATAACTACCCCAAACATAACTAACACTCTTCATTCTCCATGTCTTTGTGCTCTTGAAATGTCCTTCCTTCCCTACCCATCTCCACCCATACCAACCAAAACTCTGTATTTTTTTTGAAGTTCCAAGTCCAATGTCACCTCCTCCACAGAGTCTTCCGTGGTATAGTGGGTAAGGTATTGAGTTTGCTCAAATATTGCCTCAGATACTTATGACTTGTATGACCCTGGGTAAGTCACTTAACCTTTGCCTGCCTCAGTTTCTTCGTCTGCAAAATGAAGGGACTGACCTCTAACTTCTCTTCCAGGTCTGTATTTATGATGCAAAAGTATCCCCAACCAGGAATAATAATAGCTAGCATTTATATACTGCTTTAAAGTTTGCAGAGCACTTCACAAGTAATAACTTGCATTATCCTCATAACAACCCTGGGAGATAGTTACTCTTGTTATCCCCCTTTAAATGATGAGGAAACTGAGGCGGACAATGGTTAAGTGACTTGCCCATGGTCATACTGCTAGGAAATATCGGAGACCAAATTTGAACCACTGCACCATCTAGCTGCATTTCTCTATCCCATCAATGAATTTCCTCTTCACTGTCTCTCTCCTGTGCTACCTAATTAGAATCTCACCACCACAAGGAAACTCCAAATTCAACTGATCCATCTTGTGCCACTACATAGCCTATGCTTTTCACATAGGGCTTTGCATTAATATAATTGTAGTAGAGGCTCTCCAATTACCCTTCCAATCCTCTCTCCCATTTGTTCATCCCCAGGGACAACAACATGTCTCTCTTCAGTGTTTTAGGGGACACTGGAGGGCTGGGAATGGGATCTTTTAATACTATCCACATCTTAGCAGATCAAATGCTATGAGTTTTATGCCCATATATTATATTGCAAACTTGACTTTTTTAACCCAAGTATAAGACCTTACATTTATGCCAATTTTATTTTGTCATTCAATATGGTCAGTCAAAATCCTTTTGAATACTGACTCTACCATCCATTGGATTGGCTACACCTCTCCTACTGTATTTATCTTCAGATAAGATCAACTAACCATCAACAAGCATTAATTAAGTGCTACTGTGTGCCAGGCACTGTGCTCAGTCCTGGAGATGCAAAGACAAAGATGAAACAGATTCTGTCCCCTGTAACTTACATTCAATAGAGTAGACAGAGGCAGCAAGTGCATGAGTAATTGTAAGTATGCAATCTATAGATTTAGCCAAGTCATTGATAAAAAAATTAAATATTTAGCACATGGTCAATATATCCCCTGGGGATCCACTGAAGGTAGGCGAAGGGCAGCCAAGTATTCCATTGGATAGAGTACTGAACTGAATTCAGGAAGACCTAAGTTTAAATCCATCCTCAGATAGTTACTACCTGAGCGACCCTCAGGCAAATTATTTCACCTCTGTTTGCCTCTATTTCCGTATCTGTTAAATGAGGGTAATGATATCACCTACTTCCCAGGGTTGTGGTGAGGACGGAAAGAAATGACACTGGAAAAGTACTATATGAATGCTAGTTATTATCATATCTCCCTCCACACTGATATCAAACCATCGCTGACCACTCTTTCAGTCTTTGTGGCTTCATTAAAAGTGAGTCAATAAACATTTATTAAGCACCTACTATATACCTACATATACTATATATGTATATACATGGTGTATATATATATGTGTGTGTGTGTGTGTGTGTGTGTGTGTGTGTGTGTGCGTGTATGCTGTGCTAATTTTGGCCTAATAATTAGCACCAAGAAAACACAGGTGCTCCATCAGCCATCACCACACCACCCATACATGGAACCATCAGTGACAACAAATGGAGAAGTTTTGAATGCTGTGGATAAGTTCACTTACCTTGGTAGGGTACTTTCCAGGGATGGACACATTGACAATGAGGTTGATGCATGCATTGTCAGAGCTAGCTCAGTGTTTGGGAGGCTCCAAAGAAAAGTTTGGGAGAGAAGAGACTGATTACCAAACTGAAAGTCTGCAGTCATTGAGCTGACCTCATTGTTATATGCCTGTGAAACATGGACAGTGTACCAGCACCATACCAAGAAACTGAATCACTTCCATTTGAACTGTCTTAGGAAGATTCTGAGGATCACCTGGCAGGATAAGGTACCAGACACTGAAGTCCTTGCTCGAGCTGAACTGTCAAGTTCAAACTATGCTTCAGAGAGTGCAACTCCAATGGGCTGGCCACATTGTTTGAATGTAAAATGTACCCTTGCCAAAAAGACTATTTTATGGAGAACTCACATGGGGCAGGCAATCACATGGTGGTCAGAAGAAATGATACAAGGACATTCTCAAGGTCTCTCTCAAGAACTTTGGATTTGACTGTGCAATATGGGAGACACTGGCAGAGGATCACTCAGCATAGTGTGCCCACATCAGAAAGGGTGCTGTGCTCTTAGAGCAAGGCAGAATTGATACAGCACAAAGTAAACGCAGGATGCACAAATTTGGGATATCCACCTCAAATATTCACATGGACTATCTGTGCCCAACTTGTGGTAGAGCATTCCAAGCTTGCATTGATCTGATCAGCCACAGTTGGACACACTGAAATTTCACTTTATCATGGTGATGTCATTTTGGTCCTCTTCGAAGATGAAGGACAACAACCACCAACCACTGTATACCAATCACTGTCCTAAGCTCTGGGGATACAAATACAAAAAAAGTCACTCCCTGCCCTCAGGGAGTTTATTGTCTAATGGGAGAAGACAATACACAAAAGGAAGCTGGAAAGGAAGTTGTTCATTAGTACAACTTAAAGGATGTAGCACTGGTTAAATGGTCAGACCAAAATAGAGAGTAGCACTCATTAGCTATACTTGTACCTTTGGGTTTAGCCCTGAGTTTAATCCTTGGCATCCTTATAACATTGTGTCCTCTTGAAGCAACTGAACATCCCCAGTCCATTTCCCATTTCTGGAATGCACTATTCCTGGACTCCTTAATAAAGGTTTCTCTGTGACATGATCAATAGGATCATTTAACTCAATTAATACTCAATTAATGATTTCAGTAAGATGGGAATTCTTGAGCTCTATTAACTACAGTTCTATCTCTGCCAGCATTGATATAACTTGGCTGTCCTACCTTCCCCACCCTCCATGGAATTTTGTTGTAATAATCCATTTATCCACTTGTCTACATAGAACACACCATTTTTTTGTGAATTATGTTCTTCACCTGGGATTGATATCTGTACTCCAACATGCACCATAGTTCTCACAGTCATTGTTTATTCAGGGCTCAAACAACCTGAGACCTGAGAAAGACCCTAATTTAGAAAGGCCAAGGTCATCCATTGACTCCCAGGCCATCACCAGTCATCTTGACCTTTGTCTTACCACTATACTTGGATGATGCTGGAGAAGAGAGTGAGACTGATGACCCACTTTTATCCAATTCATATGCAAGTCAAGACATCACCTTTGTGACATCAGAGGTCACCATTCTGATTGACATTGTGCCCTATGAGTGACCAAAATGGAATGCAAACTGGCTGCTACTCTATCCTCCAGGAGCTCTTGAACAATGGGGACCAGACCTAGCTATCTTCCCATAACCCCTGCACCAGCAGAACTTTCCAGAAACTGATATTCATGGAGATAATCTCTTTCCCCATCACTCAGATGTAGAGACCCCTGACCTTCCAACTCAGACTACCACCTGCCTAATTCCATAGCAATTCTGTGTCCCTCAGAACTTGAATATAATGAGAACACCTTGGCCCTGAGCTGTACGCCTTAAATCTTTGTCTACTTTACTTGCCCCTGATAATTGTGGATGGATAGAAGAATGCATCCTCAAGGATATACTCGATTAAAGGTGACGAGGTTGCCTCTAGTACCTGGTAGATTGGGAGGGGAGTAGCTTCAAGGAAAAACATGGGAGCCCTATACCTCATGCATACTCCGAAATATATAACTGTTTTCTGTATGTATTATCTAGTCAAGATAAAATTTGACATCAGGGAGAAAGGTGTCTAATTCCTCTGTTTCCAACTTCCTCCTTAGCCTTGTGGATTTTGGTATTCTGAGAAAAATAACACATTGACTCCTTTATGTGGAAGTGCGAAAAGACAGGACAGAATGGGGAAATAGTTGCAGTCATTCATTTGCACATCATTGACTCTCAGCTAATTAGAGGGGAATGATGAGGGAAGAGAAGACTATCCAATGGATGAAGTAAAAATCAGTTATGCTGAGTCCATATGCAGAAGTCCTCCTTCCAATACCCAAGCACACATCACTAAGGATGCCCCATTGGAAGAGCTGTGGCCCTGTGTTTCAAGTTGGCCTTGCTCATAAAGCTGAGACCATGTGGAAAGAGTTGAACATTGACCTGGACCAAATAGAAATGTCATGAGACATTGATGGTCAGGGAATAAACTTTGAGAGGAGAATCAGAAGTGAGTTGAAGGCAAAACAGCATCAGCACAATGAATCCACTTCTAGCCCAGAAGCCATTGGTCTGAGATGAGATTGTAGTTGGAATCCTCACCTCTGGGTAGGAGCAGGCTCATGACATGAGCCATGTGGTAAAAGAAGTCACACTTCTAAAGTCACACCTAACAGATGTGGCACCGATTCAAGTCACTGCCAAGTGGCTTTGAGATGTTCTAGCTTCTTAAAGTCATATGGATTAAAGAGAGTACCAAACTCCCTCAAGATTGTGGCTCCACCCTTCAAATTTGTTTTTTAGATCTTTTCTGCACTGACCAGTTTCAAGGAGAAGTACGCAAAAGACTAAGACGTGGAGAAGGATGGTGTGGCCTGTGAGAGGACAGCCCCCAAAGACAAGTTGGATACACTGGTCTCCATGATGAATTGTTTCCGGATGCCTTCGTACGGCAAGACAGGCACTGATGTGAAGTGACTCTGGTTACTACCAGTATAATCAGGAAGGCACAGAGTTTGAGCTGAGAGAGAAGGCAGCAGCTGCAGCCAATAGCCCTAGCAAGCACTGGGGAAAAAGGAAAATGCTCATGTTACTACACCATACTTTCTAGGACAGCCCTCTCTTCCACACTGAGGATGCTTATAGCATCATATGAAAGTAAAGAGAGCCATACCTCTGGTTTAATATTCCCCAAATGATCTGCAAGTAATAGTGTTGGCAGTGAGAAAAGCCTCATTGTGACTTGAGAAGTGTCATTCTGGGGAATCTGGTTACCTAGAGTTTTACCTATGTGTCTGGGTTTATGTCCTTCTACATTCGACATGTTCTTAGGGAAATATTTTTTTTGGCGAGGCTATTCTATGCTATAAATTATCCAAGGATTTTTGTCACAGATGCCCTAAAGGGCTGAGCACTGATGATTCTATGCCCTAAGGTCCATGCCTGCACCTTGCCTATTCTCTCAGGCATATCAGTCTCAAAAACTGTAGGATCCTGACAATCAACAGGCATGGGACCTTGATATCTGTCTCTGAGCACCCTTCTCCAAAGAAGGATAATTGGGAGTGAGATCCATATAATTCAGATACACAGCTCTACACTTAAAGCACAGATTTCGTTATGACTCCAACTCTTGTGGGTGTCAAAAATGGGCTTTAGTGCAACATCAGGCTTGATCTCAAACCAATACAGACACCCATGAACTCTCCTACAGACTATAGTCATGAAGCAAGGAGAAAGTTAGCCAGTCCCCAGCACTGATGACAGTCAGCTGCAATGTTCCTCCCAGCCTCAATCAGTCTCTCTGTCTATATGCATTCTCTGCATCCTCACAGCTCTCCCCAGCTCATAGAGTCTGATGGGATCCAAGATACACCAACCCACTTCCCACTATGAGTTTGGAGAAATGCTGGTGCAACTAGCCTTCACTCAATTTTGCTGTTCCCTGTGCACTCCAAGTATGTTCTGGGAGATCTCCCACATAGAGCACAAGGTACTGCCTCCTCCATCACTTGCCTCCACACCCCACAGTGTTAATGGACACCCCCACAAAACTGACAGGCATTCTAGTTGGAGAGATGATACACGCAGATGAAATTATTAGAAAATAAGAAAAGATCATGGATAAAGAAGCCTGAGTCCATTTGCTGCACCCAGTCAGGGTTCTAAGAGTCAAGAGGAAGATGAGATCCATGTGAGCTGGAGCCATCAAAGAGGACTTCCTGGAGGATGTGGAGCTAGACATGGACCTTGACCATGGATGAAGGAGAGAAGGGGCCTCTAGAGGGACAGATACTCTGTGGCCATTTTCTCTAGGATCAGGCTGTGCCAGGCTGCCCTACATTCCCTGTTCCAGCTTCGAGAGGGGAGGGCAGACATAGGATATTTTTAGCTGATGAGGTCTCATGGAGAGTTCACTGTTCAATGATATTTCACCAGGAAGGAGAAAGGAAGGAAATAGAGGTAGGAGCATTTGTGTGTGTGTATGTGTGTGTGTGTGAATGTGTGTGAGTGTATGTGTGTGAATGTATATGTGTGGAACAGACCACAAAAGTCATCTAATCCAATGCCCCACCACCCTCTTAAAGGGGGTCATCCAGTCTCTTTAAATACTTCCAGGGACTGAGAACTCAGTGTAATGAGGTACTTGGAATACTTCTGCCTGACCCTAACCCCATCTTCTTTCTGCCTATCAAAATCCTCTCCATCTTTCAAGTCTGACTCAATCCTCTAGAATAAGGGTTCTTAACCTGAGATCTATAAAAAGATTTCAGGGGGCCCTTGACTCAGAGCGAAAAAAATAACACCTATTTTTACTAACCTTGATTTAAAATTTCCCATTTCATTCAGTGATTAAAAACGTTATCTAAAGTATCCATAGGCTTCACAACCCTGCTAGAGGTGTCCAAAAAGAGATAAGAGCCTGTCCTATGAGGCCATCTCTGCCACTACCGCCACCCATTGCATACTCACCTACAACTGAGGTGCTACATTGACTGTCTCTCCTATATATTCTATGTCTAATGACTTCTTTATTAGCATCTGTGTATGATTCTCATTTCTCCAACTAAAATGAGGGTATATTGAAAATAAGAGTGGTGTCTTCTCTTTTTCCAGTCTCCCACAGGGTATATCTAGGAATAAGGCTATGGAGACTTTCACTATGGAGGCTATGGGTGCTATCAAGGAATCCTTCCTGCAGCCAAAGACATTCTCACACAAGTTGCTTTCCAAAGGCCAAGTGGGGCTTGGCCTTCAACTGAATTAATGATCCAGATAGGACCTGAATGTCATTGACCCAAGACAGGAGGCAGGGCAGCTAGACGGAGAGGTGACTCGGTTGTTGTTCCTGGAGTCAAGAATACCTGAGTTCAATTCTAGTCTCAGACACGTAGAAGCTGTATGACCCTGAACGAGTCACTTAACCTCGATTTCCTAATGATTATAATAGTGTTTACCTCCCAGGGTTGTTGTCAGTATCAAATGAAGAAGTATTTATAAAGTCCTTAGCACAGGACCTGGAACGTAGTAAATGCTATATAAATGTTAGCTGTTGATTATTATTTATAGACAATAAAAGAGAGTCTAAGGGGAAAGGGTACTGAATTCAGTCTAACCTCACTCAGTGCCCACCCCAGCTGGTCTCCAACATGGGGAAAAACATATGGGGAACATCTTCTTGTGCCCACTATCCTTTTAACTAATCCAGTCCCTTTCTCTTTAAGAAGGTCAAATTTTGCCGCTAAACCTTCCTCTAGAAGCTGTGCCAGTTCAGAAGGGACTTGAAATAGCTGAAGGGGACACAGGCCAGGCTTCTACTGCCTAGAAGAATAGCCTCTTCACCAAAGACCTGGGATGGTTTGAGCACACATCTTGTGGCTGAGCAATAATTCTTCTAAATGACAATTGCCCTGTGAGTAGAGTTGGGCCCTATGAGGAGGGATGCAGGACGGAGGGTCTGGCCCTCAAGAAGCCCCCAGTCTCATGGCCAAGACATGATTTGGCCTCTAGGAATTGAAGTCATGGGGTACCTGAGTACTACTGAAGCTAAGGTGTACCGTCCCATTTCTGCTCCTAAGCTCGCTGGGTTCCTGCCCCTCTCTCTAGCCATCTCACTTTAATATAAAGATGAAGCGGAAGGAAAAAAGGAGAGGAGATAGTGGTATAGACAGAAAGTTCTGAGTAAGACCCATGTGTAGAGAAAGAAAAAATCAATCGTGGAGAGAGATGACAAATTTTCAAGGCAGAGTACAAGCTCCAGACACATTTATTTATCAAAGCTGAGAATGTGATGAATTGGGAGAAGAAAAAAAAAAGATGTGCCATTCACTAGCATAGTCATGGAGGAAAAGGTTGCATGATATAATGCGTAGAGCTGGCCTCAGAATCAAAAAGACCTGGTTTCAAATCCTTATTCTAATATGGACTGACTAGGTCAGCCTGGACAAATCCTTTAACTTCCCAGTGACTCCAAATGAGTTAAGACTGTAAATTATAGAACCAGTGTAGATACGCATTGAAGAAAGAGTATCCTCACCAGGAATTCCCTATGAACATGGTCCCAAAAATGGGGGTGGAGGTGGGGAGAAGAATGGACAATCCTAGAAGAATGAACCATCTTCCTCTATTCCCTGATAGTGACTGGTGAATAATATGGCAGCCTATTCTGTGGAGGAAACATGAGGTGGGAAAAGGAGGAGTAGACAGGACAGGAAAGGAGAAACAAAGGACAAGAAAGAAAGGTAAGATGGAATTAGGAAAGTTAGGGAAGAAAAAGAAGAAAGGAAGGGGAAAGAAAAAGTAGGATAAGAAGAAAGAAAATGACAAAATGATCAGGGAAGGAAAGATAAAAGGATGGAATAAGAGAAAAGAAGAGAGGAGGAGGTAGAAGAAAATAAGGTAAGAAGATGGAGGAAGGAAGAGAAGGAAGGAGGGGGAAGAAATTGAAGGAAGATTTGGGAGAAAGGGAGGGAAAAGGAGAGAAATAGAAAGAAAAGAGGAGAGGAGAATGGAGGGGAGGAGGAAGATGAGGAAATAAAGGGTAGGTGAAGTAGGAGAAGATGAAGGAAGGAAAAATGAGAGAAAAAGAGAAAGGAAGAGGAAAAAGAGGAAAGAGAAAAACAGATGACAGGAGTAGGAAGTGGGAGGAAAGGGAAAAGAAGCCTGGGGTGGGGGGAGAAGAGAAGGTTGAAAAAGTTTGGAGAAGATAAACAAGGAAGAAAAGGAAGGATGGAAATAAAGGAGAAGAGGGAGGAAAAAAGGTGGAGAAATTGGAAGTCTTAGAAAGAATATGATTCTACTGCACTACAGTCTCCCTAGCATTAGAAAAGATGAATGAGAAGCAGAGCAGAGATGAACAGTGAGGGTTCCTATGATACTCCTTCCTAAGGAGTCATCTGGGGAGAGGGTGGGTGCTGAAATCCAGCCACGTGATCTACGAATGTGGGGGAGTGAGCTGTTCGGTTCCAATCTCTCCTCTCTCCCAGGAATCCCTGCTTATGGGATGGGTTTAGGTATTGGACATCTAAGCTCAGGAAGGTGAGAGGTGAATTCTGGAGGCTGAGGGGTAAGAAAAGGAAGGAGTCCCTGCTACCAAGACTCCAGGGCAAAGAGAAAGAGCAGCTGGAAAACATTGAATAAGCTAATGAGTCTGAAAGGCAAGAGCACAAAGATTGGCTGGGGATAAGGTTTCAGAGCAGGTAAATAAGGGAGGACCAGAGTTGAGATTAACCACAAATTCCAAAGCTGCTAAGTGAGGGATCTGCTTTGGAGAAATCAGCCTTGAGTTAGAAATACAAACAAGCAAACCATGTAACCCTTGTAGCAGAAGGTCTCATGACATGAAGGACAAAGTGCACTTTGGGGGATTTTCTCACTCTCTTGGCTCATAACCCATACCCAGAAAATCCCATGAAAACGTGCACATGATGCCTTGGTAGACCATCAGTGCCTCTCCACTCTCAAATACGCAGCTCATGTTATTGTCAATGCACATTTTAGAAATATGAACAATGATAGGGGTTGGATTTAGGAGGATCATCTCATCCAATCTCCTTATTTAATGGATATTTTATGGAAACACGATCCAGAAAAGTCATATAGACCCAAGGTTGGTGTCAGAGATAGAAGGACTTTTGACTCCAAATCCAAACAATTTTCCACTTTATTAAAAGGGGGAGAAAACAAAACAGAGATTCCCTCACCATCCAATTCATTCAACAAGCATCTTTTAAATCCTTACTACGCCCAAGGCTCAGTGGACAAAATGCCAAGGCCTGGAGTCATCTTCCTGAGTTCATATCC
The DNA here is from genome assembly GCA_028658325.1 of Potorous gilbertii. Classification (NCBI taxonomy): domain Eukaryota; kingdom Metazoa; phylum Chordata; class Mammalia; order Diprotodontia; family Potoroidae; genus Potorous; species Potorous gilbertii. The sequence continues at coordinate 498,489,913 of CM053769.1, read as the reverse complement.
AGCCTCAGGCACTTACTAGTTGTGTGACCCTGGACAAATCACTTAACCCTGTTTGCCTCAGTTTCCTCATCTGTGAAAGGAGCTGGAGAAGGAAGTGGCAAACCACTCCAGTATCTCTTCCAAGAAAACCTCAAATGGAGTCAGGAAGAGTTGGACACAACTGAAATGGCTGAGCAAAAACAAATGCCCAAGGCCAGAGGCAGTCACAGAATCCCAGATTTTGAGATAAGGGGCCTCAGTTGCCATATAGTCAATCAGTATGGCACAGTGGATAGAGCTCACACGACCTTGGTTTAAGACTTAACTCTGATGCATACTGACTATGGAAGCTTGGATAACATCACAGTACTGCCAATTAACCTCAGTTCCTCCTACCACCCCAGGACTCTAAGTTGCAGGTGATTCACCAATACAAATTGATATAGGAAGCCAATTATGGCACAGGTCTAGGCCAGCGTGCAAGGTACCAAAGACACAAAAACGATGACTAGACAATAGTCAGGCCCAAAGTTAAATCCTTAGTGTCATAATCTCAAATATGATGGATCCTCTGTATCACCCTGTCAGCAGGAAATGAGAAAATGGATATCTCTATCTCTATGTCTGCCTGTCTCTGTTCCCATCTATATCTGCCTCTTTATGTCTCTATCTCTGTAGATCTGGAATGATCTCTGTGTCTGTCTCTGTCTCAGTTTCTCTGTGTCTCTGTCAGTTGATGTCTGTCTGTCTCTTTCTCTCTCCTTCCTGCTGTTTGGAATGGGATGGAATTCCTAGCCCCTTAGGCCAAGAAAAGTCTTGCTCTCTCCAGGCTCTCAGTACAATCTACTTTGCACAAAATGAAAATAACTCTGGGCATTCTTCTGGGTTGTTACTTCTGCCCTCCCAACTTCCTACTCCCCCATTTTTTCCAGTCTCCACCCATTTCCCATTGCTGTATGTGCCTCTGGATGAGAACATTTGTTTTCTCCCTGTTAATCAAATGGGAAAGAGAAGAGAATGGAAATGAAAATGAGAATGAGAAGAGAAGAAAAGCTCACAGGAAGGTAGGAGGAGAGGACAGAGAGCAGACAGGTAGTTTGTAGTGATAAAGATACAAGGAAAAAAAGAAATTAAAAGTCACTAATGAAACATTTTTGAAAGCAAACAAAGAAAACAAGAAGTTCTAAAGGAGATACAAAGAAATATCAATTTTGTTACTTAAATATTAAATGTAATATATAATTTTAAGAAGTGTAACAAGTACACAACTTCACATAAAACCCTCTGTTTAAATTCTTCTCTGTATGTTAAAACGGTTTTTTTTGCTGATTATTAAGTTCATGACAAAAAAAACATTTAAATTATTGGTTAGAGATCTGGATTAAACCTTACAGAGTATTTATTCTCACCAAGTTACTTCTGTTTGCCTCAGTTTCCTCATCTATAAAATGGGGTTAATAATAAAACCTACCTTGCAGGGTTGAGGTGAGAATCAAGTGAGATAATAAATGCAAAGCACTTAGCCTAGTGCCATACATGTCATAGGTACCCTATCAATGCCTTATGGTTATGGTTGTTAAAGAGAAGGAAACTGAGGCTCAGATCATCTAGCTGGGATATGAACTCGGGGCTTATGATTTCAAATGGAGTGCTTTGGCTAGGCTGAAACCCTCTGAGGAAACAAGAGACCTTGTAAGCATGGTACTGATAAAGGAGCTAGCTAAGGGTGTCCTAGGAAAAGCAGGGCTAACTGGAAGTAAATCCTTCCAGTCATGAGGTGAAGGAAGACTGGCATGATCTAATACTATTTCTCTGTTGAGGAAATTTATATGGCGCTAGAAGGGCTTTGATCAATGGGAAAGAAAATGGGGACCAAGTTTCCAACAAGGAGAAAGCATGTCTTTTCACAATCTGACATTACATGAACCTCTACAAACTTCTGTCCTCCCTCTTCTTTCAATGCATCCTCTTTTCTAGCTAGATTGGGCTCTTCACTGACCCTACTTCAGTGCCCTCCTTCCCACTCCAATGCACAACCCACAGGGATTATTGGGGCCAATCATTTTTCCCCAATCACTGAGACTTGAGCAAGTGTCTTCTAGCCCCCTCACAGTGGGTAAGTCCACTCTCCACTGAGAGATGTCCCTCCCTGAAACCTCATCAGGTTAATTATGGAGATTCCCTGATGAACTCCTTCTACATATCCAATGCTCTTTTATCCTTCTAAATTTGAAATGTCTTTCCCCTCCTCTCCTCCTATCCAAAACTTATCCATCCTTTAAGACCTAACTGAGGCCCTGTGTTCTCCAGGAAACCTTCAACAAGTGTTTTTCTACATTTTTTTTTAATTCTGAACTTATCGAGCACCAAAAAGGAAAAAACATAGCATTTCCATGTATAGAGTAGAACAGAAAAAAGAGAATTGTACATGAAACTGTGAGTATTCTATACCATTCATTTTACCTTTTAAGGATATGATAAATTCAACATTTAACCTTCAAAGCTATACTTCCTGCTATGTCTCTTTCTAGTCTTTCTTCTGTTCTTGTGTGTGTGTGTGTGTGTGTGTGTGTGTGTGTGTGTGTCTGTGTGTCTGTGTCTGTGTCTGTGTGTGTATTTAAATGCTTTGATGGCTTTCTTCCTTCTTTATTTTTTTTAACTCTACCATTCTCTCTCCAAGAAGAAGCCCGTACCTCTCAGAACAGCCCATCCCATTTTTGGATAACTAGCTCTAATTTCAAGGAAATTAGCCTATATTGCTGATCTAACATCTGCCTCCCTTCGATCCGTTACTCTTTGTTCTGCCTTGTAGAGCCAGAGAGAGCAAAGCCATAATCCCCTTTTCACAAGGCAAGCCTTCAGATAAACAGAGCCACAATTTTCCCTTCACTCTTTGTTTTTACAACCTAAACAACCTTTGATCTTTCAACCCATTCTTATATAGCATCATTTCATCATCCTGGTCACCCCTCCTCTATATATACATGCTACCTGTCTATGCCATCCCTTTAAAATGGGGCCCCCAGTACTGAACACCCTACCAGGCACTGTCTGACCACAGCAGAATGCACTAAGATTGTAACCTCCTAGAACAGTGAAATGAAAAGAATGCTGAATTTGGAGTCTTTGCTACATATAGAGGAGGCACCTCATCTTTCCCATTTGTAAAATAAGGGAAGGGAAGAGCTAGATGGTTTTTTTAAAAACCCCTTCCTGTATCTGTAACCCTAGACATTGCCTTCTCTTTGTGTAGTTTAAGATTAGAGGTGGAGAATCAAGTGAAAACTTTGAATCCCAGAATCTAAAGGCTGACAATGACCCCTGAGAAGGAGGATGTTGGGTTAAATGATCTCTAAGCTCTCTCCCAGTTTTAAATCCAATAATCCTTTTGGGTCATCCATCCTGGTCTTTTGCCTTTCTGCAAGTGACTACATGAATCAATGATTTGCAGACTTCATTAGTTTAGTGAGATTTCTGTGCCTCCCTTTCCCCCGACCCATTTCCAGAGGTCTCTTGTGCTCTCCGGAGATGCTGAAAAAACAAATTTCTTAGGACACAAAAACTTTAAATTTGAAAAATGCCTACTTGGCAGAGAAGGACTGTGCCAGGGAAATCCTAGGCTGCCCTCAGCTGGGGAAAATATTCAAAAACATACCTTGAGATAAGAAATCCCTACCCAGCCATGTGAACCTATGATTATTCCTGAGGGGGAGTATCTTTGGTCTGACTGTGACTGTGTACTGACAGAAGCCAGAAATGGTAGGGGTTGGGGGTGGAATCGAGGGGGATAGAAAGGCTGCTTGCAGTGATTCCAGCCTGAGTGATTGGTTCTGCTGGGTCTGGAAGGAAGGGAGTGTGGGGAGACAGGAAGAAGCTACATAGATGAAAGGACTGAGCTAAGGAAGACTTGAAAGACAGGGAGAGGAGTCAGAGTTCTGTGATGAGTTACAGAAGAGCCCTGTTTTTGAAGACTAAAAGAAGCCTTACCGAGAAAAATCCTGGGCAAACCAAGGAGTGCAGGGGGACTTTGACTCTTTCACTTAGAAAAGCCTGGATATTCAAGGACTACAAAATAAAGGTTAGATCACCTGCCCTCTGACATCCCTTCCAAGAAAACCTCCTTGGAGAACACTCCAAGTTAAATCTTAGTCTTTCTTTTCCATTAAGAGCATACAACCCCTACCCCACCACCACCACCAATTCTTCCCCCTATTTAAACCATACACACACACACACACACACACACACACACACACACACACACACACACACACACATACACTACAATATACTACACTACACTACACTAAAAAAAATTCCTTTGGAGTCAGGGAGAGTCATCCATAGAATTTCAGTGTGATGGGGCTGAAAGGGACCTTAAGGACCACCACACTGTCACTGACTCATACCGGTTATCTCCTATGTTCCCAGTCTCTTGCAGAAAATATTGGAAGGATAATGGAAAGAAAAGGTTGAGTCTTTTCTCTTCAGATACAAGACAGTTTCTGATAAGTATTGAAAGGATCCAAATACCCTCCTGGGAGTAGTGGGGGTCAAGGGATTGGATTAGATGGCCTCTGAGGTCCCTTCCAATGTGGAGACTCTGAGATGCCATAATTGAGTGAGTGATACAAGGAGAGAGGATTGAAGACAAGAGAAAGACCAATGAGGACTAGAATTATAGAACCTTAGCTTTGGAAGGGATCTTAGAGGTTAATTCTACTCCAACCCCTATTTCAAGAATATGTGCATGTCTATGTATGTATATGTGTGTGTGTGTGTGTGTATATATATATATATATATATATATATATATATATATATATATATCTATAGAGAGAGAGAGAGAGAGAGAGAGAGAGAGAGAGAAAGAGACAGAACTTAAAGACAGATACTAAGAGACAGAGAAAGAGATAAGCACAGATAGAGAGACCAAGAGTAAGAGAGAAAGTAGAAAATGAGACATCATGACAGAGACAGAAAGGAAAGAAGGAAGAAAGGAAGGAAGGAAGGAAAAAAGGAAGGAAGGAAAAAAGGAAGGAAGGAAAAAAGGAAGCAAGGAAGGAAGGAAGGAAGAAAAAGGAGGGAAGAAGAAAAGAAAGAAGGAAAGGGAGGGAGGTAGGAAGGAAGGAACAAGGAAAGAAAGAAAGAAGGAAGGAAGGAAGAAAAGAAAGCATTTACTTAGCATAAGACAGGCACTGGTGCTGTGGTAAGCCTGGAGATACAGATCTAAGTGGGACTTCTCTCCCTTCCAGAAAGGAGGTCATATAGCCCATGCGGCAGCAAGTTGAGAGATGGCCGGGAAGTACATGTGTTGGAGACCTAGTCCCAGGTAAGATAAGTTGAAGTCCACTTATAAGAAGCTGGGCTGATTCTAGGCACAGAGGCCAAGGTTCCCATGGGAAGGAGATGGGAATGATAGCCAGAGTGGAGGAAGCATGGACAGGAGGAAGTTTTCCATGAAAAGACCTCCATCAATAAATACCTACTACCTCCCAAGTCAGCCCATACCACTTTTGAACATCTTCATTGCTAAAGTTTATCCTAGAATGCTGTAAATCATGAATAATAAAAGAAATTCAAATCAAAACAACCCTGAGGTTTCGCCTCATATGTTTCAAATTTGCAAATATGACAAAAATTGACAAGAGTTAATTATTAGAGGGACTGTGAAAGGATAGGCACACTAATACATTGTTGGTGGAGCTGTGAAATGGTACAACCATTTTGGAAAGCAAGTTGGAATTAGACAAATAAAGTGACTAAAATGTGACTCCATTGCTGGGCTTATACCTCAAGGAAGTAATCAATAAGAAGAAAGTCCCTATATACTCCAAAATATTTATAGCAGTACATTTCGTGATAATAAAGAACTAAAAACAAAGTCGATGCCCATCAACTGGAGAATGGCTAGACAAATTGCGGTACATGAAAGTAATGGAATGTTAGCATTCTATAAGAAATAAAGTGTAATGAATCCAGAGACAAATGGAAAGATCTATATAAATTGAGCAGAGTAGAGGAAGGAAAGCCTCAATAAATATAAACATTAACTACAACAATGTAAATGGAAAAAACAATGACATCAAAAAATCAAAATAAAATATAACAAAATTACAAGATGAAGCAGCATTCAAATGAAGAGACATGAGAGGACTGTGCCGCCCCAACCTCTGCCTTTGTGCATGTGGGAGGTCCACAGGTGTTACTCATTGCACATGTTTTCAGACTTTTTCAATATATTGATCTGTTGTACTGACTTTTTGCCTCTAAAAAAATAGTGCATGTCATGTGGGATGACTTTCTGGGAGAGGGAAGGAGAGGGATATTCAGGATGACTATGGTGAGATAAGAACAGAAAATATCGATAAACTTATTTTTAAAAAGAGGAAGAAGTCTATTCTGATATCACACTGAAAACTGCTTCTCTGCAGTTTTTGTCCACAATTTCAAATCCTGCTCTCTAAGGCCAAGCAAAACCAATTTAATGTCTTTTCCACACAACAGATCAGATGAGATAACAGATGTAAAATGCTTTACAAACCTTAAAGCTCTCTATAAATGCCAGCTATTAGCTATTATTAAGACAGCTCTTTAAGTAGGTGGAGATGAATATAATATTCTACATATCTTCTCTTCTCCAGGCTAAATAGCCCCAGTTCCTTGACCAACTAGAGTCAGCAAAAACTTCCTGGAGGAAATGGGACTGGCATCAGACCTTGAAAAGATGAGGAAGATAGGAGAGCATCGTGGCATGAGCTAAAATGGATAGGTGGTGATGAGCTTAGACTATTTGTTGGTCTGGTGGGAGCATGCATATTGAGAGAGAAAGTGAATGAATAAGGTGTGTATTAGGGTCCTAAAGGTCTCCCTCAGATCAGTTGAGATGCCCCCTACTCCCTCCCACCTACAAAGATACTAAATGACAGCAGATTTGAGTGGAATAGATCATAAAGCAACAAAAAGGGGAGATCATGCATGTGTGGCCAACTAAAGGTCTTTTAAGTCCTACTTTGACGAAGAGGGGGATGAATATTTAGCACATTCAATGTTGGTAGATAAAGGGGCTGCAAAGTCCTTGAAAATAATATACTCCCCTGGGAGGTGTAGCAGGATGGACACTTGGCAAAACTATGTCTGAGACAGACCAACAGACAGACAGAGATACATCAGTAAAAACCATTTTTAGAAAGAAAAAAAAATATGTTAAACAATATAGGTTAAACATTATCTTCATGTTACTCCAAACCCTTACTGAGTTCTTAGAACCAAGAATTCAGAGACGAAAAGGACCTTTAGAGATTACCTAGTCCAGCTCCCTGTCACAGATGAAGAAACTGAGGCAAGATTACATAGATAGTAAGTGGCAAGGCTGAGCTTTAAATTAAAGTCTTCAGATTCTGAATTTTATGCTCTTTCCCCACATGAAGAAGAGACAGCGTAAGTTAGTGGAGCAGATGTTAGAATGAGAACCTGGAAGGTCTCAGTTCAAACCCATCCTCAAACATTTGCTAGCTGTGTGAAAATGAACAAATTACTTAACTTGTCAAAACTTCTGTTTTCTCATCTGTAAAATGGGGACGATGATCCCTATAGTGCCTTCCACACAACGTGGACTCAGCAAGATAATGCCTAGAAAGCCCTTTGTTAATATTAAAGCACTATATAAATGTTCATTGTTGTAGCTGCTGTTGTTAGGAGATTTAGCAATGAGGGTACAGCCTCCCCAGCAGAGCTAATTCCACTAGGGTGAGAGTCCAGGAGTGCCAACAATCCTCTTTTCCATTCAATCTGTCCAGTGTGACACCAACTGAAGAGAAGACAACAGTGATGTGACAGTCAGGCAGAGTGATGGAGCCTCAGGCCAGAGCTGTCCCCTTCTACAAGCAGAAAATGAGGAACATTAGGGATTCCGACAGTGATGAGTCAAGCTCCTGCCTGCCAGGGACTCTAGCTTTCTTCCTTGACTCTGTCTCCTTCTTGTGCCCCCATCCTCAACACATATATACAATTATCCCTTCCACAGCATGACTTTCCCCATCATGGTTTCAATATATTGTGGGTCGGCATAAGAAGTTAACTGGGAATTTGGAGGAAGTTTTGTGGAGGCCACAGATGACACACAAAGGCCAACAGACAACACAGAGCCTATGACCTAACCCAAATTTTACAATAAAGTACTATAAACATCCCATAAAAGAAAAAGAAAAAATTCAGAGTTGTCTGATAGAGAAGATCAAAAACATTTACATGTGCCAGGTCCCTAACCCCCCACCCCAGTGGAAAGGATAACTGTATTAAGTACTTATTACTGGCAAAGCTTTGTGTTAAGTGCTGGGAGTTCAAAGAAAGGTAAAAACACTGTCCCTGCCCTCAAGAAGTTTACCCTCTCATAAATACCCATGTACAGAAGCAGGCACACACACACACACACACACACACACACACATACACACACACACATACACACTGGGACACTATAGAAAGATTATAAGCTTATAGCAGTTTGGAGGAATTGTTGGAAAGGAGAGCAGGAATATAACCAAGGGATTCCTAAAGCAGTCTCTGACCTTCAATGGCCTCAGTGCCCCACTGGGCACACACCTGAAGAGGCAGGCAGGGTACAAAGAAGGAAGTCATTCTGGAGTAAAAGGATCTAAGTTTGAATCCTCATTTTTGCTACTAACTACCTATGTAACCTTGAACAATTGCTCACCTCCCTCAGTATCAATTTCATCATCTGCTGAATGGGAGTGGAGCAGAAGGGTTGACCTCAGGTAAGCTGAGACTTTTTACGACACCTTTCAAACTCTAAATCTGGTGGTCTTGGTTACCTACTTCAATCCCCTACCATTCGATGCTGGAGAACAAGCCTGCTAATACTGATTTACAGAAGTGTCTTCTAACTGTAATTTCTGTGACCTTTCCAGTGTTCAGTGAAGCAGGAAAATCCCAAGGTGGTGGGCTTTTCTTTTAAGGAAACTCCAACTGAGAGGTCCTCTGATGGTGTGTCTACTTCCTCAAAGGCAGCCAGATGCTTGGGAGTGATCAAGGAAGGTGAGAAGGGGAGAAGGATATGACCTTCGGTCAGGACTTCACAGAATTATTTAGTTCTGCCTCTCTGGGATACCCCCTCTTCAAAATCCCTAATAAATTGTCACTCAGAGTCTGCTTTAAAACCCTCAATGATGGGGAATGTGTTCTCTTCCAAAGCAACAAATACCATGTTGGGGGCAGATCTAAGTGTTGCTTAGTTTCTTCTTGTACCGAAATTAAATCTGTCTCTCTGTACTATGCCCCACTACTTCTGGCTTTACCCTCTGGGGTACAAATGAAACAAGTTTCATTCTTTTTCCACATGACAACCCTTCAAGTATTTGAAGGAAGCAGTCATGTTCCTATGTGAAGAAACATACCTCCCATCCCCTGGCAAGTTGTCAGACACATCCAGCACCCTGTCAAACCAGAAGACTTGAGGGCCAACAGAATGGCTGCACTATGGCATTGAAGACAGAAATGGGTAGGGAATCCTTTCAGGTTAGACAGCATCGAGTAACAGAATGGGACCTGGATTTGGGATCACAGTGTAGCTAAAAATCTGAATTTAAAGTCAGAAGATCAGCATCTGATACTTGTAAGCTCTATGACCCTGGTCTTCTTACTTAAACTGTCAGTCCCAGTTTCCTTCCTCATCTATTAAAAAAATGCATAGGAAAGCATGAACTTGCATTATGTACAATATTTAAGCATGTATTAAATTTACCAAGTTAAATCATTCTTTGTTGGTACAACTCTCTGAGTCAGTGTTTGTTTCTCCCCTAACCCCTCGGGGCAGATCTTGCTGAAAACATTCCTGAGAAGGTATTCGTACTCCTGAGAAAACTTGGGTCCTGCTCTGGAGAGCCTTGAACAAACAGCCTGATAACTTGCCCTCCTCTGGCTCCCTGAGCCCCCTCCCTTGGAGCTTCAAGCTTAACCTTTAGAGTTTGCCTTTTTGTAGGTGTGTTGTTAGAAAGCTATTAACACACATGACCTCTTCTGATCCTCAACTCTCCGTGAGGCAAGATATCGTGTGAAGGGTTGTCACATGTGGAAGAATAATTGGATGTCTTCTGCTTAGCCCCAGAGGGTAGAAGAAAGAGCAATGGGTAGAAAGGCAGATTTCAGCTGTGTATAAGGAGAAACCTTCCTAACAATTCAAACAATCCAGAGTGGAGTGGGATGTCTTAAGACATAGTGAGTTGCCCATCACTGTGAGTAAGTGGTGCTATACTGCCTAGAACACTGAGCCTGGATTCAGGAATCAAAAACTGTGTGATCCTGGACAAGTCACTTAACTCTACCTCAGTTTCCTCATCTTTAAAATGGACTGGAAAACAACTGAAAACAACTAAACAACAACAAAATGTGGCATGTGCCTCAAAGGGCTTACCTTCTAACTAGGGAGACAACACAAATTAGACAGTAGTATCTAGAGTTTGAAAAGTTACAGGGATGGTCACTGGCTCCATAGGACAGTCAATTGGCAGCCTCAGCCAGAGACATTGTCAAAGTGTGCTTGGTCAAGTCTGAATGTCTTCTTTGATCTCCCTCGTGGCAGGAGTTCCTCGGGGCATAATTTCTGGTGTTGCAGGCCAGATGCCTAATGAGGTTGTGGAGGAGGTGGTCAGAGGACATATAGCGAAGTAAAGATTGCCAGACACTGTCCTAAAATGCAGCTGTGGGAGAAGCCATCAGTCAGGAAAGAAGTGTTCAGGGGGGATCTTCTCTATGCAGTATGGGCATTACCTTCCTCTAAATGAGTACCTGAAAAGGCCAACCTAAAAAGGTCAAGATCTCCTATTGCATTCTGGGCCATCTTCTGTCATCCTGATGAATATCTAGTCACTGAACCCAGATGACTCAGGAGGAGAAAGTGTGGTTGGTGACCTTGCACAGCCCTCCCTCACTCAAAATAAAATCAACTGCAAAGTCATGTCATCATTTCTCTGATGTCATGGTCTTCTTTGAAAATGAAGGATGAACACAGAGTCGGTGACCAGAGTTGATGAAGCAATGCTGCCTAATCAGAAAGGAAGGTATCAATTCATCTCTGGGGAGATAACGTCAGTGCCCTGGGGTTCCCACGTATCCTCAGTACCACAATGGCTAACAAAGTATGGGTACCCTCATCATCCTCATGTCAATGAAGGTTCAGGAAGTGGAGGGGAAGGGGAAAGGAAAAGAGAGGAAGGGGATGGAGAGGGGATTAAGCGAGAGGGGAAGGAGAGAAAGGGGAAGGAGAGAGAGGGGAAGGGGAGAGAAAAGGGAAGGGGAAAGAGAAAGAGGGGAGGGGAGGGAGAATGGAAGGGAAAGGAGAGGGGAAAGGTGAGGGGAAAGAGAGGAAAGGGGGAGGGAGACAGGAAGGAGAGGGATAAGGGAAGGAGAGAGAAGAAACAGAGAGAGATGAAAAGAGGAGAGATGGGGAAGGGGAGGGAGGAGGAAAAGGGAAGAAAGAGGGAGGAAGAGGGGAAGGGGAGGGAGAGATGAAGGAAAAGGAGGAAGAGGAGAAGAAGGAACAGGGGAATTGGAGGGAAGGACAGGCAAAGGTTTAAATCTCTACATCTTTGATAACCAAGTCATATTCAATACCCCCAGGGCTGGTCTTCAGAACCCTTGGTACACAGGCGGCCTTGCCTGAGAAGGAAATAGTAAAGTTGCCTGGAAGACTTCATCCCTTGAAGAAAGCTCTCTGACCCAAGGTATTTCTACTTTAGTCTTTTGGAAGATGCTGGCTGACCTTGCCCTATAGGGCAAATTACCATCTGCTGCATAGATATGAAATGTGTTCTCTTATGTCTTATGTGTGTATATGAAAAGAGAGAGAGATCAAAAGAATGGACAAATAGAGCTAGACAAAAAGTTTAGAAGGGAGGGAAAAGGAGTGGAAATCAGAATGAGGAAGGGGAAGGAGGGGGGGGGGAGATGGCAAAGAGGAGAGAGGAAAATAAAGGGAAATTAAATGGAAACACTCAGAAGCAGGGGAAGCCAAGGTTGGGGGGGTGGGGAGCAAGTAGAGAGAGGCCAGGCAGCTCTTGGAAATGTTTGATGTCTCCGAATCTCCTGGGCCTCTCCTTAATGTTCCGAGCCCATCTCCGTGCCCACTGTCAGAAGACAAATGGGTTGTTTTCGAAGGGCCCGTTCTGCCTGTTGGCTCTGCTAATGTGCAGCATCTTGTCATCCTGGTACCGTTGTTGCTTCACAGCTGAATCTCGATGAGTAATAGATTGGCCTCATGGAAGATTTCTTCCCCTCTCTGAACCCTAACTAAATTCTGACAGTATGGGCTGACCCACCTAAACCCTTCCTCAGCCTAGCGGGTCAGAGAAAATGTGGCCCTCTGAGTGGCCACCCTCCGATTCTGCAAGGAAATGGAAGACTTGGCAAGATAGAGATCAGCCTGTTGTATTCCAATCAATTTAACAAGCATTTATTAACGAGCATTTATTGAGCACCTCCCACATATGTGACAGGCTCTGTGCTCAGCACTCAGGACACAGGAGCAAAAATTAAATAATAAACCAAGAGGCTTACATTTTCCTGGGAGGAGCAACCTGTACACAGATAAGTGAATCAAAGTGAAAGTAAATGCAATGTAATGGGATGGGGGGCTGCTGGGAAGGAAAGGAAAGACGATAAGCATGGAATCCTGAAAGGACTCAGGAAGAGGGATCACTTAGGTGAGTTCTGAAGGGAGCTCTAGATCTGCAGAAGTAGAAGCCAGAAGGGAATCTATTCCAGGTATACAACTGAGAAATGCAACGTGAAAAGATCTGGTGGTCAGAGATGGTCACTGTCATGGTAGCCAGCCAGCCCTTTTACCTAGAACACAGAATGAAAGGTCAAGAGTAATTTCAAGCCCCCATCTAGAAATATCCAGTGGAGTCCAATTGTGAAGGACTGTAAATACTTTGGTATTTCATTCTAGAGGCAAGGAGGAGCAAGTAAAGCTTCCAGAGGAGGGGAGTGATATGGTCAGGGCTGTGCATTCATAGATGATGTACAAGAAAGGTGAGAAAATACAGAGAGACTCAAATGGGAATCTATAATCCAGACGTTTGTCTAGAGTTGTGGTTGTGGAGCAGGAAGTGAGGAAAAGAAGACTACAGTCTGTGCCTTACAGGCTGATATCCCCAAGCCACCATATCCTTTGAGGTAGCTACTACAGGTGTTTTATCACCATTTTTACAGATGAGGAGCCAGGGTTCAGGGAATTTCATTGAATTGCCCCTGGTTACTCAGACAGTAAGTGTTAGAGATGGGATTTCAATCCAAACCTGACATGCCACTGCTTCAAATCATATGGTCCCAATCCACCTTTCCAGCCATGTTATATAGCTCTCTTCTTTTCACTTACCCTACTCTAGCCAAACTGATATTTTTGTTATTTGTTATACCTTCTAACTCCCAATTCCTTGCTTTTACCCTGGACATTCCAGACACCCTGGACAGTTTGTCATGCTCTCCTTCCTCAGGTCTACCTAAAAAAATCCCCAATTTCCTTCAAGTAAGAGATTCTGCAGTCTCTTCAAAACTCAGTTCAAGCATTACCTCATATTTCACTGAAAAAAATGAAGCCAATCATCGTGAGTTCCCTCTTCTTCTCTCCTTGTCTCATATCACCCAGATGCCTTCTGCTGCTATCTCCTCCTTCACCCCAGACACATAAAGAAGTGTTCCTTCTCTTGCCATGTACAATTTTTCCCATTCCATCCCATTTTCTCCAGCAGATTTCCCCTTCTATCATCTCCATTCTCTCATTTGTTTCCAGTCTCTCCCTGACTACTGCCCACAAGCATATCCATGTCTCTTCCATCTTCAAAAAAAACCTCACTTGATCTATCTTTCCCTGATACCTATCATCCTATATCTCTTCTCCCTTTCATGACAAAATCCTTTGAGAAAGCTCTCTATAAATGCTGCCTCTATTTCCTTACTATTCATTCTCCTCTTAAACTTTCTGCCATCTGGCTTCCAACTTCATTAGTTAAACAAAAATGCCATCTCCAAGGTTACCAATGACCTCTACATTGCCAAATCCAAAAGCCTTTTCTCAATTCTCATCCCTCTTGACCTCTCTGTGACCTTAGACACTGTCAATCACCCTCTTTCTCAAAACTCTCTTTTCTCTAGGTTTCCATGACACTGCTGGATCCTGGTTCTTCTCTTACTTGTCTAATCAATACTTAGTCTCCTTTGCTGAACCTTTATCTAGGACATGGTTATAGTGGACTGGATAACAGTGGTTTTCCTCAAGATTTTGTCCTAGGGTTATTTCCGTTCTTCCTCCATACAATTTTGCCTGATGATCTCATCAGCTCTCATAGATTCAATTATCATCTCTATGCCAATGACTCTTCAGATCTACTTCTCCATCCTTAATATCTTTCCTAACCCCCAGACTCATATCTGCTATTGGACATTTCTAACTGGTTGTCACATAGACATCTTAAACTCAACATGATTTAAACTGAAGTCATTATCCTTCCCTACTTCACCTCCCTAGCCATCTTCCTTTCTTATTATTTGTCCTGTTAATGTAGAGGGCACCACCATCCTCTGAGTCACTCAGGCTCATAAGCTAAATGTCATCCTTGACTCATCTCTCTGTCACCAACTCCCCCTGTTCCAATCAGTTCCCAATTTCTGCCCATTTTAACTTCATAACATCTCTTCTATGTTCTTTTTTCTCTACTTTGACACTACCATTACATTGGTATGATCCTTCATCACCTCACACCGAGACATTTCAATAGCCTTCTGGTTGATCTTCCCTTTCCAATACATCCTCCATTCACCTGTCAAATCAATCCTCCCAATCTGACCTTTATTCAATCATCTCCAGTGGTTCCTTATCACCTTCAGGATTAAATACAAAATTCTTTCTTGGGCATTCAAACCTTTTGTAACCTGTCTCTTCTTACATTTTCAGTCTTCTTTCCCCTCCATGATCCAGTGACACCAGTCACTTTGCTGTTCCTCAAACAAGATCTTCCATCTTCCAACTCTGGACATTCTCACTGGTTGTCTGCTATGTCTGGGATTATCTCCCTTTGCATCCCTACCTTCTGGCTTCACTGGTTTACTTCAAGTCCCAGCTAAAGTCATATCTTCTACAAGAAGCATTTCTTATTTTCCCCCATTACTAGAGCCTTCCTTCTTTAGATATTCCTATTTTATTCTGTATGTATCTTGTTTGTACATAGTTGTTTGCAGGTTGTCTCCCCCATTTAACTGTGAGCTCAAGAGCAGGGACTGTCTTTTGACTTTTTTGTATTTTCCCAGCATTTAGCACAGTGCCTGGAACTTAGTAGGTACTCTAAAAATTCTTCTTGACTTTACAAACATTTAATAAGTGAGGAAACTGAAGACCAAAAGGACTTGCCCTAGGTCATTAGCTAATAACAGATTCAGAATCAGAACAAGCCTAGGGTGGAGGTCAGGCTTGGACCAGAGAACAGTTTTGTTTTATTTGGTTTCTGAACAACATAAGAGAAAAGACTAGATTGACCTTTTGGTGAGTTGTGTTCTAACCCATGACTATGACCCCATTACCACCATGCATTTGCCACTGAGTTCAACAGTCCCATTAATTAGACATATTTATTGAGAGTCTACAGTGTCCTGGGAGCTATAAAGAAGCTATAAGAGCTAAATTTTTTACCTCTAGAAACTCTCTTCACTCATAGACAAGACAGGGCTATGTTTAGATCAAACTCTCATTATGCAAATATTCTGCTTTTTTCCAGTCATTTCAGTGGAGTGAAATGAGTGTGTGACCTGAAATCAGAAGACTTGAGTTCAAATATGGCTTCAGGCCATCAACCTGGACAAGTCACTTAACCTCTGTCTGACTCAGTTTTCTCAACTGTAAAATAGAGATCTTCCCCTCTTGTCTCAACTATTGCAATAACCTCTTAATTAGTCTATCGTTATGTATCTAGGGTCTCCTCTCTCCAATTCATTCTTCATACAGCTGCCAAATTCATATTTCTAAAGCCCAGATCTGACAAGGCCATTTCCCTGTGCTTAAGAAGTTGCAATGGCTCCCTATTACCTCTAGGATACCCCCCATCACAATTTAGCTTTCTAGACTGATTTCACATTCTTCTTTATCATGTCAATCATTTATAACCCAACAAAACCGATTGACTTGCTCCCAAACATCCCTTCTCCCACATTCACAGCTGTACATGGGTGGTCTACAATGAAGTCTCTCTCTTAGAATCTCTAGTTCTCTTTCCAGGATGAGCTCAGCAACCACCTCCATCCAGAGGCTCTGATCACTTCTCCTTCTCAGCAATTTTTTCCTTTCCCAAAATGACTTTGTATTTACTGTTGTTGCCTGTGATAGAACCCAAGCTACTTGCAGGCAGAGATCATTTCATCTCTGTGTAAGAGGAATCTTACAAGCACACATACTCACATACACACACATGCGTACACACATGCGTATACACATTAACCCCAATTAATATAACTAACCAGATGCTATAGATCCTGATATCTTTATCAGGCAGGAATGATTCCTGTTTACAGACTAAAATGAAAAGATATAAAGTAGACATATTTTATGTACTGATAAAATATAAAAGCTTAAATGATTCCAAGCAAGCAAGCAAGGAAAGCCATAAACTAGGCAAAGAAGAAATTCTTAATCAGTCTGGAAGAAGTGAAATGTTTCAGGCCATTTGGATAAAATGAGATGACTATGCAGGAAGTCTACTGAGATTATCTGAAGAGAATCCGTTTGAAAGCTCACTAGTTCAATTCTATGTGTTTAATATCAAACCAGTCTAGTGCTAGAGAAATCTCAGCCAAGCTCTTGAGAGGGAATTACTTGAGGGGAGGGCGGCTACATGGCCCAGTGGATTCAGTCATCTTCAAGAGGTTCAAATCTGGCCTCAGACACTTACTAGCTGTGTGACCCTGAGCAAGTCATTTAACCCTTTTTGACTCAGTTTCTTCATCTGCAAAATGAGCTGGAGAAGGAAATAGAAAACCACTCCAATATCTTTGCCAAGAAAACCTCAAACGAGGTCATGAAGCTAAAAACACAACCAAAATGACTGACCAGGGGAAGGAAAGAGAGAATTTCCATTTCCTCCCCACCTTCTCTCCCCATTTTGGCCAAAAGAAAATTGTGACCTTCAAAGGATTAGCAGTTCTGGACTTTTCACCTTGCCATTGTGCCAAAGGGGAATTTTCTGAGGACTCTACCAAGGGGAGAAAAAGACTTCCAATCATCAGAAGTCATGAATTTATCCTTTAACCACATGAGCTAAGTTTGAGCCCATTTTCCCCTAGATTCTGTATTTAATGATAGGAAAGTATGTCTCCATTTTTTGGAGGAAGTTAATTTGGTCTTCAGTATAACTTCTCAGTATATATCCCATTGTAAAAGCTAATAACCAATTGGTAAATTAATATTGAGGGGATATTAGCTGGTTAATTGATATTGGAGCAAATTGGAAGTGAGTTCATGAATAATAATATTAAAATTCAAACCAAATCCTTCTCCCTAAAACTGAATATTCATTCTACTTTGGGAGTTCAACATGCTATTAATAATATTTATATAGCATTTGCTACGTGCCAAACACAATGCTAAGTCTTCTATAACTATCTCATTTGTTCTCATGACAGCCCTAGGAGGTAGGTGCTGTAATTATCCCCTTTTACAGATGAAGAAACTGAGGCAAATGGAGATGGAGTGACTTGCCTAGGACAATGTAGCTAGTAAGCGTCTGAAGCTGAATTTGAACCCAGGCCCTCCTGACCTATGACCTAGCAATCTAGCCACTGCACCACCTGGCTGCAAAAGTGGATTACGAAAAAACAAAAAAACTCTAAAGGGAGTGCCATGTCTACCACCATATCCCCAGCCCAGTGCCTGATACATAATAGATACTGTATAAATATTTGTTGATGATACATTTTGTATTCACTTCTATACTGGTTGTATCCCCCAGTAGCCTATAAACTCTGTATACCTAACAAAGTACTTAGGACAGAGCAAGCACTTAATATTTGCTGAACTGAAAGGAGCTGATCTTGGAGTCACCAAGGACCAGAGTTAAAATCCTAGCTCTTGTACTGTTTGTCATGACCTTGGGCAAATCGCTTAAATTTAGTCTGATCCTTAGTTTTCTCATCTATAAAATGGGACAACTGGCCTAGATGACCTCTCTCAGGTATCTTCCAGTTCTAAATTAATGATACTATGGATGATCAGGTTAGGGTGGGGTAAGAGGATGGGGCCCCTAGATATAGACATATAAGATTGTGTGTATCAACTTAAACATTGAAGTGAAGAGACAAGTATGCCAGTGTATGGGGCAGTGTGAGTTTGTAAATGAAGAGGGGTGTGTAGGTGTGTAAATGGAGAGGTGATATGAGTGTGTGTGTGTATGCTAAAATCAGGGGAAGGGGGAGAGGGCTGGCACTTAATTTGTGCCACTTTAGTTAATTACCTGGCTCCCAGAATGTGCTGAAAGAGACCTCTCCTGCTTCTGGAGGCCCAAAAGGTCATTCCCCTGAACCTTTGAATTAGACATCCCTGGTCATCTATAAATTCCTCTACAGCCAGCACCATTATGCAGTTAAGTTTTCATTTCCTTCTCCCATTTAATTGAAGTATTTGAGCAAAGAAATCAGAGCAAGGAAGAAAAGGCCCTTGTCGACTAGTTAATGAAAGTGTATATAATAGAAAGAGAATAGCCACACAGTGAAGTAGAGTATGGGGCCTGAAGTCAGGAAGATTCATCTTCTGGAGTTCAAAACTGACCTCAGACACAGTAGCTGTGTGACCCTGGGCAAGTCATTTAACCCTGCTTGCCTCAGTTTCTTCATCTGAGAATGGAGAAGGAAATGGCAAACGCTTCAGTGTCTCTGCCAAGAAAACCCCAGATGGGGTCATAGAGAGTCAGATATGACTGAAATGACTCAACGACAAGAATATAATGTAAAGAGTGTTGACTTTAAAGGTAAAGGTCCTGTGTTTGAAAGCCAGCTTTGCTCCTTATTAGAGTTTAACTTTGGCCAACTCCTTCCACCTCTTAGTTTCTGTTTCCTCATCTGTAAATCATAATAGTAGACAACGTTTATATAGTAATTACATTTGCCTTTGCACATATCATCTAATTTGATTATCAGAACAACCCTGAAGGTATAGTCCATTATTATTAGTAGTATATCCATTTTATAGATGATTAAACTGAGGCTCAGAGAAAGGATAAGTAATTTGTCTAGGTTTATACAACTAGGAAATCTAAGAGGCAGGATTTGAATTCAGGTCTTCCTAATGCCAAGTCCAACAGAAGGTCTTTGAGGTGAGAAGCAGCATAAAAAACACAATTTCATCATGAATTGATCAGGGAATGAATTTGAAGGCCTCAAAGCAAGGAATCTATGTTAACAGTATTTAGTCCCCAAAGCTCAAAGCTCCTCTTTCTACCTCATCTTCCTCTCAGTTATATAAGTACCAGACTAACCTCATTTTCCTTTCTGACAGTATCATTAGACTGGCAAATTAGGAGAATGCTGCAGATGAAGTTTACCTAGGTTTCAGCTAAGCTTCTAGCAAAATCTCCTATAATATCCTTTTTGTTTAAAAAATCATTTATTTTTATTGAATTTATAATCTGTCCCTCCAAAATGAATCAAAATGAAAAGAAGAAAGCAAAATACTCATCATAAACATATGTAGTCCGGCAAAGCAAATTCCCATGTTTGAGAGAGATAGAGGCAAATGGATAGATGACAGATAGATAGATAGGCAGATAGATAGGTGGATAGACAGACAGGCAGGCAGGCAGACAAAGAGACAGACAGACAGATAGATAGATAGATACATACATACATACATACATAGATACATAGATAGATAGACGGATAGACAGACAGGCAGGCAGGCAGACAGACAGAGAGACAGGCAGACAAGCAGACAGACAGACAGATAGATACATAGATAGATGCATAGATACATAGATACATAGATAGATAGATAGATAGGCAGATAGACAGACAGGCAGGCAGGCAGACAGGCAGACAGACAGACAGAAAGATAGATAGATAGATAGATAGATAGATAGATAGATAGATAGATAGATAAGCAGATGGATGAATAGACAGACAGATGGACAGATAAATAGACAGGCAGATAGGTAGACAGATATTCTATATTTTAAGTTCACCACCTCTCTGACAAGAGGTAGATGGCATATTTCAATCTTCAGTTTTTTGGACTTGTGGTTTATCACTGCATGGATCAGAATGCTAACGTCTTTCAAGGTTGTTTTTCTCTAGAATGTTGTTGTCATTGTAAAAGTTTTCTAGTTCTTTTTACTTCCCTCAGAATCACCTCATAGAATTCTTCCTGGTTTCCTCTAAAACTATCTATTTTGTCATTTCTTATAAACCAATAGGGCAGCTAGATGGTGCAGTGAATAAAGCACCAGTGCAGGAGTCAGGAGGACCTGAGTTCAAATATCACCTCAGACACTTGACACTCACTAGCTGCGTGACCTTGGGCAAGTCACTTAACCCCAATTGCCTCATCCTGGGTCATCGCCAGTCATCTTGATGAATATTTGGTCACTGGATTCGGATGGCTCTGGAGAAGAAGTGAGACTGGTGACCTGCACAGCCCTCCCTCACTCAAAGTCAAGTACAAGTCATGTCATTATTTCTCTGATGCCATGGTCTTCTTCATCAAAGAAGGACGAACACACATACATAAAACAATAATATTGTGTTCCATTTACATACCATCATTTCTAGGACCTTTCCTAGACTGATGGGTATCTCCCTTATTTTTCAGTTTGGAGCTATGACCAAAAAAAAGCTGCTATAAATATTGTCATATATATGAATCCATTTCCTTTTTCTTTGTTCTTTTTGAGATACATATCCAGTAGCAATATTTAAATCATCCTTGTGGACAAAATGGAAATATGTGGCACTAAATGATAGAAGAGTTAGGTAGAAGTGGTTGAACAGCAGTACCAAAAATTTCGTCATTGATGGGGCCCTGTTCATTTGGAAGGGGATCTCCCATGGAAAGTCGCAAGGATCTGAGCTTGGCCCAGATTTGCTCACTATTTTTATCAGTGACTTGGAGAAAGGCATAGAAGGCAAGCATGCCTATCCAATTTGCTGATGACACATAGTTGGAAGTATAACAAACATGTTAGATGACAAAGTCGAGCTTCAAAACTATCTTGACAGGCTAGAACACTGGGCTGGAATCCTATTAAATTCAAAGGAAATGAAAGTTATATTTGAAATTTGAATAAAGAAAAATAACCTCACCTGCATAAGAGAGAGAAGAGCATCTAGGGAACAATTAAGTTGAGAAAGATTGGAGGTTTTTGCATGCAATGGCTACCCAAAAAGATAATGAGACCTTGGAATTCATTTGCAATAGTTCACACTCATAGACTAGTAATTACTTACATTCAAGATATCTGATGACATGCTTATCAAGTCTTCAGATAACTCAAAGTTGGGGAGGGTTTTTCACTTACACAGCATCTCGCTCCCAATAAGTCCCCTGGGAGATCATGAGCATGCTTTCCATTCCATTTCACAAATGAGGAAATCAAGGCTCCCAAAGGTTGAGTAAGATTTACTTAAGATGCAAATAAAATATCAAACCCAGGTCTTGTGATTCTGAGGGGTCTTCTCTTTTTATATAATCCCATTGCCTACAGTTCCAGGGCTAGGAAAATGTTAGAACTGGAAGCACAGTGCTGGTGCTTCCCAAGGTCAAGGTCCTTCCCACTAGACCATGCTGGGGTCAAGGGCAAGAGGACTACTCTTGAACATGACCTGGGAGGATCTCCATCTACAGGTCTGGCCTCTAGTGAGGTCTGCCTGTCTGATTACTAGAAAGCCCCACAAACCTGAGTTACTTCTCCGGCTGGACCAGCAAGGGGAGGGAGGGAGGGGGCGGGGTGGAAGTGGGACTCTCCAGTTGCTATGGGATTAGGAATGGGAGCTGGCGTGGGAGAGTGGAGTGGGTACAGCTGATTCAGGGATGCTATGTCAGGAACCGGGGAGGTATGTGATAGGCAGGGTGACAGTCTCCACCTTGTTAATACCCCACCCTTCAGAAAACTTTTTCTAAAAAAGGCAAAGTAAATGATATTTTAAGAAGCAAAAGCAGGACACCACCAGGGAAGACCTAGAGCATTAAGCCGCCCAAATAAGATTGCCCCAGTACTGGGACTCATGGCCCCAAACCAACTAGGACAAGTTACAAAGCTGGAATGTGCTAAGGCATAGTCAGAGTCTACAAGGTTGAAACCCAGAAAGCCAAGGGTAAAACAAAATGAAATCCTCTCAAAAGAGAGTAAGGAAAACATTCCTCAGATAAGTCAGGCAGGTGGCCCCGCGGATAGTGTGTTAGACTTAGACCTTGCCTCAGACACTTTACTGGTTGGGTGACCCTGGGCAAGTCATCAGCCTCAGTTTTCTCATCTGAAAAATGGACATAATAATGGCACCTACTTCACAGGGTTGTGATAAGGATCAGAAGTGTGTGTGTTCATCCTTTGTGCCGAAGATGGGCAAATGAGACCGTGACCGTGAGACACTTTATAAATCCTAAAAGCACTTATATAAATGCCAGCTATATTTTTCTTGTTAAGTTGTTGTTGTTTCAGGGTTTCAGTTGTATCTGACTCTTTGTGACCATATTTGGGGTCTTCTTAGCAGAGATACCAGAGTGGTTCCCTATTTCTTTCTCCAGACCATTTTACAGATGAGGAAACTGAGGCAAACAGGGCTAAGTGACCTGCTCGGGGTCACACAGCTACCAAATATCTGAGGCCTCGAGAATACAATTATTCCTGACTTCAGGCCTGACATTCTATCCACTGAGCCACCTAGCTGCCTGTTGTTGTATTAGTGTCTCCATTAATTCAGGGAGGTTAATATACTAAATGCCTGGCCCTGAATCCTGCTTTTCTGACTGCTAGGTATCTCCACCTAGATGATAACCTGGAACCTTACACTCAACAGGTCCAAATGTGAACTCCTCATCTTCCCCCCGAATCCATCCCTTCCCCCAGCTTCTCCACTTCAGTCAATAGCATTACCACCCTCTTCACTAAGCAAACTTGAAATTTCAGGGTCATCTTTGCCTCATCCCTTGCCCAAATATTCACTATCCAGTAAGTTACTGACTTTCTCTCTCTCTCTTTCTCTCTCTCTCTCTCCCCTTCTGTATATCTGTATATATATATAATATATATACACACATACATACACATATGTATACATATATGTACACATATATGTATATGTGTACATTGCATGAGCATGTATATGTGTGTGTGCTAGATAGATAGATAAAGTGCGTGTGTGTCTGTGTCTGTGTGTGTCCACCTCTGCTCCACTCACATAACCCCTACCCTAGCTCAGGCCACCATCTTCCATTCCCAAGACAATTCTAAAAACCTCCTAAGTGAATTCTCTTCCCATCTCTGCCCCTCTCTTATCCATTCTTCATACTGCTATCAAGATAATCTTCCTAAGGCCCAAGTCTGACCACATCATTCTCTGGTTCAAAAATCTTTGGTGGATCCCTATTACTTATAACATAAAATACATTTTTCTTAGCCTGGAATTTAAGGTTTTCCACTAACTGGTACTCAAGCTTCTTTTTCTGTCCTATCTTATAATATTCTCTCTTCTGTACTCCAATGAACTAGCTTCTATTTATGGATGATTTTAATATTCACAAAGCATAATTCTCACAATGACCTGGAAAGGTAGGCAGTATCTGTATGGTTATTCCTATTTTACAGTTAAGGAAGAAGAGGCTCAGAAAGGTCCAGTGATTTGTCTACAGTCATATAACTAGTCACGTAGCTAGTAAATGACAGAGTGGGAGTTCAAACCCAGTTCTTCTGCCTCTAAATCCTGGGCTCTTTCCATCTCACTATATTATCTTTCTAAAATCTTTCCAAATTGAGCTGTTCATTATACCCTGACCATCTTGCCCTTTCCGCCATCTTTGTACATCTACCATCTTTGAAAGGAACTCCATGGTGCACTGGCTGTGGAGCTAGAGGATCTGGGTTCTAATTTTGTCTCTGATCTTGAGCAAATGACCTGTCTTTTCACCTCTCTAGGCCTCAGTTTCCTTATGTGTAAAATGATGGGGTTGGGGTAAAATGATGGGGTTGGGCCAGGTGATTTCTGAGAATTCTTCTAGCTCTGTGTTAACTCTTCTTCCTTCTTGGCCCAACTTCAGTTTCTGTCTCATCTGTGAAATCTTCTATTCTCTTCCAAGTGTCCATTCTCTCCACAAATCTTTCATAGAAATTTGTCTGGCTCATTCCTTCACCTGTGCCACTTTATATCATATCTGTATAAATGGCACTTCCTTCCATTGAATTATGAGCTCTTAGACTAGACAAAATCTCATGTCATCTTTGAATCTCTAGCACTTAGCTCATTTCCTTGCAAACAATAGGAGCTTAAAATTGATTTCAGCTAAAATGAATTGAAATAAATGAAATCAGTTGGAAAGGAGTAGGGAAAAATAAACAGGTGGCATTCAAAAGACAACAGCACTGAATTTCTTTTTAACCTAAACAATATAAAAACTGGAACAGCCAAGAAACACAAAAGATCAACTGGAAGACTTTGACAAATTTAAAGTCTCAGGTTAGAATCCCCTCTTCATCCCCCCACCCATTTTGCTTGGATGAAACTTGTCATCTCACTGGTTTAGGAAATTGTCAATAGGGAGACCATGTCTACCAATAAATATTGGTACCTGCTCTGGAACCTAAATTCTCAGAGAAATGCGTGAGGGCACAAAAAGATTAAGTGACTTGCTCAAGGTCACAAAGTCAGTAGGTGTCAGAAGCAAGACTTGAACCCAGATTTCCCTCTCTCCAAGGCCACCTCTCTACCCCCTAAACCACACTGCGTCTTCTTTGCCTCTTCCTATCTCTAAGAATAAGGTGTCTTTGGGTATAGACCTCAAGCTACATGAATAACTACATATCTTAGTTGCTCATCCCCAAAGAAACACTTGGGCAACAAGGTGGTGCATCAGATAAATTGTCAAGCCGAGAGTCAGGAAGACTCATCTTCATGAGTTCAAGTATGGCTTCAGCTACCTATTAGCTGTGTGACCCTGGATAAGTCACTTAACCTTATTTGCCTTGGTTTCTTATCTGTAAAATGAACTGGAGAAGGAAATGGCAAAGCACGCCAGTATCTTTGCCAAGAAAATCCCAAATGGGATCACAAAGAGTTGGATACAACTGAAAGAGACACAATTCCGAATATCTCATTGCCTGTAGGCAATGGTAGACATCAAAACTTTCAATCCTAGATCTAGCCCTTGTGTTCTGAATGGGATTGGTTTCTCAAGTACTTCCAGGCTTCTGTCCACATACCAATTATTTGAGAAGGGCTTGGAAAGTCATCTCCCAAAAATATCTTCCTTGTCTACTGTCCCCAGGGCTTGAACTTACTCCCATGAGAACGTTATTCCTTTAGAAACTCCAAGTCCTTCCATCAAATGCAAATTCCTAGAATGGGGAACATATTGAGCTGTTACCAATAACTCATATGAAAGAGATTCCCACTTGAGCATGAATTAGCTTATCAGGTTCTTTCTTCCTGACGTTTAGCTGGGAACAAGGCCAAGCAAGAGGAAGTTGTAATGGGAAGATGCACACAAGAGAGGTGGGAAGGATTCACCATCTCCATCCTGTGGCTGGAAATCAGTCCAATCCTAACCTGGATGATCCTGCTACCACAGAGGAAGAGGAGATTGCCGGATCACAGAAGAACTCAAATGCCATCTAGACCAAAATGCTCATTTTACAGGTGAGCAAAATAAGGCCCAGAGACATGAAAAGATTCAGCTAAGATGATCACATAGGAATAGATGGACAAAGCCAGAATTCAGATCCAGACCTGTGAATCGAAATCCAGTGGTCTTTCCACTACAGCCCTACTCAAGATCAGGTGCTGGTACTGTGAATAGAGCACTGGGCCTGGAGCCAGAAAGATCTGAGTTCAAACCCAGCCTCTGACACTTACCAGCTGTGTGACCCTGGGTTAGTCACTTAACTGTGTTTGTCTCTATTTCCTCATCTGTAAAATAATAATAGTACCTACCTTTCAAGGTTGATATGAGGATCAAATGAGGCAATATTTGCAAGGGCCTCAACACAGTGCCTGACTCATAACAGATGCTCCATTAATGTTTGTTTCTTTCCTTACCAAATAGCATACACAGGCTTCAAATGAGTCATTTCTCTGGACCTTGGCCTTCCTAGATATCAAATGAGGATAACGATTCCCAATGCCAATAAAATCACAAATCTGGTCTTTATCCCTCTCAGGTCTAACTCACAGGGATATTTCAAGGATCCAGTGAAACAAAGGATGAGAAAAAACTGAAAGGCATAAAGAATTAATCAAGTTAAAGAACAGAGAAGGAGCACCAAGAAGATGGGGGAGGGGCATTCAGGAAGAAAACAACAGCTCCAATGAGGTGGAAGGCAGAAGGGGCGAGCCCTTTGGTGGAGGTGCCTGGGTCCCCAGTGCTAAGAATTACATGCTTCATGGCAGTCCTTAATAAGATCTGATATACAAGACAGTAATGGAGCTCTTGTAACCAATCGACTTCCGAACCAACATTAATCACACTTCAAATAAATAATTAAAACATTTCTTTTCAGACTCATTCCTGGCAGTTCATTAGTACAAGTCTAACCTGCTGCCAGATGAAGATTTGTCCCCTCTTGTTTATAATTGGGCGGGGAGGGGGGGGCGGGAAGAGCCTCCTAAAATATTGGGCCCTCATGCTGGGAAGGATGACTGCTCTAAGTGGGTAAGCAGGTAAGAGAGGTGGAACTCTCCTTCCTTTGTGTCTTCCTTGCTCAGAGTCCAAGGAGAAAGGAGGGGAACTCTGTCCTGGGGAGGTGGCAGCTGGGGGAGCAGTGGGTTTCCATGGTGAAGGACTAGGTTGGCTGGCTGCTTCTGTTCTGGAGGGGCAGGAGGGAGGAGAGAGAAACCAGACCAACCAATGCCATGGACAGGCATCCTGCAAATCCTCTAGATACCAAATTGGTTCCAAAGAAGGATTGATGGCCAGGGAGATTGCCCCCTAGGGCTGGGGTCAGGGGATGAAAGAGAAAAGTGCATGGGAAGGTGAAATAGAGTAAAGATTTAACACTTTCTAGACAAAAGATGGGTATCTCCATCTAGCCCCTGTGCTTCCTACGATCAAAGGATTTAGACCTGGAGAGGCCCCTGGAGATCATTGAAGCAATTCACAGAGAAGGAAACTAAGACCCTGAGAAGGGATACACAGCAATTCTGGGTTCCTTCCCTCTCTCTTACACAGCTGCCATATTAGTTCAGGCCCTCAGATCCCAATACTGGCACTGCCATTCTGGTCTCCTTGCCTCAAATCTCCCCCCACCCCAATCCATCTTCCATTCAAAGGCTGAAGTGATTTTTCCTAAAGTCTATGTCTGACCATGTCACTCCTCTGCTCAAAATGTCCCAGGAGTTCCCAGATGGCTTTATCTGGAACCATGTCTACCTCTTATGCCTGAAAGACTTTAAAACCATACATACCCTTTAACATAGATATACCACTACTAGGTCTGTATCCCAAAGATACAAAAAAACAAAAAGGGAAAGGACTTGTATGTACAAAGTATTTATGGCTGCTTTTGTGGCAATTGAGGTGATTTCCATCAATTGGGGAATAGTTAAACAAGTTGTAGTATACAATTGTGATGGAATACTATTGTATTGTATTGTATTGCATTGTATAGTACTGTAAGAAATGATGAGCAGGATGGTTTCAGAAAAAACCTGGAAAAATTTACATGAACTGATACAAAATGAAATAAGCAGAACCAGGAGAACACTGTACACAGTAAAAGCAGTATTGTACAATGACCAACTGTGAATGACTTAGCTATTCTTAGCAATGCAATGATCCAAGACAATTCTGAAGAACTTATGATTAAAAGTGCTATCCATCCCCAGAGAAAAAACTGATGGAGTCTGATTGCAGATCAAAGCATAGTTTTTCTTCTTTATTTTTCTCGGGGTTTTTTGTCTGTGTTTTCTTTCACAACATGATTAATATGGAAATATGTTTTGCATGACTGCACATGTATAACCTTGCTTGCCTTCTCAATGAGGAGAGAGAGGAGGGGAGGGGGGAGAGAATTGAGAACTCAAATTTTTTTAAGCAAATGTTAAAAATTGTTTTTACATATAATTGGGGAAAAATAAGATACTAAATACAATTTTAAAAAATTTTGAACATAATACCTAGCTTCCTTCAAAGTTCATCTCAAGCCCTGCCAGTCCTATATAAGGTCTTTCCCAATTCCTCCACCTCCTGGCATATCTCTGACCCCAAATTACCCAGTTAGGTATGTAGACTCAATAGAGCACTAGACCTGGAATCAGGAAGACCTAGCTCAGATCGAGCCTCATTCACTTACTGGTTGTGAAAGTTCTCCATGCCTGTTTCCTTTACTATAAAATCAGGGTGATAATAGCCATTACCTCCCAAAGTTGTTATGAGAAAAACAGAATTCAAACTCAAATCTTCTGATTCCTAATTCATCTCTTTCCACTATGCCATGTATAATAACTCATTTATATTGCATTGTATATATATTTATGTGTCAAGCAACCAACAAGAATTTTAAGCCTGCTTTGGAACCAGACGTTGTGGGAGGCCCCAGGGATGTGAAGACAAAAAAATTTATTCCTATGCTCAAGGAGTTTGCATTCTATTGGAGGAGATAACACTTACATTTACTTTCTATGCAAAATATGAACCAAAGAAATGTAAGTTCATTTTGGAGAAAGGGCAGCTAGGTGGTGCAGAGGACAGAATGCTGTGTTTACAGTCAGGAAGATTCATCTTTATGAGCTCCATCTAGTCTTAGACACTTCCTAGCTGTGTGACACTGGGCAAGTCACTTCACCCTGTTTGCCTCAGTTTCCTCATCTGCAAAATGAGCTGGAGAAGGAAATGGCCAACCAGTCCAACATCTCTGCCAAGAAAACCCCAAATAGGGTCACAAAGAGTCAGATACAACTGAGCAACAAAAATTTCAGAGGAGATGCACTGGAAGATGGGGGATAGAAATCAGGCTGCATGCAGGATCTAGCCTTCCAGTCCATCTCATAGAATGTATTAAGGCCAACTGTACCAGAGACAGTGCTAATTACTGGAGATCCAAAGAAAGGCAAAAAGACAGGTACTATTCCCAAGAAAACTAAGGATCTGCAGAGGAAGAAGTAAGGACAGAGTGCATTCCAGGCAATGAGAGAGCCTTACGAAGTAGGAAGGCAAGACATGTGGCGTCATGTGTGAGGAATAACAAACAGGCCAGTTTTGCTAGACTGCAGAGTTTGCGAAGGCAAGTTATGTATAATGAGGCTGGGAAGTCCATTTGTGACTGCTTTATATACCAAACAGAAGAGCTTCTTTTTGATCTGAGAATAAGGAGTCACCAGAGTTTACTGAGAAGAGGAATGACGTGAGCACACCTGTACTTTAGGAAAATCACATGCACAGCTGGGGTGAGAAAGACGCATGGGAGAGATACTGTGGTGGATGAATCAGCAAAATCTGGCAATCCTTTGATGGGAAAGAGTGAGGGATTGGGTATGGCTTTCAGCTTGCAAACCTCAGCAATGGAAAGAATGGGGGTTCCCTTCATAGTAAGGAAGTAAGGAAAAGGGATGGTTTGGGGGAAAGGGTGTTGGGAAAGATAATGAGGTCTGTTTGGATGCATTGAGTTTGAGATGCCTTTAGGGCATCCAGTCTGAAGTGTCCAAAAGGCAGCTAATGATGTAAGAACATCTCAGGAGACTGGGGCTGGATAAATATATCTGGAAATCATCTGCATGAAGATGATAATTGATCCCACGGGAGTTTGTGAGATAGCCAAGAGATAGTGAATAAAAGAGAGAAGAAGGCCCTGGCAAAGTCATGGGGTATATACCTACAAGAGGAGCATCACAAAAACCCAGCTTGAGTAGAGATAGTATCCAGGAGGTAGGGATCAACAATGTCAAATGGCCCAGAATAGATCGGCTTCTTTCTATGTGCCAAAAGATTGGCAATTTCATCCAGGTGCCAAAGAAGGTGGTAGAGGCACATCATTGGAGGTCATTAAGTGGAAACTGAAAGCCCATGTATTGGGCATGCTATCAAGGACACTTCTGCTGAGATCTTCCAGGGTAGAAAAAAATGACCTATGTAGACCCTTCCAGTTCTGAACTTCTGGGATTTCATGAATAGGGAGCCCTGTACATTGCTGAGATATTATTGGGAGGAAAAAGCCCTGTACATGGCTGAGACATTATTGAAAAACCTCATTCCTTATATTTTCTGTCCTTCAGATGACAGGATGATCTATTTATGCAGGAAATGCTGATCTGAAAGATCAACAGAGCCTGTTGTTGGACTTTATAGATCTTGGGAACATAATCATCATAGCTAAAAATTATATAGAGTTTTCAAAGTACTGGACATTGTCCTAAAAGCTTTATAGATAAATAAAATTAAAATTAAAAATAATCTCATTGATCCTCACAACAACCCTGAAAGGTAGGTGCTGTTAAGATGAAGAAACTGAGGCAAGCAGAGGTTAAGTGCAGGGTTGCATAGCTAGGAAGCATTTGGGGAAAGATGTGGATTCAGGTCTTTTTAATTCCAGACCATGCACTCTATCCACTGCACTACCTAAGTGCTTCAAAGTATTTAAGATACTGATGAGCATAATTATACCTGCAGTATTGATTTCATAGGGTTCTTAGGAAGCCAAAATGAGTTAATGTATGGAAAGTATTTTGAAAAAATGTAAATGCTACAGATTTGTACATGATGCCACTGTAGCACTTAACTGGGAGAGCCTCCAGTCTTGGAGAGGCGGTCCCATTACTCAGTGCTCTCATGTGCCATGTCTTGGGCCCATGCTTCCTTCCTCTGCCCCCTTGAAAACCCAACGGTCTTTGGTCTTATTCTTCAGGATTCAGAAAGTTAGAAGGGATTTCTGTGTCCGCACAGTCCAACTTTCCTTCCACAACATCTGTGATGATGTCTGTGCTTGAAGATCTTGACTTGGGGAACCCACCAGTGACCCATTCCATTCTGGGATGGCTTCAGTTACTAGGAAACCTTTCCCAATATGGAGCCTAAATCTGCTTCTTTGTAATTTTTACCCATCATCCCTGGTTCTGGTGGGAAGATGACTCCAAACTTGGGGCAGCCTTCCAATACTTGAATGTCACTGTCATGTCAGGTCAAGTCTTCTTCTCCAAATTAAACATCCCCATCCCTTCAGCTCCTCATAGGGAATGGACTTATGGATGCTCCCCATTCTGGATGCCCTTCTCTGGACCCTCTCCCTCTTGTCAAAGTCCTTCTCAGAATGTAACAACTAAAACTGAACACAGTTCCTCAGCTGGAAGTATAGTGGAGTATAGTGTTAATGTGTATAGAGAAATGATGTCTTCCCAAGTGTCAGGTCCTGTGCCTCTCTTAATTCAGCCCAAGACTGCATTCGCTTCTTGGCTGCTACATCCCACTGTTGACTCATATTGAGCCTGCAGTCAACTAAAACCCCCAGATCTTTTTCAAATAAACTTCTGTGCTTCTGAAAAATCCCAGTGGGCTCATTTTCATTGAGCATTAATGACGGATAACAGTTTCAAGTGTGCCCCTTTCCAGAGCTATTTATATTTTAATCCTATGAGGACGGATGGAAAAGACACAGATGTAATAATTTAGTGGAAAGTACTCTGGACTGTAAGTCAGGGGACCAGGGTTCTAGGCCTAACTTTTCTGCACACTCATAGTGTGACTCCAGAAGAGTTATTTCTGTTTTCTGGGTCTCAATTTCTTCCAGTGTAAAATTAGGTTTGACTGGTGATCTCTGAAGTCCCTTTCAGTTTTACCATTCTATGTTCTAGTTAAGCTGGGAAAGACACTATGTGAGATCAGAGGAGAGAGGGAATGATCACCAGTGGAATCCAGACTTTTGGATATGGAGTTAGAGAACCTGGGTTCAAATTCTGACAGTGTCATTAATTAGTCATGTGATCTTGGATCTGTCATACAACCTCTGGCAGAGATGATCACTAAGATCTCTTCTAGATCTGTGATCTTATAATAAGTTTTTGTGGGGAAAGGATCTAAAAGCTTGGGAGGAAAAAGAAAGGAAACCTCACTGAGTGTTTTTGTTTAGTTCGTCCAACGGTTCATGACCCCATTTGGGGTTTTCTTGGCAGAGATACCGAGAGATTTGCCATTTCCTTCTCCAGCTCATTTTACAGAAGAGGAAACTGAGATAAAGAAGTTAAATGACTTGCTCAGGTCCTCCTGACTCCAGGGCTGATGCTCTAGCCACTGCACCATCTAGCTGTCCCTGAGAAGAGTAAAGAATCCACAAGTAGAGCAGCTTCCAAAGACTGGGAGAGTCTAAGAAAGGGACTCGTAAACACCAGAGAGGGGCCGTTCTCATTGAACCCGGCTCAGAGCAGCCCCTGGGGCCACCAGGTATGGTTCCCTTTCCCAAAGTAATCAACAGAGTAGCAGCAGAATCTCCTGGTTACCCGAAAAAAGGCAGGCCACAAGAGTACGGATTTATGTGGGCCTGTATCAGGGCACATTTTAGCTGGTCCTTAAACAGTTAGTCTTGGGAATGGAAGAGTAAATGAATGTGCAATTCATGTTATACTGTGTGTGTGTGTGTGTGTGTGTGTGTGTGTGTATACATATATACATATATATATGTATATATAGAATACTTGTATACAATAATAAATGTATAATTCAGGGTATTATGCACTTGTACCTTTATTGTTAGGCTAAATAAAACTGCTAACAATCCTTATAGATTCACAGACTGTTAGAGTTTGGCTTGAAGGTAGGGTGGAAGGGTCAGGGTAACCTTAATGACCATCTACTCCAACCCCCTCATTTTAAAGATGAGGGAACTGAAGTCCAGAGAGGAGGACTTCAACCAAGGTTACAGGGCTAACCACAGCAGGCTTTTTCACTCCACCTGGGGACATGGGGCATTAGTGTACCATAGCATAAGATGGATGGAGACCTGGGCTTGAAGAATGAAGAGAATTTCCATGGTACCTATTAGCTAGGGTTTTGTGATATTCCAGTAAAATTCCATATGAAAAGCACTTTGTAGATATTAAGGTGTCAATTATCATTAGTTCCGCTCTAGTAGGTTACCTGCCTGGTGACCTGGCTGCCGAAGGCGAAGGTACTGGACATCATGAGCCACGGAAGCAGGGTTTACCT
The DNA here is from genome assembly GCA_028658325.1 of Potorous gilbertii. Lineage (NCBI taxonomy): Eukaryota > Metazoa > Chordata > Mammalia > Diprotodontia > Potoroidae > Potorous > Potorous gilbertii. The sequence goes on along the minus strand of CM053769.1, from coordinate 498,456,549 downwards.
GAAGCATGGGGAGGAACAGCTGGCTGAGAATAGACAGACTCAGTGACAGGGATGATTTAGAATCGGGAGATCCTTAGACAAAGTAAGATACTAAGCAGGAGGCTTGAGGCCAAGGTCTTGAAGGGAACATTCTCTGAAATATTGCTAATGCCAGGGGAAGGAAGTGAGAGACAGGATGTGTCAATGTTGCGACAGGGTGAACAACTTCACTGACATTTGAGCTGGAAATATGTCCAAGATAGGGATCCGAAAATAAGATGCAAATCCACACATGACCATCCAGTAATTCTATACACATACTGATATTTCTCCAGGGAAAGAATTCTCCACAGGGAAGAAGAATGAGAAACACTTAGACTCAAAATCAGACCAGGGTTCAACTGGACTGTTGACTAAAGTCAACAACTCTGTTTTCCTATAGCAGCTTTTATCGCAAGCCTTCCAGTGCATGAATGAAAACTATCTATTAAGTGCTTACTGTATATACCAAGAACTGTGCTAAATTACATTCTAATAAGAAAGAAAACACATAGAGGGGAATGAGGTTTGGGTTTAGAAAGTCAGAGATGGAGACTAGAGTCACAAGGCAATTGAATATGCCCTTTTCAGAAGTAGCAGTGGCTTGATTTAACTATTCTTTTCCAAAGTGGAGGAGAGCAGGAGCTCCAAAACTGAGTAGATTAACTAACCCAGAGCATGATCTCCAATGGTACATAATAATAGCTCCATTTCCCCCCCACCTAGCATGGAGTGAATGTAATAACTAAATAGTCATTGTTTCTCACCCTTTACCTGAGGGTCTTCCCCTCCCAGTTTGCCTTTTTTTTTTTTATTAAAGGGGTCATCTATTCATTGAATTCTCACTCAAAGTGAGAATGTGGTAAGACCTTAGCCTAAAAGGGCCAGGGTCTCCCATTGCATCCTGGGCCATCTCCAGTTGTCCTGATGAACATCAGGCCACTGGATCCAGATGGGTCTGGAGGACAGAGTGAGGCTGGTGACCTTGCACAGCCCTCCCTCTCTCAAATCAAAGTCAACTGCAAGTCATGTCATCATCTTGATGTCATGGTCCTTTTTGAGAACGAAGGACAACTACATACACACAAAGGTAGAATCAAAACAAACAAAACTTAAAGGTCTGCTTTGCTCCAGGCAGGGCTAGATCTTTGATAAAACTATTAATTTACCAGAGTTTATTTTTGTCAGCAACACACATGTACATGCTCAGCTGTCTGCACCATCTCTGCCCTCATAGATCACCTTCCTTGTTTGAGAGGGACAACTGGGGCTTTTTGTCAGGAAATCATAGAGCAATTGCAACAGTTTTAGTCATTCCAGGAGCACAGAAACAACTGAGTTTAGTTCCTGGTTAGCAGGAATAACTAATTAAAATAGAAAGCTACTTGGTAGTCTCTGTCTCTACAGTACTGCATTGGATGGAAACCATTCTCCTCTGCCCCAGACTAGCTTTTTGCTATTTGCTTGGGGTACAAAAATTGCTAGTTATTCAGCCCTCTGCCCTCCTTCCCACCTCTTCTATCTGTGAATAAAGTGGGCCCCATCCAGGGGTCAGTTGACCCTTCTTGCCAACAGACAGTCTTTTCATTCATAATTTTATTCCTCCCTTTCTTCCTTTTCTTCCCATCAATGGCAGTCAAATGCTTACCTTTCCTTTAAATCTTGCCAGGGAACGAGCCTGATTGAAAGGATTAAAGGGAACATTCAAAGGATGTCCCCCTACCCTTCCCACCACACTTTCTCTAATCTACAGAACACTTCCCAGCATAGAATTGCCCTTACCTTTACTCTTGTAACAGTATTAAAATCCATTCTTTTTTGAGACTAAAACTGATACAGATCAAGGCTCCATTGCCTCCACTGTATTTTTAATCATTTTGAAGGTTATTTATTAGGAAAACTAGGCAACTGAAACCTAAGGCTGATAGAGATAGCTCTTCCTTTTCCCCTCTTCTTGACATGCTAACACTGCGCAGTGAAAAATTCTCTTCCTTCACATCTGGCCCCTGGTAGGGCTCCAAAAAGCTAAGGTTGAGTTCCCCCTCTGCTCTTGAGCTGGAAGAAACAGAGGTGAGATGTTTGGCTTTTTTGGTCTGGCTCCTATGCTTGCAAGTGATTTTTTTCCCTTTTCCTTTCCTTTTTTTTTTTTGTTTGCCAATAAAAATCCAACAAAACTCTCTTTTGGAAAATGGAATTGATATGCCAGTTGAGCGCTTCCTGGAAGAGTAGTTACATAAATCCCAGGGACTGGTCCCAAGCAGAGAAGTGCTCTCCCCAAGGTCTTCTCCACTTCCCCCAATCACCATTAATCTTGTCTGAACAGTATTTCTCCATCTATAGGACATACCCACTCAGCCAAGTGTCTTCCAGTTCTGTCAGCTGATCCATCATTTATTCATTATACCACCTGAGCAAGTCACCTAAAATTCTTCAGTTTTCTCATCTGTAAAATGAAGGGGCTGGATTAGATGCTGTCAAAGGTCCACTATGGGTCTAAATTCTTTCCTCATCTACAATCAAACTTCCCTTGTTCTGACAGATGGAGGAGGGAAGAAACATTTATCAATATTTCACTGAGTTGGGACATCACTAAATTTCTGATGCCTGCTCATGGCACATGGAGGCCTGGGTTCCTGGAAGTTATTCCAACTTTCCTAAACTCTAACATGTCCTACCAAACTGGAAAGGGTTGAGGTGTCCTTAGATTATTACCTATATACTTAGGAGAGGTTGTCCCTCTCTCCTACTCTCCTTCCCTCAGTCCCCAGTAGAATATTAGCTCTTTGAAGGCAGAGACAGTTCAGTTATTATCATTGTGTTCCCAGGACCTTTCCAGTGGCCTGGTACCTAGAAAGTGCTGAATAAATGTTTGTTCAATCTAGTTGAATTGAATGGAATGATTAAATGCCTAGTTTAGAGTACAGATGGTACCCTAGAAGTCAAGGAAGAGGCAGGTCAGTGTGGGCACAAGGGATCAGGAAAGGTTTCCTGGAACGTGTTGAGTTGGGCCAGAAGAGAGGAGAGGATTTGGATAGATGTACAGAACTGGGCAGGGTGGCATAAAAGAGCTCACTTTTTGGTACTTTCAAGAAATAGATTCCATTCTTGAGAGTACTGTGTCAAGGTTTTCTATATCCTTTGGATAGAAAGTGAGATTACCCAGTAATGATGCAGGTATCAATCAATCAATAAGCATTTCTTAAGTATGGAGCATTGTGCTGGGGGCTGTGTAGCCTCAAAAGCTTCATCAGGCAACTTCCTAATTATCTGAGAGGATAGAATCAATCAACAAGCATTCATTAAGCTCCTAATTGGTGCCAGGCATTGTGTTAGACAGCATGTACATATGTACCTTTATACATATTTTTATGTATTTTATACATATTTATATGTATATATATAAAACATACATGTTTATACATATTTATATATGCACATATGTGTATCTAAATACATATTTGCGTATTTTATACACAGTTTTATACATAATACATATACATACGTATTATATACAAAATAAATAAATACAAACTAATGTGGAGAAGGACCCTAGCAGGAATCCGTAAAAAGCCTCATTCAGGAAGAAGCATTTAAACTGAACTTTGAAAAAATTCTAAGAGCTGGCAGTAAGGAGAAAGGTCATTTTAGACATGGGAAAACAGCTGGTGCAAAGGTACCGAGATGGAGATCAACAGTGTGTATAAGGATCAGCAAATAGGCAGTTTATCTGTGGCATGTACCACGTAAGTGTACCTTTCTCTCAGATTACCATTACTTATGCTAACTACAGTATAAAAACATCCGTTGGACATATACTTCTCAATTCATGCAATCAAACGTTATTAATCAAAAAGTACAAACAATACTCTCTAAGAAGAGATTCCCCCTGTCACCGGGATGTTTTAAACATTCATTAGACTTGTACTTTCTCAATTCATTCAATCAAACTTTATTAATCAAAAAAAGCAAATACTCTCTAAAAGGAGATTCCTTTCTCATCACCCTGATATTTTAAATATTCATTAGACTGATACTTCTTAATTCATTGAATCAAACTTTATTAATCAAAAAGAGCAAACAATACTCTGTAAAAAAAAAAAGTCCCCTATCACCCTGGCATTTTAGCGGTTCCCACAGGCTTCTTTCTTATCAGACTAGACTAGGTCCCCCTCTCTCAGTTGGTCACATGGCTCCCTCTGGGTGGTCTTCTGGCAGGTCTACAAATCTCCATCAACCAATGAGCACTGCCCTGGAGCTACACAGCCTTACCTCGGTCTCAAGAGCTAGCCCTCCTTAGAATCAGGCTGATGACTGGCATCTCAGGTGAGTTTTTATAATTTTAGCTGAAGTTGTTTACCACATAATTTGATTGGTAGTGTATGTCAAAAATTACTGAGCAAGTTGTTTTTAAGATTTTCTCATTTGTGACCTGTCTTATCAGAGGGTCTATATGTGTTTCTCAGTTGTTTTTAAGGATTCACAAATGTTAATGACATTATGCCACACAGGTGCTTATCTTACCACTGAAAACCAGCTTATAAAAAAGCAACTTATTCAAAGTAACTCAATCACAAAATAGAGATTTAAGATAAAATGGTATCAGCTATTCTGTGGACAAACTATCTTATTAGGGTAATAAAACCTATTCTCACTAATTACTGGTTACACAGAATTGACAAACTATCTTATTAAGGCAACAGAATTATAGTCTGTGCCATTCTGTGTGGAAGAATACTATGTAAAAAACATGAAAAGGTAGGTTGAAGGTGAAGTGTGAAGGGTTGTAAATGTCAGAAAGAGAAATTTGCAGTTAGAAGTCATTGGGAGTCATTGCTGTTTGGTAATTTTACTATTAAATTGAAGCAAGAATCTCAAGTGGGCCAATCCTAACATGGCAGGAACTAACCTAGGAGTCCAACGAATCTGTAATCTCATTCCCACCTCCATGCCTGCAATGATGATATTTACAATCTCTTCATGCCTGCCCCTCCTGATCAACTCTCTTCCATATATTCCCATAAGTTCATCCTAGTGGGGGGTCTATTAAACATGATGGGGGTCTTTCTTAAATTCTTATGACACTGTGAGGATACCAATGGACCATATGAGTTGTCCATCAGTTCTCTCTCACTCTCTATTAGATCAGCCAATCTTCTTATGCAAGAAAGGCCATTCTTTTCAGGGGTGTGAGGGAGCTAGAGATCCGTCATGAGTCTTCCAAACTAGAAAAGCTCATGGGCCAAAGTAGACCTGAGGAATTGGAGTTAAATAAAACTGTAGCTTGGGAAGTATAAGCATTACTTTGATACTTTACTTTTCTTTGCATTCCTAATTATCTTGATCCCATGTATTCTTTCTGAATATATATATGTAAGGGAAGGATAACCCCAGGCTCAGTTGGATACCAAGGGCTACAATAAAAACAGCACCGAATCCAAGGAAGCCTAAGGCACTTGCCTTTTCCCTTTCTCTCTAAAGAGACCTCCTCTGCCCTGGACCTAAACACACAAGCTAGAATCTAATCATAGAAAATTCCTCTGGGTCCTTGAAACACAAAGCACTCAAATATTCTTCAGGGATCCCTGAAACACATAAGCTAACTGTAGGTCCAAGTTCATCTTTTCCTAGAGCAAAGAGACAAATTTAAAAATAAAATATACTTAGAGAAGACCCAAAGAGGTATAGAGCTCCCAAAAGAGACTAAACACTGGGGGCTGACTACTCTGGATTTCTCGATGAAGATACAAACCTTATCCTATGGATTTACAGTCTATAAGGATCTCAAACAAGTTGTAGAGTCTCATAGCATAATAAAGACAGAAGCCTAGATCCATCTGAAAGGAAAAAAATCAATGTTTATGAACCATATGTGACTGAACAGTTGAATGATCTGGAACAATTGGGTACAATAGTAGAACAGGCAGAAGTACTTGAACATTCAACCAAGCAAAAGTTACCTCCAAAGGAATTGGTCTGTCTGTGAGAAAACACAAAACAAATTGGGTGGTTGGTTATTGTCCTTCATTCTCCAAGAGGACCAACATGACATCACTATGCTAGAGTCAAGTTTCAGTGTTTTCTGACTGTGGCTGATCAAACCAACACGAGCTCAGAATGCTCTACCACAGGTCAGGCACAAATAGTCTACACGAATATTTGAGGTAGATTCTCTAAACTTGTGCATCCCATGTATCCTTTGAACTATTTCAGTTCTGCTTTGCTCAAAGAAAACAGTACCTTCTCTGATGTGGGCACACTATTGCTGAGCCATCCTGTGCTAGTGTCTCTCATGTCACATGATCAATTCCAAAGTTCTTGGGACCTTGAGAGTGTCCTTGTATAGCTTCTTCTGACCACCATGTGAATGCTTGCACTGTGTGAGTTCTCCATAAAAAGTCTTTTTGGCAAGTGTACATTTTTGCATTCAAACAACATGGCCAGCCCATCAGAGTTGAGCTCTCTGAAGCAGAGTGTGAATGTTTAGCAGTTTAGTTCGAGAAAGGACCTCAGTGTCTGGTATCTTGTCCTTCCAGGTGATCTTCAGAATCTTCCTAAGACAATTCAAATGGAAGCGATTCTCTGAGCTCAGCACAATGGCTCTGTACGTCTTCAGTTTGGTAGGCAGTCTAATACCTCTTCTTTGGGAGGCTTCAGAGCCTCCCAAACACTGAACTAGTTCTGACAATTCGTGCGTCAACCTCAATATCATTATCCGACTGTGAGAAAACAGAACAGATAAACTGTCCAAAGAGAGAAATGCTAATTTTTCTCTAGTAGATAAGAATAGTTAACATTTACATAGCTCGATAAGATTTGCAAAGAAATTCACAGATATTACCTCATCTATTCTCGTAACTGAGAAGTAGGTGTTATCATCTCCAATTTACATTTGGGGAAACAGAGGCAGATAGAGGTTAAATGACTAGCCCAGGGTCACACAGCTAGTAAGTGTCTAAGGCTGAATTTGAACTCAGATCTTCCTGACTCCAAGTCCAGTGCTCTATCTGCTGCATCACTTGGCAAAATAAGAGTCCTGAAGGAAGAATCTCTCTAGTGGAGTAATTCTTTTGCAAATGAAAAGGTCTAAAAATTATTCTGGATGAAGCTCACACAGTAAAACTCTTCCCTCTTGGTTTCCTCCCCCTATTTGTACTTGTACTCACAGTTTGAGGTCCCCAGAGGGTATGCCAACCACTTATTTTCTGGCTTCCAGGGATAACCCATTAAGGTTCAGATTTTAGTACTTCACTCACTAGCCCCCACCAGTATATTTCCTATTACTACCAGTTATCAAAATTTCAATTACCTTTTAGAAAATGGTACTAACCAGGATAAGATGGCAAGGACAGTTGGTACAAAACATTCCCCTAAACCAAGGGCATACTCTCCCCTTGTAAAGACTGGGTTCTGGGGAATAATGAGTTTAAATTTGAGTAGTATCATGGCAAAAGGGTTAACAACTCATGGTTACAGGAAAGGCTTTCCTAAGCTTACAGCTGGCATGCTTCTCTGGTAGAGAGAATACATCTTATCTATACCTCTATTTATATCATGTATAGATATTTCTATCTTCATCAGCATCCCTGACTATCCTCACTGTTAATCTCCAGGGGCATGGCCAGTGAAGGAGGCATGGGAAAGATAACCAAAACCAAACCATGCCTAATCACACACACACATACACACACACGTACACACACACATACACACATACACACATACACTCTCATACATTCACATACACACACAGAGTGATTCCTCTAAATTATTTCTGCTACTATTTAAGACCCCCACAGGGTATGGTTAGTTTCTTTGGCTAGCCAATCATGCTATTCCCTTCTTAACTCAATTACAGTTCATATTTGATAAAGAAATCACACAATATATAAAATCTTGTTTATGTATTTTTTAAAAACTGAATCATATTTATTCTTTAACTGAGGTTTCACAATTGCAGTTGTCCGATCCCCCACCCTTATATGTTTTCCCTTATACAGAAAGCCCTTTAAAGCCCCATTGATGCTCTGGAAATTGTCAAAAAAGAAAGAGGTAGCCTGCAAGCTGCTAGAATTAGTTGAGCTTTCTTGATGGGGGTTTAGAGATCAATGATGGTTAACAAATGAGTGAAAGATGAAAGCCCCATGGTCAAAGGCAGAGAAATCTGGAACTCATTCTGAGAAGGAACTCAGGCTCCTGGAGACTGAGAAAAGCAAGGTCTAAAGCCTGAATTGGTGAATGACTTGGACCAAATGCCTTAACCTTTCTGGGCCTCAGCTCCTCATCTGAAAAATGAAGGAACTGGACTAAATTCTCCCTCAGTATATGATCCTATAATATTGTTCACCATCCATCTGTCTTGGTCTGTGTCCATCAGCCTGTTTTCCCCACTTAGCCACCCTGTCTCTATCTCCACTATTCTCATTCACTCTTTCATATTTCCTTTGTCTTCCTTTCATTTTTACACTGATTCCCTAATAAACCATGTCATACAGAACAGATTTTTTTCCCTTAAGCCTTCCAAAAAGAAGGAGCTTTGTGACTTCCCAAGGTGTCTGGCATCCCTATCTCTTCTCATGAAGTTGCCGTTGCATTTACCCTCGATTCTTCTAACTGAAGTCCATAGATGACCTCAGAATAGAGAGCGCATGTGGCTACCTAGGAAGAGAGTCACTCAGTATATTTCTCAGGTCAGAGGTACTCGCATACCATTATTATTTTAATTCTCCAGCAAGAGGAAGGGTATTACTCAGGTCAACCTCATTTCATTAATATTTCCTAGTGATGAAGTTAGCAAGAATTTCAAATTCAATTCGATTAAGACAGCTATAATGGACAAGAAGTGGTGCATTGATTCATTAGCAGGAAATTACACTAAATTATCTTGGCAACTAAGGCCAGACTTCAATTCGCTTGCCAGGTTTTCAGAAATCTTTCCCCTCTGGCATTCCCACAGAAGCATCATTTGAACTCTACAGTACTTTTTCTAAGGGAGGACATGAAAAGAGTATATATGCAGAGAGTAAAAAGGAAACAGAGGCAGACCAGTATCATAAGATCACATCTGGAGCTGAAAGAGAACTCAGAGGTCATCTGGTCCACCCCTCCCCCATTTGGTGTGGAAACTGAGGCCCTCACTTCCAAAAAGGAGGTGAAGTGATTCTCCCAAGGTCACATGGAGTAAGTATCAGAGACAAGATTTGAACTTAGGTACTCTGATTCCCAAGCCAGTTCTCTTTTAAAAGTAGGGCTAGAGCTGAAAGAAATAACCGTAAATATTTATTAAGCACTTACTCTGCACTAGGTGATATGCTGAAGCACTGAGGGTACAAAGATGAAAAAAGTATAATTGACCTGCCTTCAAGGAGGTTATAGTCTACTGGAATGGTCTATATGTTGTTTCCAATAGAGAAATGGGGAAGTTAGGTTGGTGGATTACATTCACCAGAAGCAGAAGATCCTGTACATTGTATCCACTAGAGAAATAAAGAAGCGCAGGTCGTCAGTTCATGTCCATCTATTACTTACATTTCAAATCAATTCAATTCAATTTGTTAAGTAACTACTAGGAACTGATACCGCACTAGGTGTTGGGAATACAAAGGAGAGAGGAAAACTACAGAATCATTCCTGTGCTCAAGGGGCTTACTCTCCACTGAGAGAAAAGTATTGTACAAAAACAAAAAGTGTGGTTAGTGTTGGGGGATTTATGTGATCTCTTATCTAGGGAATGCAAGAAGACAAGTACACAAATATATTGGGGGGGGGCAGGTTGTGAACCAGCTTTTCTAGAAAGTGATGGGAAACTATGAGAAAAGAATCATCTTTAATTCAGGGATCCCCTGACTCAGCATAGACCCCCAGGATACTAAACATAGGAAGGTTTCATCTATATCAAAAGAGGCAACTAGGTGGCACAATAGATACAGTGTCAGGCCTGAAGTCAGGAAGACTTGAGTTCAAATTTGGCCTTGGGTACTTCCTAGCTGTGTGACCCTGGGCAAGTCACTTAACCCCATTTGCCTCAAAAAAGAAATGGCAAACCATTCCAGCATCTTTGCCAAGAAAATCCCAAATGAGGTCATGAAAAATTGCCACAACTAAAAATGAGCTGAAGAAGGAAATAGCAAACGATTTTGTTATCTTTGCCAAGAAAACCCGAAATGAGATCATGAAGAATCGGACATGACTGAAACAACTGAACAACAAGTCTATACCAAAATAATCCTAGCAGCACTTTCTTGGTAGTGAAACAAAACAAAACCAAAAAAAAAAACAAACAAACCCTAGAACAAAATTAGAATGTTCATCAATTAATCCTAGCAGCACTTTCTTGGTAGTGAAACAAAACAAAACCAAAAAAAAAACCAAACAAACCCTAGAACAAAATTAGAATGTTCATCAATTGGAGAAAGGCTGAATAAATAGATATGATGTATTATTATGGTACCCTAGGACATAATCTGAAGAATTCAGAAAAGCATAGGAAGAATTGTACAAAATAGTACAGAATATAGAAAGTAGAAACAAGAGAACAATCTACACTTATAATTGTGTAAATGAAAATAACCCTAAAAGACCCCTTAATTCAGATGAATTATGGTCATCTTTATTCCACAAAACAAAGGTAGGGGAGTAGGAGTCAAAAATGGAGCCGTCAGTCTTAGTGATTTTGTGGATCAGTTACACTGAATTGTTTTTCCTTGTTACAAGGGAGAGTTTGATGTGGGGTGTTAGATTGGAAAATGATATATGCAATGAATACAGAGAAGTCTGCAAAGATCTACATGAACTGGTACAAAGTAAAGAAGCAAAGCCCAGAAAACAGTAAACAATGACTATAACAATGTACACGGAAAAAAACAACCACACACCAAAAAAAAAAATCAAAAGTGTTACAAAATTATAAAGCTCAAGCAGGACTCAAGAAATGAGAAGACACCACTAACCTATAGAAGCAGGAGGAAGACAGGTGTTACACATGCATATGTTTTGGGACTTCTTTGATGTATCAATCAGTTATATTGATTTTTTTTCTTTTAAAAAATACTATTTATCTTATGGAAAGTTGGAGGAATAGTGGAGCAATACTTAGAACAACTATAATGAAAATATTTTTTAAAAAGTAAAAGAAAGCTCTTAGTCAAATTCTTTCTAAGAGCTCATCAATGTGATACTCCTTCCAAGTAGGCAAATCACTCCCCATTCTGCTTTGTAAGATTCTTATTGACTTCTTCCCACTAGGTCACCACCACCCTCACTTTCTCTTCACATTAGGATATCAGTAGAGTACATGAGCTGTCCACTAGTTCCCTCTAATTCTTTCCATGTGATCCATCTATCATCTTTTTGACCATGCATTTCTCTGCTGACATCCTTTTTTCTGATTCTTATATATTATGTGATGAAGACTGCAATATTTCTCTCCATTGCCCTCTGAGTCATACTCATTTTTCATTCCTGAGAAGCAGCTATATTCCATCATATCCATTCCAACACAATAGAATATTATCTAAAATAGTTCAAATAATATCAAAGTATTTTTAATGTGTTCATTGCTTCTGCTGAATTCTTCTTATTTCTCAATTTAAAAATTCTTTATTATAAAGAATGGCTCTCCAAGAAGTGGTGGAAGGATACTGGTGGTGGTAAAAATCTAATTTTAAAAAGATGCACTTTCTTTTCTGGGATAATTTAGGGATCATTAAAGAAGCTGTGCTATTTCCTAAGGATAAGCTAACTCACTCTTCTCACATTTAGTTCTGGGACCAATTCATTATCTCTTTGCAGGGTCTGTTCAAGATATATGGACTAATGAATGGTCTCCATTGTCCATCTAATAGCATTACATTGTGTTTGTCCTTCGATGCTGAAGAAGACCATGTCATCAGAGAAATGATAAGATTTGCACTTGACTTTGTTTTGAGTGAGGGAAGGCTGTGCAGGTCACCAGCCTCACTTCTCCTCCAGAGCCATCTGAATCCAGTAACCAGATATTCATCAGGATGACTGGAGATGACCCAGGTTGCACTGGGAGAACTTGAGCCCTTTAGGCCAAAGTCTTTGTAGGTACTCCCTTAGGGTGAGATTACACCCATTCATTGAATAGGACTGTTTAAGAAGTAGCCAGGGCATGGCCCCTTTAATGAGTCCAAGACAAAGATAGATGTCAGGTTGGGAGAGAAACAGCAACAGTTACTATTTTTTTTTCAATTTCTTTTTTTTTTTTTAATTTATTTAACTTTTTACATTCATTTTCACAAGATTTTGGGTTCCAAAATTTTCTCCCCATTTGTCCCCTCCCCCTTCCCCAATACACTGGACATTCTAATTACCCATATCACCAATCTGCCCTCTCTTCTATCATCCCTCCCTTCCCTTATCCCACCTTCTCTTTTGTCCTGTAGGGCCAGATAACTTTCTATTCCCCATTACCTGTATTTCTTATTTCCTAGTAGCAAGAACAATACTCAACAGTTGATCCTAAAACTTTAAGTTCCAGTTTCTCCCCATCCCTCCCTCCCCACCCATTCCCCTTGGGAAGGCAGGCAATTCAATGTAGGCCATATCTGTGTAGTTTTGC
>CM053769.1:498350300-498443451 GCA_028658325.1 Potorous gilbertii | reverse complement strand
CCTCCCTTCCATCATCCCCCCCCACCCTGCTTATCTCCTCCCCCAATTTCCTGTGTTGTAAGATAGGTTTTCATACCAAAATGATTGTGGATTTTATTCCTTCCTTTAGTCAAATGTGATGAGAGTAAACAGTTACTATTGATAATCACTCTAAAGCTAGGTGGGACCAGAAGAGCCTCTAGGCATGGGCCCATTGGAGTCCCAGCTTCAGAGTGCAGTCTCCTCTCCTCTCCTTTCTTCTCTTTTCCTTTCCCAAATTGTATTACATAATGGTTGAGGGAGAGGAGGCATTCTTCATCCACTTGGTTTTTCCTATATGGATAGTTAGACCAAACTCATTTGAGTGACTGTGCGTCTCTTCAAGGAGACTAGAATGTTTCTGCTTGGTGAAAGCAATATGGTGTCATCCATAAACAGGAACACTGGAAGACCTTGCCATCCATAGGAAATACCTTTGCCACATGAATTCTGCACTGCATCTGCTCTATTGCAGTGGAGAGCACCTTGTCAAGTATGTCTCCACATGTATGCCTCTCCTGATATCATTAATTAGAGGATCATTAAAAGAGGTTATCTCTGTTATACCTTTTAAGGAATCAAATAATTTTAATGTATTAATGGGATATATTTCGTTCAAAGAGTCTTTAAGGTAGTGTTTTGTTCCATCAAATCAAATCCCTTTTTTATAATCAAACACTAAGTACAGTGGGATTTTCTATTCTATCTTTCACTCAATAGTGTGACGGCAACAACATGGTCTACTATGGAATACAGTCTGGGTAAGTTCCCCTGTTCTCTACTGACATGCTTATCAAAATGCCCTCAATCTACGTATAGATTATTTTCACAAAAATTTTCTATAAAAGTGACAGTAGGTATACAGCAAGTTGCTGATGTTCTCTGGGTTGCCTCTTTTTCAGGATTAATAAAGTTCAAAGTGTTTTGCTTGTTGGTTGGTTTTTTGCTTTGGCTTTGCTATCTCTTTCTCCTTCAAACAACTTCTGAATTGCTCCCTTACCATTCTCACAATTGTATTGCCTCCAGCACGGATCTTATCCATGTATACTTGATCTAGCTATTTTTTCCAGTCTTTATTCTTTTTAGTATAATTTCTGCCTCTCCTATAAATACACACAGGTCTGTGAGGATATAGTCCAAGTCTGAGAGTTATTGTCCTTGAGAATGGGAAAAAGTTTGCTATAAAAATCTTTGCAGTTCTTTTTATCCAGGAAAGCCTAGGTTCAAATCCTGCTTTGAATCCTTCCTAGTTGTGTTAACTTGGGCAAGGCACTTAACCTTTCTGAGCCTCAGTTCTTTCATTTGTGAAATGGGGATAACAAGAGCATAGACCTCCAAGTGTTGTTATGAGGATAAAGGGATTGAGGACTGAACCTGTGGTTTCATCTTTTCTTGCATGAGGGTATTCCCTCTGCCAAGGCAAGACAGTACCTTGTCTATAACCTAGAGAACTGAGAGCAGTGGTGTCAAACTCAATAGACAAGAGTCACACTGTAACATACATAAGGATCCCTGCTTGCCATATATTAACTTAGAAAACCACATATTAACATTGTCTATGATCTGTTGTATTTGTATTTGTTAACTATTTCCCAATTACATTTTAATCTGATTCAGACAGCACTGGGGACAATTACATTGAGGTGGACAGAGTATTTAATACCTCTGATTTAGACAAATGACTAAGACACTAAGAGGCTGAGAAACTTATCCAGAGTCACATGGCCACCATGTGTCACAGACTCACATCTTCCTTTCAGCCAGTTCTCTATCCACTTTCCAAAAAGTTCCTGAACCCCTGTTCTAATCAAGCAGCCATACTGTCCCTTTCTTCTTCCTCTATACTCAAAGTGCTTTCTAAATCCCCTTTTCCTCATGCATCTTCACCAGCTTCCAGGAGGAGATAGGGCTGGGGACCCATTTCACAGAAAATAAACTAAGATTAAGGCCATGCTCATCAGTAACAATACAGACTCGGAAATCCACCCAAGGAATGTGGGAGAATAAAGGCCTGTAGGACCCCAAACTCTTAAGATATGATCTACATAAGCTTCCCTATCATTGGTGCTGACAATTCCATTTCAGGTATCCCCACATATGGTTTTTGAACCAAAGTCATGTAAATATTTTTTAAATGAGATGTATGTCTCCCCCAAGCATCAACCTTTACATTCAGTCCTAATCATATTTAATCCATATACCAAAACCTAGTCTGTTTGCTGAGCTCTAGTCCTATATCATCAACTATCTACTAGACATTTTAAACTAGATGTCCTATAGACATCTCAAATTCAATGTACAACATAGAATTCATTACCTTCCCCTCAAAAGCACTCCTTTCTAAACTTCTCTATTTCTATTAAGGGTACCCCTATCCTTCTAATCACCCAGGTTCATAAACTGGGAGTCCTCTGTAACTCTCCCTCCCTTCACATATCTAATAGGTTTGTGTCTCATCAATTCTACTTCCATAACAGTTCCTATATCCATCTCCTTCTCTCTATCATTCTATCATCACTCTAGTTTAGGCCCTCCTAACCCCTCACTTGTCCTATTACTATAGCCTCCTAATTCATTTAGGTAGTAGTCATCTCGCAGTCCCTTGCCCCTGATCATTGATCATCCACACAACTCCAAAAGTGAGATTCCTAAGGCATAGGCATCATCATGTCACACTCCTAGTCAATAAACACAATAACTTCCTAAGATCTCTAGGATCAAATACAAATTCCTCTGGCATTTAAAGCCCTTCTCAACCTGACTCCAACTTACCTTTCCAGCTTTGTTATACATTACTCCCTTTCATTTACTCTTAGGTGCAGCCAAACAGGTGTTTTTGCAGCTCCTCACAAATCATGTTTCATCTCCCATCTCTGGGCCTTTTCATTGACTCTCCCCTCATGCCTGAAGTGTCCTTCTCACCTTCACCTCTCACGATCCCTTGTTTCCATCAAAACTTAATTGAAAAACAACCTTCTACATGAAACTTTTTGATTTCCCCAAATGCTAATGCCTCCCCAGAAGCTTCCCCAAATATCTTGGCATATGACTATATTTTTATGTCTTGATGACAGATGTAAGCTGCATTCCTCAAAGGCAAGGATTCTGTCCTTTTTTCTTTGTATGTATGTCTTTTCTGTGTCTAACTCTTTGTGACCCCATTTGAAGTTTTCTTGGTAGAGATACTAGAGTGACTTGCCATTTCCTTTCCAGTTCATTTTACAGATGAGGAAACTGAGGCAAACAGGGTTAAGTGACTTGCTCAGGGTCACACAGCAAGTAAGTGTCTGAGGCTGGATTTGAACTCAGGAAGAAGATTCTTTCTGACTCTGGGCCCTTCACTCTATTCAGTGTACCACCTAACTGCCCTTTGTATACATAGTAAGTGCTTAATAAATGTTTATTGATTGCTCCAATCCACTCCTATAGCTTGTGGCCATAATTTTGCATCTCCACATTCTCTAGAAGAAAACACACTGTTCAGTCAAGCAATTCACTTCCTTTTCTTGGACCTCAGTTTCCTCAGTCATCAACCTGCTTCTTAATTCTCCTTCAGAGCTTCATGGCTTCAGCCAATCTGGGAAACACCTCATCTATACCTTCATTCCTAAAAATAGCCACACATCACTCACTGCCAGCTCTCTGTCTCTGTACATCTATTTTTTTAAAGGTTGTTTTCTCCAGTTTGACTTTCAAGGCTTTCTAGAATCAAGAATTCATTCTGCCTCTTCATCTTTAGCTCCCACAATTGCCCTCTACTCATCCTTCATTCCAGTTCATCTCCCAGAGGATATTTGCTTCTTTCCAAGGACCATCATCCTGAAAGAGATAGTTAGAGCTGGAATGGACCTTATAGATTATGTAACTTTTATAATAGAAAACATAGTGGACCCAGAGAAGCAAGATAGTTTGGTCAAGGAGTAAGTAGTAGAAAGTAGACTTGAACTCTGGTCCTCCAATTCCAAATCCATAACACTGATAATGAGGGTAACATTTATCTATTTATCTATTGCATTTTAAGGGGATCACAGAGAACTTTCTTCATAACAACCCCGTGAGGTCAGTGGTAGAAGTATTAACTCCAATTTACAGATGAGGAAACTAAGTTGAAGCAACAGACCCATAATCACCCAGGTAGAAGGCTTCAGAGCTGGCATAGAAACTCTGAGGTCCATATTCCAAAGTCTGAGGCTCCTTCCACTTACCACATGACCATCTCAACAACCACCTACCCCAGACCCTAGCCTCCACTTATCTAAGAAACATATAGGGAGAGGGAAAAGTTAAGTGTTACTAACCAACAAGGCAGCATGCTGGAAAGAATGCTAGAAAACTTGTTTTAGAATCCTGATTGACTCTTGGGTGAAGCACTTTTACTCTCTTAGGCTAAATTTCCTTATCTTTAAGTGAGAAGGAAAGAAGGAACATTAGATGACATTTAGATGATATCTAAAGATATCTTCCAACTCTAAGATTTGTACAAGGTTCTAGACTCTAGATTTGGCTTAAATGTAGGCCACTTACTATTCGTGTGACTTTGTACAAGTCACTTAAATTCTCTGGGCCTCAGTTTCTCCATCTATCACATGAAGATGTTAAATTAGATGACCTGTAAAATCCCTTCTGGATCTAAATCCACAATCCCATGATCCTAAGTCTCTTTATCTTCCTGGGTCTCAGTTTCCTCATCTGTAAAATGAGGCGCTACACTAGCTGACCTCTTAAGTACCCTAAAGTACTCTTCAAGCTATGATTTTATGAACCAGTTCTGGGTTTCTAGGATATTAAGAAGGAAGATAGATGTCAATGATGTGGAGGCAGGAGCATCCAAGCCTCATCTACCAGAAAGTGGACTCCATCTGGTGGGCAGAGACCAGTACTGCAGTGTTTCACCCATCCTGTCTGTGCCTTTGACTCAGAGCCCCCCAAATCCATGAAGTTTGCCTTCCATCATCCCTTCTCCCTCCCACCCCAGAGCAGGCCAAGGAGGCAGTTGCCTTAGGCTAAGAATACAGGAGTGTGCAACAAAGGACCCTCTCTCATATGATGTATTTATATATGTACATATTTTTCATGGTAGGAGAGTCGGTTCTCTGTGGCCTGTGGGTATTTCACTGGCCAGGTGGATCTATTGCAGGAAGAATTCAAAGTCTTCAGTGAACAACCATGACAGAAAACATGGTTTTCAGACCCTGCCTAGGGCACAGAAAAGCGGCATCCTAGCTCTGCCTCCTAGAGCATCTCTCCAGATAAATCTGGCTGTGAATGATGGCCTTCCTATCTGGAGGGTTTTATTCAGAGTAACACTCTGCCATCATGCTGGGGCACTCAGGGTCCTCAGAGTACTCTCCTCCCTGTGGAGTAGCAACGCCCAGAAAGCGAAGAGCAATGGGAAAAGAAGGTAATTATATTGACAAAGGGGCTGCCAGATAGAGTGGATAGAGCACTGGACCTAGAATCTGAAAGATCTGAATTCAAATGCAACTTCAGGAACTTATTAGCTCTGCGCAAGTCACTTAACTGTGTTTGCCTCAGTTTCCTCATCTGTAAAATGACCTGGAGAAGGAAATGGCAAACCACTCCAGCATCTTTACCAAGAAAACCCTAAGTGGGGTTGCAAAGAATTGGATACAATTAAAACAACTGAACAAAAAAAGTACCGACCAAGTCCTTAAGCCAGTAGCTGGGAGGAAATGTCTATAGAGAGGTCAGTTCTTTAATTCATGGTCCAACAAGGAAGTTAAAAATTTTATGCTGCCATATGTCTATTTCATCTTCCCTAGCCCCTAAAGTTAGCTACACTGCTACTTCACTGGTACCACACTTGCCATCCAATGAATGGTGGCAGAGGAAGATGTAACGTTCATCATAGTGGTAGCTGTGATGGTAAAAGCATTGATGATGGCAGTAGTGGTCATACCAAGATCCTATGACCTCTTACACAGACATACCAAAGAATAAGGTTCCATCAAGGATGCAGCTGTTATCATTAGCCTTGTGACACAGCCATCATCTCCCAAACTCTTTAGGTTTTCTGTGCTCAACACTTCTGATAGCTTTCAGCTTAGTCCAATATATATTACTTTCCCAGAGATACACCGAATATTGGAGGACATAAATCTGTCACAGACAGATATAGATAAAGCAAGAGCCATCAAGGCAATCCAGCTCCTCAAGAGCCACACTACTGTGCCTCCAAGAGGACTCATCTGGTTCTGTTGCTCTCCTTCCTATTAGAAGTAAATAAATAGTTATTAAATGCCTACTCTGTACCAGGCACTGGGCTGAGCACATGCCAACATCCTATAGTCAGAGGAGGAAATGATCTGAGGAGGTGTGAGTTACAGAGTTGATTTCTTCTTGCAGGATGATGTGTTTCTGGAGTTCCTGAAGTCCAGGAGAGCAGCCAGCTGAGGAATGATGAGGTGGATGCCCTAGGCACCTTCCTTACATGGTGGGTATCTGAGAGGATCTCTGTAGCCACACTATAAGGGCCACCTTGTGAACACTAGTGCAGAGGTCCAAGGTCCCTCTACTTTATGCATCCTAGAAGTGGGAAAGGTTGTCACTCACTCTGGATTACTGTCAGTGGCTGCTACCTTCCTGCTCCCTCAGCTCAACTGCCCTGCCTCCCAGATTAGCCTAACAGATAATGGTGATGTTCTACTCTCTAAAAAAACCCAAAATGAAACACATAAAGGTCAGCATAGGAAGGGAGGATTTACAGTGTCTCTCACAGGCAAGCACTTTGCATCAGCCTTTGTTTGATTACAAAGCTAGAGAGATGGGGCTGATCTATTTAAATCAAGCTGTAATTCAATGTGGAGAAAATTTAAGGGAGTCACGTCTTAATTGGGTCCACCAAGTATATGTTTCTATAAACAACTGGGGACCTCCTCTTCAGATCCCTGGAGCCAGGAATGTCAGCGAGATGCCAGGGTGGGGTTGGGGGACAGATGATGATACAAAACATTTGAACTCATCCCCCAATCCTCAGTAAATCACCCTTCCCCTTTCCCCCACCCCAACACCAGACTCCAGGAGAGCTTATAGGAAGGGTTCCTCTATCTTGCCTCTTCCCCTGGGCCAGACACCTGAGTGGTAAATTACATTAATGAGGTTGCATGGCCATTTTTGAAAATGGCACCAAAGCCTAACGCTTATCATAGATCAAGTCCCGCAAATGAAATAACCCTGTGTCCTCTCTTTAATATGGATTTGATACCTGCAGGCTTTAGCTTATCTCACTCTGAGAAATATTTGTCTATTAAAATGCACGAGCTGGAATCTTGCCCAGGAAGAGTACCTAAACATGATTTCCTGACGTCCCTGCTACCGATGGCTGCTCCATCTTGGGGGCCAGCTTCTCAAAGACTGTGCAACTCACAACACACACACATACACATGTATACAACGGCTACCATGTATACATACAACTGCCCTATATCTCCCAACACCTATAATCAGTTACTATATATCACACAAACACACACATACACAGACGTTCAACTGCTGTATATCATAAAATATTTTACTGCATACTCCCTAACATATAAATATACAGCTGCAATA
Organism: Potorous gilbertii; assembly: GCA_028658325.1. NCBI lineage: Eukaryota > Metazoa > Chordata > Mammalia > Diprotodontia > Potoroidae > Potorous > Potorous gilbertii. The sequence goes on along the minus strand of CM053769.1, from coordinate 498,435,861 downwards.
CATAACCATTATATTGTTTAGTCATTTGTCAGTTGGGTTCAATTCTTCATGACCTCATGTGGGATTTTCTTGTCAAAGATCTTGGAATGGTTTGCAATTTCTTTCTCTATCTCATTTTACAGATGAGGAAACTGAGGCAGAGTTAAGTGACTTGCCCAGGGTCACACTCAGCTAGTAAGCATCTGAGGCCAGATTTGAACTCAGGCCTTCTTGATTCCAGACCTGGCACTCTACCCACTGCATTACCTAGCTGCACCAGGTGCCCCTTAACTGCTATGTATACACATACATACATATGCATATATGTAAATATACAACTGCTCTTTATCTCTATGCCTATATTAAAGCATATGACTGCTGTGTAAGCTTGCATATACAATCTCTTTTTAACCCCACACAAATACGAACCTACTGTGTATCTCCCATACATACCCAATTTTTGTGTTCCTATGTACATATACAAATGATGTGTGCCACACACCACATACACTGCTGTGTACTTCCACTTAAATATAGAACTTCCATTATCTCTATCACATGTACAATTCTTTGTACCCTCACTAAGCATATATGCCCGTTATGTATACCCCACACGCAGCTGAGTACCCCATGAAACACAGTCAACTGCTATCTGTCCTCCAACTTCAAGTACTGTTATTCTTACTATGCCCATCACAGACACATGACTGCCGGGTACCCGAACCATCCACACAGTTCTGCTGGGTACCCTGCTTAACACACAACTGCTGGATATCCCACCTTCTCCTCCTCTCTGGAAATCAGTAAATTTGCCATTTCTAGTCTTGCCAATCATGGAGTCAGCAATCACACACATAAATTCTCTGAATCCCTTGGGATATTGTCCATCTACCTTTGCCGACTTTAATTCACTGAGGGTAGGAAGGTGCATCTTACCAGCCACTCACCTGCCCTAGTCACTTTTGGTCCCACTTTCCCAAATTGGAGGTGCATACTCCTTGGCAGCAAATGAAAAAGAAAGTAGCTCCATCCTCCTTTTTGTTCACCCTGATCTGGTCCCATCCCTTCTTTGATCTTCATCTTGCTCCCAACGTAGCTCTTAAAAAGCACTTTTTGTTGTTCTCACTCTTTGTCATAAACCAAGGCTCATTGTGAGTTTTAGCTCTCTTGGTGCCATGCCACTCTGCTGTCATGATCTTTAGCTCCCTGCCATTGTGGCTGTTTCTTGTCAAGGTGGAATGGTATGGTGGAAATCATACTAGCTCTGGGGTAAGAACTTGATTTGAATTCAAGTTCCAACCATTCGCTGTGCAACTATGGGCCAGTCACTTAACCAATATAAGCCTGATGATGTGAACCCATTAAAGACAGCCTGGCATATCATTCCATTTTGTCACTTAGATGGGCTAGGATTCCTTATTAATCATTTGAGTTTCTTCTTCCATAAGAGTGATAGTTCATTACCTGCCTCACAGGGTGCAGTTACGTTGGTCTCTCACTCATTTCTCCATTTTCTTTCTTGTCAGAATGATTTGTACTTGTACCATCAGAATTTCATTCCTGAGAGTTTCCTCTCTGTCCATCTTGAGCTGGTTTCCCCATAGAACCTTAGGTCCTGAGATCCTACCTTTCCTTTCTCCACATTCTGAAATCTGCTCTCCTCAAGTCAAACTATGCCCAGTATTGCCCCCTTAACTACTGCAGAATTTAAGCTAATGTGGTCCAAGATTCTGCCCCAAGGTTCTCACCAGATCTACCTGGTCAACCAATTCTTTTTCTTCTAGTTAGAATGAAGCCAAGAACATCAGATCCCCACATGCCTTCTAACTTCTGAAGAATGAAATTCTGGAAAACAAATCAAGAATTTCTCAGAGGCCATTTTTATAGCAGGGAAAGGACTCCAGCAGCTACATGGATGGATGAAGTCTTCATGCACTACCCTCCCCTGCCTCTGTCCCAACTCTGCCACCCACTTCCAGATCACACTGACCATTTCTTCCTACTGATGGGGCATTCTGTAATATACTCCCCACCACAATATCACTTCTACTTCTACTTCTCTTGATTCATTTAGCAAGCATTTATTAAATAACTATCATTTTCCAGGCACTATGCTTGGCACTGGGGATAAAAACAAAAATGAAACAGTCCTTACCTTCAAAGGACCTTACAATCAATCAGAGGAAACAACATGCATATATAAAAATAAATATAAAATTCAAAACTGAAACCAGAGAGTTGACTTATCTGGCGTCACATTGCTGTACTGGCCCTTGAACCCTGTTCCTCTGATTCCCAGCCTTGCTTGCATTCTACTGGGAATAAGCCACATAAGAAAGAGTGACATTGTTGGAAGGTTGGCATTTATTATCTCTCTTCCATCCCACTCCTTGTCCATTCCACTTTCCTTCCAATCACTCAGATTCACAACATTGAAGTTATTTTGAGACTTCCTTCTTCCTTCACCCTCCTATCTAATCAGCTGCCTCTTTCTCTTCTCTTAAATCTGTCCCCTTCCCTCTACTCTCATGGCCACTGCTCTTCTCCAGACCTTCATCTCTTCTCACCTGACCAACAAGCATTTATTAGGCACCCACTAAGTGCCAGGGTTATGCTAAGCACAGGCTACAAAGGAAGACAAAAGACAACTTATCTCAAGGAGTTCCCCATTTAATGAGGGAGAGACAGAGAACATGCAAACAATTACGTACAAACAAGATACACACCAGATAAACTGGAAATGATTCATAGAGGGAAGGAGCTAGCAACACAGGAGATTGGAAAAAGCTCCTTACAGAAGGTGAGATTTTAGCTGGAATTGGAAGGAAGTTGAGGAAGCTGGAAGGGAGAGATGAGGAGTAGGGTTATGGGGAGGGGGGCAGGCAATGAAAACGTGAGGAGCAGGAAGATGCATTGTCAATATATATTGGACAACTGCAAATCTATTCATTGAATTCTTGGCTTTCAGTCTCTTCCCTCCCAGTTCCACCTTCAAATAACTGATGAAATTACCTTCCTAAAGCTCAAATCTTATCAAGTCATTTCCCCACTCAAGAATCTTCAGTGGAATCCAGTTCTCTCCAGGCAAAAATACAAAGACCTCTATTACACATTTAAAGCCACCGTCAGTCTGGCTTCTGGCTTCCAGTCTATCTTTCGAGGCTTATTTCCACAATTCCTCTCCTTGTATTTTGTGCTCCAGTCAAACTGGCCTCCTTGCATTTCCCTAAAATTCGCATTTCATCTCACCTTGGCATCTTCACAATTCTCATACCCAAAATACTCTAATTTCTCACTCCCAACCTCTTAGAATCCTGAGGTTCCTTCAAAGGTTGGCCCTGCTGCCTCATCCAAGACGCCTTCCTGATCTCTCTCATGAGCACTGTCCCACATCTCCATTTAAATGATTGTGTCTGTACTTTCTGTGTCATTATTGTAGCCCCCAATCAAACAGAAGTCCCTGGAGGAAAGGAACTGATTTTTATTTTGTCTTTGCCTTCCCAGTGCCTTGTGCAGAGTACGCTCATATTAACTGGATTAGATTGGATCAAGGTTGTCTGCAAATAGTTCATAATTAACGATGTCTTTGAAGTTCAAGCTCTGGAGCCAGTTCTATTCACAAGATCATCACCAGTATTACTTCCACAAAGAACCTGTACTCTTTACCTGTGGTTAGGAATGGGATTCAGACAGCCTGATTCCCAGAACAAAGTCTCAGGATTCTTAACCTGGGACCTGTAGACCAAGGAGAGATTTCAAGGGAATCCATGAATTTAGTTAGGAAAAGCATTTTCATCTCAATTTTTACTCTAGCTGAAATCTAGGGTTTTATTCAATTATTTAAAAACATGATTCTCAGAAGGGATTCACCAGACTGACACAGGGGTCCATAGCATACAAAAGGTTAACTTCTGGTATAAGGAAACCCTCATGCCAAACCTGGCTCCCACCTGCCAAACCCTGCCCCCACCACACATTAGACAGAGTCTTTCAACAAAACACAAAGCATTTATTTTTCCTAAAACACATGACCAAGGTACAAAATGTCCCAGATTCCAGCATTTAAATTAGAAAAACCCCTGCCTCCCCTAGTTTGGGGTAGGCCTAAACAGAGGTTGGTTCATCCTGCCCAGCTGGAGAAAAGACAAGGCCATCACCTCCAGTCATCCTTAGACAGGAGAAGGGAAAACCTTGGAGGAAAGAAGACTGAGAGGCTGAGGCTGGAGAGTGATGCCTTCTATTCATGGCTGTTTCTCCAGGAAGCAACCACCCCCATGCCCCTTCCTCCCCTCCACCCCTCCCACCCCCCAGCACCATTAGAGACAATGTCCACCCCCACCCTACCCCCACTGTATGTAAGGCAAACAATGAAAAGAGTCAGACCGGGCTACACTCTGTCTAGATGCCTGAGCTACAAGGGTTTGGGTCTCTGAGATTTACTTTCCTGGGCTCCTCTGATTGGCAAAGGGCATAAGGCACTGATCTTCAGCTCCCAGGAAAGATGGAATCAGCCACAGTTGATGTCACTGCCTGAGATCTGTACCAGATGCATGCCTTCTAGCTTCTCCTCAAGGCCTATGCAGGGTCCATGGCTGACACCTGCTGCCCATGATGGGCATTGCCATTTTGGGAAAAGGGTTTGGATCCTGACTGGTTGGTTCCCCAAGGTATTGAGGAGAGACAGGGGTGGTACCATACCCCACTCATCCCACCACCCCTAAATGTGCCCCCCAAAAGTATTAGGGGTGCCCACCCTGGAAGGAAGAGGACAAGGGTAGGGGCAAGTAGAGAGGATGAGTATGGAGTCTAGGAAAATATCAGAGCATTGGGTCCAGAAATTGTGGGGTATATAGAATTAGTCAAGGTAAGAGTAAGGGAGTTCCAAGGTTCCTCTCCTGGGAGTTATTCCAAGCTGTCAAGGTAAAGGGACTGATTCGTCACGGGCCCTCCTCACCCCAACATTCAGGCTGTACCCAGTCCAAGGGCTCTTGCCCAGAGCTCCTAGAGAAACAGCGTGACCAGCACGAAGCTCCCTAGATGGGGCAGGATTGTGAAAAAATGCAGATGAGAACCAGAGGCAAGCTCTCCCGAAGGGTGGTAGGAACGGCTTCTCCATGGATAAGCACATGCTGTGTGTGCTCATTTCCTTAACCTCCACATACACATATGTACACATGTACTCTGTCTGTGCTTCCCACACATACACAAATGTGCGAGGAGGGCTTTGTTGTGCTATATGTGTACATACACGTTGCATGCACATTATTCAGTATGTTGTGTTTGCATGTCACACATACATGCACACACATGCTCAAATGATTGTGTGTGGGTGCTGTGTGCATTCATGTGGCATGTATGTCCACGTCTTATGGCAACAGTAAAGACTTCTCCACTGATAGGGAAAAGCTACCAGAGGACTGTCCCTGTGTGGGGCGGGTGAGGTAAAAACCAAGGCTTGAAATGAGACAATCAAGGCAGAAGGTAGTCAGTGTATCAAACCCCTTGGAGAAACAATGCAGTCAAGCGGTGACCCTGGACATGAGTATGCAGGAGGATAGCTCAGAGCCCCAGTTTTCTCATCTCTAAAAGGGGGATGGTATTTGTATAACCTCCCAGGCTTGTCAGGAGGAAAGTACTTTGTAAACTTTAAAGCACTTAAGGAATAGGAATTACTATGATCACATCCACCAGAGAAATAAGACAGCGGGGCGGTCTACATATCATTTCTACTGGAGAAATAAGGTAGTGAGGTGGTCTATTTATCACGTCCACCAGAGAAATAAGGCAGCAGGGTTGACTGTGTATTGTACCCACTGGATAAACGAGGCAGCAGGGTGATGGGCTCACAGGGAGAAGCCGGTTCCAGGTCCCACCTCCAGCATCCTGTGCTGTGAGAGATGGGGCAGGCGACCAGAGCTGGAGGAGCTCAGGATCGGGCCTTGGCACCTCCCCCACATGCACCTTCCATCTTCCAAGGTCAGGCTATTTCTTGCCCTTCATCTGCTCAGGGAAGAGAGAACAACAAACAAAGGGGGTGGGGTGGGAGGAGAACTGTGAATCAATAGAGTCATCGTGAAGTTTGGGGGTTGACAATAGTGAGACTGCTACAGGGTCTGTGTCCTGCACATCCAGGAGGCGGTTTCAGGGTCACATGGTGCACAGAAGGAGGCGTTCTAGGGACTAGCCAGTTATGGTCAGGGGGCAGGAGACAGTGGTCAGGGACCAGGGGAGAAAGAAATAGAGACAAAGACAGAGTTGGGACAGTGGCAAGGTGACTGCACTGAGTGTCAGTGAATGTGAGTGGGAATCCTAGCTCTGCCACTAGCCATGACTCTGGGCCTCAGTCTCCTCATCTGCAAAGTGGAGAAAATAACACCTGAACTACCTGGATTATAAGCCAATCAATGGGCAAATAAACCTGGTGAACTAGAAGGTGGGCATGGTGAAACCCAGACATAAACATACTTTGAAAGGCTCCCATTCTACCTGTTGTCCTTCATTCTCAGAGGACCATGACATCAGGGAGAGGATGTCATGGCAAGGAAGTGAATTGGATTTAAGTGATGGGGGTCTATGCAAGGTCACCATCCTCACTCTCTCCTCCAGAGTCATCTGGCTTCAGTGACCAGATATGGATCAGGAGGACTGGAGACGGTCCAGGATGCAGTGAGGACCTTGGCCTTTTTAAGCTAAGGTCTTTAACATGTCTCAGTCTGACTGAGGCAACTTTAATTCAGTGATCAAGGCTAGGTAAGAAATGAGGCAGAGAATGGCCTCTTTACCTAGCCAAAAAACAAATCAGTTTGGGAGGAGAAGATCCCCAGGGTTTCAAAACAGAAACAACTGCTATTTACTTACATTCACTCTGAGTCAATCAGGGCCCAAACTGACCAAGTGGAGCCTGGCCTGGGACCTATAGTTGGCCAATCAATGAGAACCAGAGTGATTCTGGGACCCTTATTTTTAATCCCCAACTACATACCAGCCAACACAAGAATCTACCCTGCCATCCTCCCTCACATCCCTTCAGCAACTTCACCAGATACAACTAAATATCCATCAGAATGAGATAGTCTTAAAATGAGCTTAGAGCCACTGATGCTGGATTTAAAATCGTTCAACCTGGCTTCTAATCCTGACTCGGCTACTTCCTGGCTGTAACTATGGACAAGTCACCGATCCTCTTCAGGCTTCAGTTTTGGCACCTGTAAAATGGGGATGACAATCCCCACATTATATTTCTCACAGAGTTCCTATCAGTGTCAAATAAAATCCTCTACAAAAGTCAGTCACTGGGTAATTTTTCCATGCTCTGACTTTCATATTCCTTATGAACACACTATAAACTTGCCTATTTTCTTGTAAGTGAAGCTGCTCTCTTCTCCTCAGACCCCCCTCCTCCTTAAAACCTCAAGGTGGCAGGTCTGGAGTGGAAGACAGTGATTTATGTCTGAGAATCAGGGCAAAGCAGCATGTCAGGAAAGATCAGAGATTGGGGGCAGCCTAGCGAGCCAGTACAGTGACAGACCAGTGGAATGGGCCTAAGGCATAGGCTCAAACTGCTAGGTGCCCAGCTCACCATGAAGAGACCTTCCCATCTCCCTTGTAACAATTGCATGACCAAGGGCAATCTTATCCATCCTGGGTTCACTCTGGGTAAGGAGGGAACAAACTAAAGGTGCTAAAGAGGACCAGACTGTAGAAGAAGTCTAAAGGACTCAGAGTTGGACCCCCAATTCTCCCACTCCCCAATAGAGCTTGGTCTAATTGCCATCATATCCCATGCTCCCATGCTTCTTGCTAACATGAACTTGCTGACTTGGAATCACTAGATGAGAGGCCAGTTGGAATGGCAAACAAAGAGGGAAGTGGGATTCACACAAGGATTTTTCTGACTCTAGAGTTTTGGCTCAGGCCCATACACAGAAGAAGATATAAGCAGGAGTAGTGAATGAAGCAACAGTAGAGAGAAAGGGGCAAGACACTGGGTTTGGAGGATCACAGGATCATAGATTTAGGGACCTTAGTGACCATCTGTTCTCAAGCCACTGTTTTACAGATGAGGAAACCAAAGCTAGAGAGATGACCTACTTTACCTGGTGTAACACAAGCAATAAGTGGCAAGGGCCAGGATTCAAACTCAGAACCTCTGACTCCAAACCCAGTATCCTTTCTGGTGTGCCATACTTAACCCTGTCATTCCTTCAAGCTATCTTCCTATTTTTTCCTTCCTGTCAAACTTATAGAAAAAACAATCTATGTTCAATGCTTCCTGTTCATACCTCCCCAAACCCTGCCCCCAACCCCAAGTATGCCCAGAATCAATGTGTTTCCCCAACCTCCCACGTCCAATGGTCAGCCCATTTCAGGGGTACCCTGGACAAGAGAAATTAGCCAAGCCAGAGAGAAGCCCGCCCCCAACCCGAAAGTCCTGACAATTTTACCTTCTGTGTTGTCCACATGTTTGAGAGGCTGCAGAGCTGCAAAAGGGAATCATAAAACAGAAAGTCAGAACAGGGAAGGACTCCAGAGATTCTCTAGCCCAATTTCCTCATTTTATTAATAACAAATCATATCTCTATAATGTTTTAGGGTCCCCAGGGCCCTTTCTTCACATTCACCTTGTAAGGTTCATAGTGCAAGTGTTTTTATCCCTGTTTTACAGATGAGGAAACTGAGGCCCAAAGGGTCGACTGATTTGCCCTTGGCCAGACACTTAATGATTTCAAACTAGATCTCCTGACTCCAGGCCCACTGTTCTATCCATGGGAACATTCTGCCTCTCCACTATCACACTGCTTACAGATAGGGAAAATGAGGTTCAGGAAAAGGGAATGGAGGAGAAGGTTTGAACAGAAAGGTAGAAAGAGATTAAAGGGGCCTTTTGTAGGTAGAGATGGGGTGAGGGGAAAGAGCTGGGGCTAGGAGAAGATGCAGGCACCCTGGAAGAGTTGGCACACTTCTTGGTTAAGAATCAAAGACTTTAGAGGTCATATAATCCAAACCCCTCATTTCAGAGGCAAGAAAACCAGAGGTAAAGGTAAAACAAGTAAGTTAGTGGTAGACTTGAGATCTGAACCTGGGTCTTCTGAAGTCAGGAGACAGGGTTCTACCTTACTTCTGTACCATAACGCCCTAGAAATCTCTCTTTAGATGTAGCACTTACCTGCTCTGGGGCTGTCTCATCATCCATAGGATCAGGTTAATAACCCTGTCCTCCCTATCTCACAAAGATGTACCTTCTGGGGCATGGAAGGTACATAACGCTATTTGTATACAGCATGAGGGAAATGAATAGTCTGGAGTCACCAACGGATTTCAGTGATCTAATCTCTCCATCTGAACCTTGGGCCCATGGATGACTGAGAACTGGCTAGCTCTGTAAGATGAGCTGTGTTTTCCTCAGTCCCTTCTCTCTGGGCAAACATCCTATGCTTTTAGCATCCCTTCTCTCTGCCCTTCTGAGCCTCCCACGACATCTGCCTGAGCAACATGAAAAATGGGGACCACTCCCCCATGAACAGGGCTGAATCTGCAGCTGCCACACCCTGGCGCTAAGGGCCTGAGAAAATTAATGGGTCTCATTTGCAGCAGTCCTGGGAAATCAATCTTCTCCCATTCCCTCTTTACAATGGTGCAGGTGGGAACATTAGCCATCCAGGAGCTGTGGTTGCTCCCTGTCTCAAAAAAGTCAAGAAACACGAGCCTGAGACACAATGCCTTTTGGTCCCCTTGAAGGAGACAAGGGCAAGACCACGGCCTGGTTCCTCCCAGGAGGCACCTGGGAAGCTAATGTGCATATGCCAGGCCATCAGGAAAGGAGCTCATCAGCAGGGGCAACTTGTCTCTGCCTTTGTTTTCAATAAAGGACTTTTGCATCCATTCAATTCAATTTAACAAAAAAGCACCTACTATGTCCCAAGGCATGGCATAGTAAATTAAGAGCCCGCTTTGGAAACAGAAAGACCTGGATTCACGTACTGCCTCTTTCACACACTGGCCATGTAATGGAAACTCTTGGTGAGCTAGGCAACTCTTGAAGACTCTGAGCTGCAGAGAAGGGGTCAACTTGCTTTGGTAGGGGGAGTTTCCCTACCTAGGAGTTCCCTATATCAAAATTCCAGGTCCAGTCTCTAACGCTAGGTGCCGGGTCCTATACTATGTACAAGATGGTACAGTAGATTAGGAAGACCTGAGTTCAGATGTGGCTTCAGACACTCCTTAACCATTCAATCGACATCTCTTTGCCTCAGTTTCCTCATCTGTAAAATGGGAATGATGAATGAACCTACCTCCTGAGGTTGTTGTGAGGATGCAATGAGATGATAACTGTAAAGTGCTACTTAGCATAGTGCTTGGAACATAGTAGGTGCTATATGAATGTGAGCTAGTATTATTAGGGATGGAGACAGAAATGAGACAGGCCTTGTCCTCAAGGAGCAATTCTACTGTGCAAATGTAATATAGAAAAATAAACATAAGAGAAACTGGAGAGAGACCACCAACGGTCAGAGGAATCGTAGATGGAGAGCAATTGACAAACCATCTAGATAACTGAAATGGAAATTAGTGCCACATTAATCCTTTGAAACCAGGCTTGTATGAATCCTAAGGGAAACAGTTCCTGGATTCGGGAGGGCACAAGTTCCAGCCCATCTCTGTCACTCCTTAGCTAATCTCTCTGCAAAAAAGGGATGAGAATAATCCCTGGAGTGTTGTTGACTCCCCTCCCCCGGGGACGGTTGAAAGAAAGAATGTAAGTAACATGCTTTATAAACTTGAAAATATCATAGGAATGTCAGGGAATTATCCTCATCATTACTATTTTTCATTTCATCCTCCGTGTTTTGTTCCTTTTAATGAGGTCTCAGGTTATCCTCAAGATAGCCCTGGGAGGCAGGCACAAGAAGTATTTTATTATTTTCATTTTAATGGGAATGGGACTTTTAATGGGAAATATGGGACATTGATGGTAAGTGACCGGCCCAAGGTCATTCAAAAACTTCACAGAAGAAACAGGAGGAAAAGTCAGGTTTCCTGATTTCTAGGCTAGGATGCTACACTGTGCGTGCATAGAATTTTAGGGCTGGGAGGTCCATCCCATTCTAACCTGTCATTTTACAGTTAAGGGAATTAAAACTGACAGGGTCCTATAGCTAATAAGTGTTGGAGGCTGGATTTGAACTCAGGTCTTCCTGACTTGGAGGATGCAGAGCCCCACAATGGTGCTACCAGTTAGATTCAAATTGGTGGCTCACAGATTAGAGGTGAAAAGGAAATCAATTAGTATTGATTGCTTTGATTTATTTTTTAAGTTTGATTATATTAAACTCAAATTTGCCACTGCAAAGCACAGGTATGCCTCATAGTCTAGTAGATATGATACTGCTTATCAGATATCAGACTATGAGACATCTCTGACAGTGCAGGGGTGGGGACAGAAGCAGGCACTTCGATCAGTTAGACTCCTCTGAACTCTGGGGTTTTAGCTCATGTCAACACTGCAAACTGTTGTTTTCCTCAATACTTGTCTCTTAGATTGTTCCTCCCCTCTGAACCTCTCAGGAACAACAGTATCTAGATTAGACCTACCTGTCTTGGATCCTTCCCCATCACCATTCTGGTCCTCAGCCCCTGAAAAAACAAAAGTGGTCAGAAATCTTTCTCATCCTCAGCTGCTCCCTGGAGCACTGAAGGGTCAAAGGGGTCAATTTCTTGTCTAAAAGTCAGCTATGAAGGCAGAGACCGGAGTTAGGAAGGATTCCATTCCTTGGAATCAGTATCCAGAGTCCCATGGATGAGTACGGTCACCCATCTGCCCACCCTTTCATTAATTCATTCATTCATTCAAGCTTTACCTACACATTCATTCACCCAGCCATGAAACTCTTATTCAGTTGTCTTTCTACCCAGACTGCCTACCCACTCTTTTCTCCCTCCTTTGTATCCATTAATTCACTTATCTACTCATCCATCCACCCAGCTTTCATTTATTCATCCATGATTCATTCCTTCATTACATATTTAATCTGTAATATAGAAATGTTTTGCATGATTTCACATGTATAATTGATATCTTACTGCTTGCCTTCTCAATGGTCTGGGAAAGGACTGGAAGGAGGATGAAAATTCAGAACTTAATTTTTTAAAAAATAAAAGTTAAAAGTAAATAATAATGATGGATTTATTAAAGAAAAAATAAAATTTCTTGAGTTAGGAAAAATACATATGCATGTATACATACATGTGTGTAGACATATATGTGTATGCGTGTATGTATAAGTGGGAGTATAGGTATAGAGATATCCTTTCTCCAGTACTCTACTAGGGAAAGTCTATTCCTTGTCTTCAGGGAGCCCTGGTCTGATGGGTGAGCTGTAAACCATAGCATAAAGTGGATAGAGTCTTCCTGACTTGGAGGATGCAGAGCCCCACAATGGTGCTACCAGTTAGATTCAAATTGGTGGCTCACAGATTAGAGGTGAAAAGGAAATCAATTAGTATTGATTGCTTTGATTTATTTTAAGTTTGATTATATTAAACTCAAATTTGCCACTGCAAAGCACAGGTATGCCTCATAGTCTAGTAGATACGATACTGCTTATCAGATATCAGACTATGAGACATCTCTGACAGTGCAGGGGTGGGGACAGAAGCAGGCACTTCGATCAGTTAGACTCCTCCGAACCCTGGGGTTTTAGCTCATGCCAACACTGGAAACTGTTGTTTTCCTCAATACTTAGGTGGATAGAGCACCAGTGCAGGAGTCAGAAGGATGTGAGTTCAAATCTCACCTAAGACACTTGACACTCACTAGCTGTGTGACCTTGAGCAAGTCACTTAACCCCAATTGCCTCATCCTGGGTCAACTCCAGTCATCCTGATGAATATCTGGTCACTGGATTCAGATGGCTCTAGAGGAGAAGTGAGGCTGGTGACCTGCACAGGCCTCCCTTACTCAAAACAAAGTCAAGTGCAAGTCATGTCATTATTTCTCTGATGGCATGGTCTTCTTCAACAACAAAGAATGAACACACAGAAACCAGAGCATAACCAGGCATTGGAGGGCATTAGATGAGTCCCGAGATCTACAAAGTGACCTTAAGTTACACTGAACTCAGAACAGCACTATTCTAGAACTTTGAGAATCCCCAATGCTGACCTTGGAAAGTGACTCTGAAAGGCATCTTCCACCTCCAACCTTTGCACTGTCTGTCCCTCTTGCCTGGAGTGTTCTCCCACCCACCTTACCTGTGCCTCTTAGAATCCTTGGCTTCCTTTCAGATTCAGCTCCAACACTTGAGCATTTCCCAGACTCTCCCCTGCTCCCAGCTCCTAGAGCCCTCCCTTCTACGATTACTCTTCATCTGCCCCATATGGACATTCTGTGCGTGTCATCTTTTCTGTTAGAATGTGAACTCCTTGTTTTTGTTTTCTTTGTATCCCAGAACTTAACATAGTGTCTGGCACATGGTAAATGTTTAACAGTGCTTACTGAGTGACTCATGAGGGTCACACAGCTTGTGTGAGGCAGGATTAGAACTCAGGTCTTCCTATGTCCAATTCAATCCCTCTACCTACTCTGCCATCTAACTGTTTCTTTTGTGTCTACCTGAGGTGCCTGCTATGTGTCAGGCACAGCACTGAGTGCTAGGGATAAAAAGACAAGCAAGAAACAATCCTGGTCTTTGGGAAGCACCAAAGACTCACTACTATTGTCTCTTATTGAGCCTATGGTCAGTTAGTCCTATCAGATCTCTTTCACATGGACTGTGGCCAAGGACAACTGATTCTTTGAACCTACATGCAGAAGTGCTTTAATTCATGTTGGGATTCATCTTGCTTGATTTTAACCCAATATTTCAGCACCCTGAGGTTCTCCCAGATTCTGCCAGTCATCCAGCAGAGTGGCTGTTCCAATTTAACATCATTTGCAGGTGAATTAGGAGGTTCACTACATCTTCGTCTCTTAAGGGGTCTTCTTCTGATTATGAGGCAGATGGGGACAGTCACTGAGCAGGCCTAACAGTGGGCACTGTGCCCCGCTCACAGCCCCTGCACAAGCCAAGCTCATTGCTGCTGCCATATTGGCACTGTCCAGAGGTAGAGTACAATTTTTGGAGTTAGATGACCAGGGCTCCACGCCTGACTTTGCTGCTTTCTACCTGTGTGACCTCAGATAAACTGTTGAATCTCTCAGGATCTCCAATGCCTTGTCTGCAAATGAAGGGAGTGGGCTAGATGACCTCCAACGGCCCTTCTCTCTATGTGATCTTTGCTCATACTGCTCCCCTCTCCTGGAATATTCTGCTCCCTTCTCTCCACTTGGTCAAATCCTCATGAACCCCTTCTCCAGGAAGGCCTCCCTGATGACCACCTCCATTGACTGTTCCTGTTCTGAAATCCTTCAGAACATGGAGCTTGAGACCCATCCAGTGATCCTTGTTTTTTGACTCCTGTGTGGTTCTTATCTCCTGGGCCAGACAAATCTCCCAGGGCCCTTGAGCTTGCTGCATGTACTACTCCTTAAGTGACTTGTCCTTAAACTGTCCAGCTCTGTCGTGTCTACCTGAGTCTCATTTCACCAGGCAGACTCCAACTTCCTGAGGGCGGAAGGGATGTTTTTATTTGATGGCAAACTCAGAGCTGGACACAATGATAGCGGAAGCCTCAGTAAAGACCGGTTCAATGACTGGCATGTATTCTGAGTGTTTGTGGGGGCTTACATGAAAAAATGCAGCTGAGTTACAGGGCGCTGCCACATACCTGACCCTGACCTTATACCTCCAAATCCTCTCAAATTACATGTGTGGTCAACTTTTGCAAATTAAATCAAACATTACAGGGGCTAAAGATGAAGGGCAGTGCTGTTCCTAGGTGTCCTAAGTAAATCATTCTTCTGGCTTCATTTTTGCCCCTGACTCTCTGAGGCAGGAAGTCATTATGCTTCCCAAAGTTCCAAGCTTCTCTGCTTCCTCACATCCACCCCTGCATGCTTGATCTAAGCCTGTAACAGCCTACATATGGGGAATTTCTGGTGTGGAAACTCCCTCCACTGAGGAAGACAGTGACTCATCTGTTATTTTAAAGTGATGTGTGTGTGGGTCATGGAGAAGTGATCACTTCTGAGGATCCCAGAGCCAGTGGGTCAGAAGGAGAACTTGAACCCAGGTGTCTTTTACTTTAGGGCTGGCTCTCATTAATACTTCTTACCTTATATGTAGTAGGAGCTGGACCCAATCACTTTAGACAGCATTGAGAAGCAGAAGGGACCCTGTGGGCTAGCTCATCCAGTTCCACACTATTCTCTTTATACAGACCAGGAAATGAGAAGCTGGCCCATAATTAATCCAGCTGCAGGCCTTAAGGCCAGCCCTTGGTCCCTCTGACTGCCAGTCTCTCTCCTAATTTACTAATCATCCTGAACCCCCAGGGCCCCACCCTCTCATTCAGACACATACATCCACTCATTCGCATTCACACTCAGGCATGCTTACTCACTTTCATACTTAGATACACACATACCCATTCATTCACACCCATGCTCAGTCATGCTCACCCATTTGCACACTCATATGCCCACTCATTCACATACACCCATAGTCACACATGCTCACCCACTTGCACACTCATATACTAACTCATTCACATACACCTATACTCAGGCATGCTCACACACTTGCACACTCATACTCATTCCCACCCTCAGACACCCCCTTTCCCTCACCCCTAAACTCTCACCAGCATTCTCTTCCTCACAGCTCTGCTTTATTTTCTTCCGGCACACGTAGGCCAGGGCCAGAAGCAGTCCCAGGAGACAGATGGAAAGCCCCACAGTCACCCAAAGGGCCTCCGGTGGGAACGTCATCACCTGGCCTGTGGGAGGAAGGACAGATGAGGCAGAAGTAAGGCACCTCAACCTCTGGTTCTTTAAGAGCAGATAGCAGCCACAGGAACAAGGGGAACTGACCAGACCTGGCAGAAGCCACGTCTGGGAGTACACAGCAGCCAGGTCCAATCCCCACCACAACAGCCTCTTCCCCCTGCCTCAGATCCAAGCATGGTCCTGCAGAAAGTATGGAGAACACCCCAGATGAGAGATCTGATGAGCTAAAAAGAACCAAAGAACCTTCAATGGCTCTCTATTTGTTCTTAAATTAAGTGGTTAGGACTCATTGCAAAGGGCATCCCGGCCTAAGGTACTGGCTGAGGCTGGCATTATGAGGCAGCCCAGTAGGAAGTGGAAGAAATGACTGACAGATGAGGGTCACAAATCACTCCTCCCATCCCCCTCCAGAAATTAGACTATTTCATCTGAGCAGTGAACCCAGAACATCCCCAAAGAGGAAGGTAGACACATGAAAGAACAGCAGAAAAAGTGAGCAGAAAAGGCACTTGACTCAAGCTGAAGAAGAGACAAAGGGCCAAGGAGGATTCAGGCACCGGAGAGGGGGGAGAGAAGGAAGCAGCAAGAAAAAGGAGAGGACAAGAATAAATCAGAGTATTGTAGGACTTCTGCAGAAGCAGAAAGACCAGAAATCAACGGAGACCTGGAGCTTAGAGTTTAAGACAGGCTAAGCCAAGCTCAGTCCCAAGCACTAGACAGACAGACCTCCCTTCCCCCAGGAAGTTTTGGGCTTGGTTAGGAGGAGGGGAGAAAACCCAAAGGAAAATCTAGACTTCTTGGAACCAGAGGAGAAAGGGACCTGAACAGAGATGGGGGTCACACACAGGTGCCCAGGCCTGAGGACCTAGGAGGAATATGTGTCTCCTCAGCCAGGCATGGCTGGACTTGGTCTTTCTCTGGGCCTAGGACAGCATCCTAGAGAGAGAGCCTGGTTAGGAAGGCCCAAGGTAAGAAGCAGCTATTACCCTCCTGATGCCCAGCCTGAGTGGGTAGGGCTTTGATTGCTGCATCTGAGGAAAGGGGGCCCAGCCCATGGTTGTATCCCCAAGAAAGAACCTCAACCACTCAAGAAGGGTTTTGTCCAAAGAAAGGACAGTTAGCAAAAACTGCCCTCCCTTCTTTGCAGAGGTGTGAGTCTATGGGTGTGGAATATGTCGAAACAGTCAGACTCAGTTTATGGTTTATGTTAGTTTTGCCAAACTGCCTTTTTTTCTTTCCTTTTTCATTTTATGTCTCTGCCTCTCTTTCTGTCTGTTTTTCTCTGTCTCTATCTCTCCATCTTTCTCTCTATCTCTCTCTTTCTCTGTCTCTCTCTTTATCTCTGTCTCTCTGTCTCTCTCTTTGTCTTAACAAGAGATGGCTCACTGGGTATGTGGAGAAGGAATATATTTGGAAATGAGCACAGTGTGAAAACAAAAGATGTCAATTTTTAAAATCTTATGAAAGTATTTAAATGTCAGAGAAGGGCATCATAAACATGCCATTCCCTCACAGTGGAGGAGCAGGAAACAACAGGGTTAGACCTCAGCCCAGCTTGAAATCTGGGATGATTCTAATGGGGAAAGTAGGTTAGAATTCACCTTGACACTCTCAGAGAAGAAAGGGTCAGCTAAGCCAATAACCCAGGGGTAGAGTGGAGCAAGAGTGTTGAACTGACTCTAGAGGTCAAGAAGATTCAAGTACTTTTGAAGAGCCCATTTCCATAGGCACTCCATGTTCTTTTTATAAATGAGATGAAGGAAAGGGCATGTTTCAAATAGAAGTTGGGAATTTGGAGTCTCCGTCAGAACTTGAGGGACTGAGGCTTTCACTGGGACAGGGTCTTCTTCTACCTCTCAGCAGACTTAGCAGATGATCCTTGAGAGTATCTATAGCTGGAATTTCCCATCACCCTTTAGCAGCTCCAAATTTGGCAGGCACACCTTCCATTGCCCGGCCAGACTCAAAGGCTTTCCAGCTAGATAGGCCTAAGAGGGACTTGGGCTCCACTAGAAAGACCCTAGAGACCATGCCACCATGCTGAGGTGTCACAGGAGGAACTCAAAGGTCACTAGGATTTGTTTAGAGTTTAATGGATAGAGAGTTGATCTTCAGGCCAGGGAGTTCTGAATTCAAAAGCCTCCTCTGACATCTCCTAGCTATGTGACTCAGGGACAGCTGCCTAGCCTCTAAGACTGTAAGTTCGGAGAGGAAGGTGGCCTACATTGGTAAAGGGAGTTTCCTCACCTGAGAATTCCTGTGCCAATGAAATCACAGGGCCTGCCCTATCATTACAGATAATCTTATCTAATCACTAAAGCCTTCCTCACAAACCTCTATCTGGTCAGGCTTGGCTGTCATCATTCCACTTTCTTGGTTCAAGTAAATGAGTACACACAAATAAAAAGATTCTATTTATTTTTTAAAATGTATAATTTTTTTAATTAAAAATTTTTAAGTGTCATAGATTTTGAACTAAAAGGGCACTTAGGAGCCACCATGTACAAGTCTTCATTTTACAGATAAGGAAATTGAGGCTGAGAGTTACTAGCCAGGATCACACAGCACAGAGCCTGAAACAGGATTCAAACCCCATGCTTCCTGATTCCAAGGCTGGCACTGACCACTCTGCTAGACTGAAGGGTGGATATTTCAGAATAGCCACCCCACCACACACCCCTACCTCATCCCAGAGAGTCAGAATTAGAGATGTCTGGTCAAAAGGGGCAGGAGGCAACTGAACCTGCCCCAGTCCTAGGGCTGCCCCTCTTGCCCCAGAACAAGCCCTGCCTACCCACTTACCTGTAATGATGACAAAGCCAGAGGCCTCTTCCTGTAACACCGTGTTCCTCACCAGGCAGCTGTAAGTGCCATTGGCCCCCAGCGTGACCCTCAGCACACTGAGTACATCAAAAAGCCCCTCCGAGTTAGCCAGATGGGAGGTGGTCACGTTGCCAGTCAGGGTGCCCCCCTGACTGTCCCGCCAGATCACCTCAGCCTCTGGGTAGCCACCATAGCTGGAACAGGTGATGGTCACCGTGTCTCCTGGCTTCAAGTCCTTACTGGGCTCCAGGGTCATGCTGGGCTTGGAGTAGGGTGCTGGGGGAAGACATAGGACACAGATTAGGGGTCAGGAAAGGGTCCTACATATACATAGCCAAGAGGCTGGGATAGCCTATGGTAAGGACAGTGCAAATTGGGAGGAGAAACTTTCAAGTAAGAATTCTTAACATTTTTAGTCCTGCAGTCCTCTTGCAATCTACTGAAGCCTCCAGACTCCTCAGAATAATGTTTCTTCAATGCATACAACAAAATACAGAGACTTACAGAGGAAACCAATCATACTAAAATAGTTAACCAAAATACTTTTTAAAAATTTCCCAGGCTCAAATTAAGAATCCCTGCTATAGTGCCAGTGAGGATAGAGCCCACCTCCCTACCATGTTTCCCCTGGTCTCACCAGCCACCTGCAGGCTGACAGCAGCACTGCTGTAGTGTTGAATCTGCACGAAGCAGGTGAAGCTGCCCTCATCAGCAATATGAACCCGGTGGAGCAGGAGGGAAACGTTGCCTTGGGCCAGCTGGTCATAGAAGAGGGAGGTCCGGTTGGCATAGGCACTGCCCTGGTCTGCCAGCTGGTCCTGGCCCTGAGTAAAGCTATGCACCAGCCGCTTGGTGTCTGTCAGTTGCCAGATGAGGCTGAGCTGGGCCAGGGTGAAGTTGGGGCCAGGCATGAAGGAGCAAGGCAAGGTGGCATTCAAGCCCACCAGGGCCACCACGGGGTCATCGGGGACCACGATCTCCACAGCACCTAGATGGGCAAAGGGGAAATGAGAAGGCTAGCTACGAAAGCCTTGAGCTCTTCCTGGAGACCCTTCCCAGGACCCCTCTGGCATCTGAGCCTGAGCAAGGACCAGAGCACAACCTCTGCCCCATGCTGGCCTTTTCCTCCTGCTTCCTCACCCTGCTACCTCTGCCCTTTGTATTCTGCTCTAAAAGCAGCAGGCAGTAGAGTGTGATAGAAGAAACAATGGATTTGGATTTGGAGACAGGGCCTAGGTGCAAATTCTGCCTAACAATTATTTCTGATATGTTGGGTAAATCACAGTGCTTCTTTGAGTCTCAGTTTCCTTAACTATAAAATGAAGAGGTTGGACCATGTGGCCTCTAAAATCATTTCCAGCTTGAAATCTATGATTTTATCCTCAACACTTGGGATCTCTCCTCACCTGTGTCTGAGACTGAAACACATCAGCCCAGGGCCCCGTCCCTATAACCCAGACCCCAGAATTGGCCCTCTTGGACTTGGGCTCTCCAAACAATTGGGCTGTGATTTGGAGCCTCACTAGGAAGAGACCAGAGACAATAGGATCCAGAGGTTCAAGCCTCTACTACTCCCTCTCCCCACCAAAGGGCTCTTTCAGTTTTCTTATTCAGAACCAGAGGGGACCTCAGGGGCCTCAAACCCAACCTTCTCATTTTATAGATGTGGAAACTGAGGCCATGGTGAGGAAATGACTTGCCAAAGTCAATGAGTCATAAGCAAAAAAAAAAAAAAATAGCGGAATTGGAACTCAGGTCCTCTGAGACTCCTGTGATTTTTCCATTGTTTCCACTGCCTAGGGCTGGAGGGGTTGTCAGTTGAGAATTAGGGGATGGAGTAGACATGCAGGAGATAGGGAAAGAAGTATGGGCAGCTTCAAGGTTTTCCTAGTATCCCCCATACCCATCTCCTTTTCTTCAGGTACTTGCCCCTTTCAGAGAGGAAGGCACTCTGCCCATTCCCAACATGAAGAAACATTTAACAAACATTCTTCAAGAGTATCCCATGTGGAATCAGACCCCTAGGAACTATGCATCCTGAATCCCTGGATCCCAAGCTAAACAGGGACTCTCAGGAGCCCATCCCCCAAGGCCAGAAGCCAGAGCAGATGCAGGATTCTGACAGTGCAAATATCTCTCCTCCAGGGAGAAAGATTTGGGAAGGAGAAGGAGGAATAATAGGCCCTGGGAAAGTGGCAAGACCATCTCATTCCTTCTTGTACCACCAGGGGATGCTAAAAGCTTAGGGAAGAGCATAGGTCTGCAGTGAATCACTCGGAGATAGTTAAGCATCTCCCTCAATTCCAGGCAATCCCTCTTACATTGCTAATGCTAGTATAAGGTCTATGAGATTACTGGTACAGGAACTTCTGGAGAGGAAGTACCTTCTCAGTACCCCTCTGCACCGTGTACTCAGAGGGATGCCCAGAGCCCAGGGAAAGCAGTAACTTGACCCCGCCCCCCAACCCCCAGTGAGCCAGCATGGGTCAGAAGCAGGCCTTAAACCCATGTCTTTCTGGCCTCCAGGACAGCTTGGGATCCATTTTTCCAACTGCCTTTTAATGATCACAATAAACCATTTACACAGCACAACTATGGCATTTACATAGAGAATACTTTGAAATTTGTAAAACCCTTTACGTATATTACCTTGTTCAATCCATAGGAAAACCCCAGCAGGTGGTTACTAGGGTATAATTATTCCCCTCTTACCAACAGGTAAGAGAAGTTAAGTGATTTGCCCAAGGTCATGAGTATGAGAGGACTGAACCCAGGTCTTCCTGACTAAATGTCCAAGGTTACCACGGTGCTAGGCTAACGCCTTCCTGAGCACCTGCCATGTAAGGCATCCTGTTTCAGTATTGGAGGCAATAAGAAAGGGCACGAGCCATAGGCCCTTGGTGAAAAGGAACTCACAATCTCTCATTCTCCCCCTGTCCTCCCAAAGGTCCAGGATTCTCTTTTCCCCCTCCCTACTTCCCCCACTGGCCTTACCTGTTATGCCAAGTAGTAGCAAGATCCCAACTCCTGGACCCAGCATGCACGGCCACAGCATCTTCTGGGCCAGGCAAGGCTTGTGCTAGGCCAGGATCCACACCTCTACTAGCTGCCCTGGACTGAGAAAGAAGTAGTGAAACTAGGATCCTCAGGAGACTCTAAATATCCCCATTGAACTTCCCCATTTCCTGACACACACACACACACACACACACACACACACACACCCCACCACCACCACCCAACACATGTTCCTATAACCTGTAAACTTTCACTTTCCCCAAAGTCAGGAATCTAAACCTTTCACTCTCAAGCACCACCCCCCCCCCACTCCATTCCCCCACTACCAACACGCAACCCAGAAAATGCTCTGATAGGTCCAGGCCTCTGCTCTAGAAGCCCCCATAAGCCAGAGGATATAAGCTCCTTGAGAACAGGGATTATCTGATTCTCTATCTCTGCTGTCTTATATACAGGGTCTGGAAGGGCCCTATTAGGAATTTAATAAATGTGCTGAATTAAATGGACAGGATTTTCCTCAGGGATAGTTTGCCTCCCAACATCCCAGCAGAAATGGGGATGATGATGATGACAGCTTTTGTACCATGTTTAGATAGTGTTTGAAGGTGACTCCACCACCATTCTCCCCACATGTTGCAATCCCAGATCCCCCAGGGGCCTCCTCCTCCTCCCAGGGGACGTTTCCTGGCTCTAGGCAGAGAAGGGCCCAAGGAGCTTAGCTTGGTGGGGCTGGTCTGACTAAGCAGCCGAGACCCAAATCAGGCTGGGAAAGGGCTAGCTCCCAGAGAGGCCGGCTTGCAGTGAAGGTTGGAGCCGACATAAGGATCTGCCCTGGCTGGAGAAAGGTTGGCTGACCAGGTGATCAAAGTCCTTATACCTACCTGCAACAGAGAGCTGATCTCACAGTCAAGAAGACCTGGGTTCAAGTACTGTCTCTGCCATACTGGCTGTGTGACCCTGGGCAAGTGATTCCACTAGGGTCAGGAAGACCTGAGTTCAAACAGTGGCTCAGGTACCTGCCAACCTGGACAAACCCCTGACATCAGTTTGTTCATCTATACGATAGGGATAATAGTTTTATGGCTAAATAGACAAAGCCCAAATGGAAGCTATTATTAATATTAATCTCAAAGTTCCACATGCATTTGTCAATCACTCTCTGTGCCTCACTTCTCATCTGTAAAATGAATGTCCCTTCCAACCCCCCCCAAAAATCCTATTATCTTAAGGTCAAACATGGTAGTAGAGGGGGCATAAGGACTTCATTACTAGATGCATGGTACCCATGAAGTCATAGGTCCAAAAAAAGTTTGAAGTCAGTGATCCCGGACTGGACTCTAGAGGAAAGCTCTCCTCACCCTAAGCCACCCTACCCTGGGAAATATGCATCTTGAGTCCCTGGATCCCCAGGCCTGGAGCCTGGCAAAATCATACAGGAGAAAAGCCAAGTGAGGCCTCTCAGGAGCCCATCCCCCAAGGCAGAGCAGATGCAGGATTCTGACCGTGCAGGCATCTCTCCTCCAGGGAGAGAAGACCGGGAAGGGGGAGGAGGCCGAGCCTTGGCACCTTCTGCCGAGGAGGCAGGCAGCCTGAATGTGGCTGGCATGCTCCCCAGCAGTCATCACTCTCCGCCTCCTCCTGTTGCCGGCTCTAGTGACACAGGAGGGACCAGGTAAAGCAGGCCTCATTTGGTGCAGGCTGCCTTGGATAGAGACCCACTTTCAATGCACCACCTCAATGACAGGGTGAGGCACTGCAGTGAAGGGAATATTCCCTACAGAATGGGGGCCTGAGAGCGGGTGCAAGGTTCAGGAGGGGGAAAGGGGAAAACAGAGCAAGTGTCTGCCCCCTCTACCTCCCCAGTCTGCTTGTCTCTACAGTCACCCCTCCAGCATCCTCAGTCTAGAAACAACTTCTAGAATCTCAGAGAAAAAATGGGGGAGGGAGATAGGGAGAATAAGAGAGGGACAGAGGAAGAAAGAGAGAGAGAGGGAGAAAGAGAGAGGGAGAGAGGGAGGGAGAGAGAGAAGGAGAGGGAGATAGAGGAAAGAGGGAGGGAAATACAAAGAGAAAGAGAGAAGTAGAGGAAGAGAGAGAGATAGAAGAGGAGGGAGAGAGAAAGGAGAAAGGTAGGGAGACAGAGGAGAGGAGAGAGAGGGAAGGAAAAAGACAGAAGAGGTAGAGGAAAAGAAAAAGGAGAGAAAACTAGAAAAAGAAGAGGAGAGAGGGAAGGAGAGGAGAAAGGAGGAAAGAAGGAAAATAGAGAGAAAGAGGGAGGGAGAGAGAGAAGAGGGAGGGAGAGAGAGAAGAAACAGACAGAAACAGGGGCAGAGATAGAGAGAGGGGGTGGAGGGAAAGAAACAAAGGCAGAAAGACAGAAAGGGAAAGAGAGGGAGAAAGACATTCAGAGTTTATAATGAGCCTACTAAATGGATTATGCTTCAGATCTATGAGGAGAGGAGAGAGAAGCCATGAATTAGGGGTCAGAGCCTCCAGATCTGCCACTTATTCAATAGACGTATGACTTTGGGGAAATCACTGCATGACTCGGGGACAAAGTTTCCTCATCTGTAAAATGAATAGGTTGTACCTCCTGAGAGGTGACAGACTCCATATGAGAGAGAAAATAAATGCTTGTGAACTGAAAATGTTGGATTTTTTAATTTTAAAAATTTCTAATTATTTTTATAAGGGGATTGGACTACACAATTTCTAAATGCCCTTCCAGTTCTAAATGAGGTCATCAGGAATCCCCATCCCCACCCTACGTGCCATAAGAAGTGGCCATCCAGCCTGGATTTGAAGAACCACCCCAGCGAAAGAGGATCCTGGCCCTCTGGAAGCAGCCTGTTCCCTTTCTGGATAAGCATTAGAGTATTGGGAAGTTGTGCCCAAAATCAGCATCTCAGCAACTTCACACAACACAATCAGACCCTCTTCCTCACAACAGACAATCCATCAGTTACTTAAACATGGTTTTCATGTCTCCTTTACATCTTCCCTTTTCCAGTTACTTGAAATGATTCTCACATGGCACGCTTGAACATTATCTTAGGCAAGCTCTTTTGTTTCCTCCATGTTTTCAAAATCTGCCCTGAAACATGGTGACCAGAAAAGAACAGCAGCCTTCCCAAAGGATTCTGTATTTGATCTGGAGGTAACAGGGAGTCACTGAAGTTTATTGAGTAGTGGGTGACATGATCTGACCTGCACTTTAGAAAGGTCTCTTTGGTAGTTGGGAATACGGTTTAGAGTTGGGGAGGCCCTGAAAGAAAGGAGGTGAACCGCAAAGCTACTGCAATGGCCCACTGATTTTTCTCCTCAAAACTTCCTAGAGCATGTGGCCACATGTAGCCACATCTGGCCTTGAGGGCACAGTTTCCACACCCCAGCTAGAGAAATATGCCTATATCTCTCTTCCTTTCACCTCATATCCTACCCTTCTCTATGTAAATTCCACCCCCAATCTCACCCACTACAGAGTATATGGTAAACTCATCAAGGACAGGGCCTGTGTCACTTTCATCTTGGCATCTCCAGTACCAATATGGCAACTTGCACCTTTGTGGGGAAAAGAGACCTGGGATTTTACTGGGAACTCCCAGTGAGAAAATACCTTCTTTCAGTGCAGATCAGCAACTGACCCTTACTAGCCACATGACCTTGGATAAGTCTGGGCCTAGGCTTCCTCAACTACAAAATTGAACCCATGGTCTGTGAAGTCTCTTACAGGCCTCCATCTGTTCTTAGAGAGATGCCTAGAGTACTGAGAAGTTAAATGACTTATCTAAGGTCATGCAGCCTGTCTTTCAGAGGTGGGACTCAAACCTAAGTCTTCCTGGCTTTAAGGTCACCTCTCTATACACTATGCCATACTACTTCTCATAGTTAATTCTTAGTAACTATTTGCTGCATTAGGTGTAGTTTCTTCCCTAGCAGACTCTAAAGACCTTAGAGCCACAGGACAGGAGAAGAGTGTCCCATAGGCTCTAGGGCTAGCATTTTCCAGGTAGGGTAGCAGATTTGGGAGAAGCCTAAAGGGGATGGGGGGAGGGGGGGGGATTTATAATAATCTCCTTTATAGGCCTGAGATTTAAAATGTTCAAGTGAACTGTAAACAATTCAACAAGGAAAAGACTAGAAAAGACTAAATCTCAGCCAGGTCACAAACAGAGGCAGATCTCACACACACACACACACACACACACATATTACATACACCAGACACCAGACATCCACAACACAAGTATACTCTTACAAGGCATAATCATCTAATAACAAGACAAGTTTTCTGACAGACAGGGCATGGCCTGCCAGGGGGAATATTTGTGAAGGAGACAACTCATTGGCACACAGGAGTTTTGTAATATTTGTTATCAAAACAGACTCATAATTTTTTAATTCTCCCCTCTCACGCAGAGCACAGACCAATACAATTATAAAAATAAAACAAACATTTGTTGAGTCTATGTGCTTTGTTACAGTAAAATGTTTTTTGTTTGTTAAGTTCATTATACAAAAAGATTTTAAAACAATTTTCTAAAGATTCTACTGTGTGGGTGCTAATAAATACCCAAACCAAGACCAACGTTGTGCCTACCTTCAAGAATCTTCCATTCTAGAAGAGTGACAATGCTAGCTGACAGTCACATGGAACTTTAGATCACATAAATGATCTCATTGGAGCCTGATAACAAGAATGGAAAATAGAAGGCTATTCTCTCAATTTTACAAATGAGTAAACTGAGGTAGAGGGAGGTTAGGTTGACTTGCTGGAAATCATATGCACAAATAACTAGAATGTGAGTTAAATTGTTATTAAGTCCAAAGGAGAGCTCATACTGAAATGAAACACTAGATTCAGAGGCCTTAGATTCAAATCTGGGCTTTATTATTTAAAGTCACTTGTGTGACCTTGGGCAAATGAATCACTTAATTTCCTCAGGGTCTGTTTCCTCAACTGCAAACTAAGGGAATCAGACTAAACAATCTTTAGGGTCAATTCCAGATCTAAAGATTATGAAGCCAATTTTTAAAAGGTAAGGAATGGGGGCAGGGATCATTTCTAGGTGGGATCATGAAAGGTTTCAGAGAGTGGTGTTAACTGTTCACAACCTTGAAGAGTAAGAAGCCACATTCACAAAATGTCAGAGCTGGAAGGGACTTTAGAGGTGATCCAATCCAGGTCTCCCATTTTACATATGAAGACACTGAAGCCCAGAGCGGTAAAGGGATTTGCCAGAGCCACAGTTAGGTGGTGATAAGACTGAAGCCAGAATCCAGGTCTCCTAACTTTCAGTAGAGTGCTTTTTCCACTACACCACCAGGTAATGAAACTCCACAATGAACACAGGTATACACAAACACACACACACACACACACACACACACACACATCAGCAGCAGTTTCTGGGAGAGGCTTAGGGGAGGGGGAAGGAGAAGGAAGGAAAAGATTCCAATTCCCCTCCAAAGATATCCAGAGTTGGATAGAAAGGAAGTTACCTATTTCCCCTGCTTTAATGACATCCGGCTCTCCTCCAGAAGGGAAATAATAAAAGAATATTAAAACCTACTTCCCTGAAACCTTGTCAAGAATTGGTGGTAACGAATGAATAGGATCAGCGACCAGCCATTCTGAGACTAGATTAGTTCCAGTGAATTCAAGGGCTGTCATTAGCTGATCTCTAAATCTTGCTTCCGGAGGGCTCTGGACTCTATCTGGCTTGATCTGAACCTCCAGACCAGGGGCTAAGGATGGAAACCATACCCTTCCCTCTCCCCCCACCACATCCCACCCTCACAAGGGGCTCAGAGATAAGGAGGGAAGATCTTTTCTCAAAGTCACACAGCAAGTCAAGGATAAAGTTGGAAAGAACATGCATCATCCTAACTCCAAACTCCATGCTGTTTGCTGTGTTTGCATGGTAAATAAACTTATTATTAAATAAGTCACATTAAGGTTTTATTCCATTTTCATCTTCACAACAATCCTGGGAGATACGTGGTATCCACATTTTACAGATGAAGAAACTGAAGAGGAAGAAATTAAATGACTTGCCTAGGCTCATACAGCCAGTAAGTGTCAGAGGCTGGATTTGAATTCAGGTCTATCCTAACTCCATGACCAGCTTTCAAGCCATTGTAACCACCTCACTGCTACTATCATGGATCTGAGGACCATCTTCAATTGCCCAGAGCAGGGATGAAATAACAACAGGCAGGGACTACTCTTCTTAAGTGGGGATACTGCTTTTCTGATTAAATAAATCACTAGGGACTGGTACCAATCAACAGACATCAGTACTGATAAGTGCCCATCAATACTTAATCATGTAGATACAGAAGCCTGAGTGGCAGAGTCTGAGGGGCCAGCTTGTTGTTCAGGTGTCCAAGGCCGGAAAAGTCTAATCTCAACCCCACTTCCTCCCTGGACAGCTCCTGCTCAAAAGCCGGAAGCTGCAGAACATTCAAGCCAGCCCTCTCTCTCCATTCATGACTGTTTCCTTGGCTGACACCACATCCTGCCTGACAAGGAACTACCATAGAGTGGAGGAAAAGGTGCTATTTCCTCTAGGATTCCCTCCCAGGCATCCCTGGTCCCATCCCTGGTCCCACCCCAGGGTTAATCAAGGAACAACCTAGATTATATCTTAGATTAACAGGCTGTGTCTCAGACAATTCTTCCCTCCTCCTTCAAGCTTCTCTCACCCTCAATCCAATCACCAATCCAAGCCCCTTCTTGCTCTATGAAGCCTTTCACACCCATCACTCAGATGCACAGAAGCAGTATGGTGTAAGGGAAAGAAAGGTAGACTTGGAACAATGAGAGACATGGGAGAAATCTTGTCCCCACAACTTAACTAGCTATGTAATCAGTCACAACCTCTCTGTCACATTTTTTTCAGGTATAAATGGAAACAATAGTGTCTATTGTTCCTTACAATTTGTTGTAAAGGGCAAGAGATAGACAGACAGACAGAGATAGTGGGATAATTCATTAAGGACATAACAGATGCCAGGCACCATGCATATAGATCAGGGGTTCTTAACTTGTGGGTCTGTGAACTTTTTAATATTTTGATTATTTTATTTCAACAAAATTGGTTTCCTTTATAATCCTATGTATTATATACATTTTAAAGGAGTATTCTGAAAAAGGATTCATAATTTCACCAAATGATCAAAGGGGTCTTTGACTAAAAAATGATTAAGAACCCCTGATATAGATAATGCAGAAAATAAAATTCCAAATCTTAAAGTGCTATATAAATGTCAAGTAGACAAGAATAGGCCCCAGACCTGGGGTTTCTCTAGCGTATGTAACTCTCAGATGAAAAATCTCCCCCACCCAATACCGATGAGCACCTTCTCTGCACTTCATGAGCACCTGTAACCTTAGGGTTGTTTAGAATTACTGAAAAGTTAAGTGATCTATCAATATTGCCAGAGTATAGCAGAGGTAGGTCTTGAACCCAGATCTTCTTGACTCTGAAATTGATTGTCAATTCACTTATACCATGATACTCTGTATCATCATCATCATTCCTACATCCATCTACCCACCCAACCATCCACCCATATATCTATCTATCCACCCATATATCCATCCATCCATCCATCCATTCCCATAGCCACTACCCCAACAGAAGCCCATGTCATCTCAGTCTGTTTTACTCCTCACTGTTCTCCCCACCCCCAGGTTCTCCTTTATTCTGAGTCATCCTACACATGCTGTCAGATTAATCTTCCTAATAATGTACAGTTCTGTTCTCCAAGCGCCCTTTTTAATGGATGACATTTTGCTTTCTGCATCAAGCCCCAGGACACTATAGGGTCTCACCCCTGACATCCATGGTTACTCAGAAGAGATCTGGCCTGCTATTTTACACCATAAAATAACAAGTGGATGAAGAGTGCATGCTGTTTAGAAATATGATTTACAGTTAGGAAACCCATTGAACTGGGCCACTGGGATATGTATTTGGATGGATATGGCACAGGGAAAGTGAGCTAGGCCCAGAACTAAACAAGAAGAGGTGAACAGGATTGTATTTAGAAAACTGGCCAGAGCTTTCAGAAATCCCAAGGTGCCTCTTAATACAAAACCATATCTTTAAATAAATAAATAAAATACTAATATTCTCTTGGATGTTATATAGTTATAAATCATGGAACAGCAGAATCTCAGAAGAATCAATAATACAACTGAAGAAGCCTGGTTGGAATAAGTAGGCCATAACATGCTACTGACAGTGGCACATAAATTATGTGTAAAAGATACGATGGAGGTCATGGAACACTAGAAAAAATCTAGACATTTAGTAGAAGAGAGAGATCATAAAGGAACAGCTGGAATGGCCCAAAATGATAACTGAGCTACCAAGAAGTAACAGGGCAGCTATAGAGAGGCATACCTAGCTAAGCTACTACCCCATACGATTCATCTAGGGTGGTCACTCTAGTCAGAAGATTACTGTGAGATGAAGGAGAGGTTACAGGGGAGTAGGGAGGGGGGTGGGAAGAGGAGAGAAAGAAGAGAGAGGGGAAATGGGCAGTGAAGAAAGGACTTGCTTAGAAAAGCTGTGCCTGCTACTTTAGGGTGATACTCTATATCCAACAAAAAACAGGAACAATGAGTAGTATCTCTACCCAAGGTGCCAGACCCAATTCTCCTCATTCTCTGTCTCTGCCACAGCATGATCTAAAACTTGGTTGATGGATTGATTGACTGATGGAAAGTCCAGGTTCATGCCCCCTTTTAGCTATTAGAGTCCTCACCCGAAATGTAATCCCACTAAGCAAGAAATACCTTTTCTCTGGGCCTCCATGTCCATATCTGTTATTCCAAGAGGTTGGAAAAAGTTATCTATAAGAGCTAGTCCAGCCTATAGGGCTTTCTGGTTACAGCCTAGAAGTCAATGGTTCTATGAATTTGCAACTACCAATGCTTTTGAAAGCTAGACTCAACGTACCTCCCTCCACAGAAGGGAAAATGAGAGGGGCAAGTCTCAAGAATTACGAGGGCAGAGGAGGTGGATGGGAGCAAGAAAATGAAGAGAGGAAAGGGAGCAAGCTCTTAATAATAAGCCGTTATCAATAAGTGCCAGGCATTGTGCACAATGTTTTCCAAATATTGTCTTGTTTGACAGAAGGAGGACCAGTCTATTGGAAACCCCCAATGACTGACCTGAGCCATGTTGGTCAGCAATGCCCTCCCAGTTAATTCACTTCTTCCAGGAGTTCAGAGCCCATGTGGAGCCAGGACTTCCTGGTGATTAGAAGGATCAAGTCAGAGATAATGAGAATGGAGTCCTCTAAGCCCCCAGCCCTCCCCTTCATGACAGAAAGGTTCCCCAGATTAAATCCACGTTGCCCTAGTCACCCTGTTCTTTCCAGCACTTCCACTTCTGACTCCTCCCTACTAGAATGCAGCTAGTTCCACAGAACTGAAATTAGTTCTCTATTGGTCTGAAAATAGGACATGCTTTTTTTCCCCAAAATATGGCTTATATAAAACCCAAGTGCAGCCTAGATTTGATGTCATTTTTCAATGTGTGCTTATATGTACTTTTTCCTTTCAAAGGAGTTTCATTTTAGAGGTGCAGCACATAGCCTATATATGTTTGCTTGGGCAAACAGTACAAATTATGCTTGGATACGTTCTCTCTATTCAAATGCACATCCTTTCTCTTCCATTTAAGTGGTATCTGAGATCCAGGGTTCTGCTTCCTCTGTCAAATGAGAGCTTCTGAAAAAGGAGCCGTGTGTGACTCCCACAGAGTCAGCTTCCCACAGCTGCTGAAATCTGGGAACTCTGGGAACTTTCTCCCCCCTAGGCATTCTCCTTCCATTCTCACCCACCCGTATTCCCTCCATTTCCTAGCCTTTCATTTGGTCACCATAGGCTGTATCAATAATGTGACTTTTAGGTCGGTCCTACAGAACTCCCATAGGTCAAGTAGGCAGCCCTTTGGATGGAGCCCTGGGTCTGGAGTCAAGAAGACCTAAGTTCAAATTCAACCTCAGACACTTATTAGCTGTGTGACCCTAGGTAAGTTACTTCACCCTATGTGCCTCAGTTTCCTCATCTGTAAAGTGAGCTGGAGAAGAGAATGGCAAACCACTCCAGTATCTCTGCCAAGAAAACTCCAAATGGGATCACAAAGAGTTGGACCTGACTGAACAACAACAGGGAACTTTCAGGTTGTGGTAGGTCTGTTACAAAGAGAGGGATTAGGGTTGTTCTCTTTGGTGCTAGGGGACTTGAAGAGAAGTGGATAAAAGGGAAAACTTCCTGACAATTATAGCTAGGGGTGTGCTGGGGCCAGCTCATACCAGCTCAGGGTCAACTGATAAATTTTCAGTATTAGCACTTAAACTTCTGATATCAGCAAATCCTACATATCAGGGCTTAATTGTTAGGAGTTTTTTTCATGTCTATCAATGGTAGGGAACTTGCAGCCTTGAGGTCACACATGGCCTTCTAGATCCTTGGGTGCAGCCTTGTGACCGAGTCCAAGTTTTACAGAACAAATCTTTTTATTAAGGGAATTTGTTCTGTGAAGTTTGGATTCAGTCAGACTTAATAAAGAGATGGAGAAAATGTTACCAACATATATTAAATTTATATGGCTGTCATGAGTATATCTCCCTGCCTGGAAAGCCAGTTATTAAACATTTTACCAACACACCCCTGGTTACAAATTTCCTAAAGTGGAATGGGAAACAGTAGGTTCTGCCTCCCTGGAGGTCTTCACAGTAAGTTACTAGGTATGATTAAGAGAGAGTCATTGTTCGGCTACCCATTGAATGAGATGGCCTCTAAGATCTTTTCCATCCAGGAGTTTTTGGGATTCCTTGACAAGGTTGGTAAGGCTTATCAGCAAGGTTCTATGACTCAGTTAACCACTTCAGTGACTGCAGATCACTACTTGCTCCCAGGTCTCAGGGGATCAAGAGTTTTGTGAAGAACAGAAGAGACAAACTTCCAAAGAAAACAGATTTTTGCATAGGAAGGCACTTTGGAGATCTTTGCACAGTGTCCCATCAGACAAAAACCTCTTAAGAGCATAAACTGTCCGTCTTTTCTTCCTCCTCCCTACTCCAACCCCCCTGCCTAAAAGATCCCCCAGGGCGGAGATGCATCATGCATGGACCAGTAAGACGTCATAAAGCATACAATATTGGAATACATTTGAACATGGAATGTTAAAACATAGAATGTCTGAGCTGGAAGAAACCTCAGAGATCAAGGCCAAGGCCTGCATGTTACAGAAAAGGAAACCAAGGCCCAGAGAGGTTAAAAAACTTCCCTAGAGTCATATAACTATTAAGTAGGAGCTCTGGGATCATGGAAAAGATGAGATTAATAATCAAGGAAATTAAATTTTTGGACTATGTGATGTTATATACAAAAGAGCTGAGGCAGGTAGGTCATGCAAAGTACAGAGATCCAGAATTGGAGTCAGGAGGACCCGAGCTCCAATCCTTCCTCAGACACTTACTATTTGTTTAACCATGGGCTAGTTACTTAACATCTCTTTGCCTCAGTTTCTTCATCCACATAATGGAATAATGACAGCATCTATCTCACAGACAGATTAGAAGAATCAAAAGAGATGACAATTATAACTTGCCTTTAAAACTTATATAAATGCTAGGTAACAACAATAATATTAAAATGAAATAGCCTCTTAGTTGCCAAGTCAGGACCAAGGATTAAGTTTCCATTTCTTAGGGGAATTCCATTCTGAGGATTCTGGAGTTAGTCCCGCTGGGATCTCCTAGGGAAACCACAGTTATTGTCTGTCTTCTCCATGGATGAATCAACTCTGGCCCTTGAGTTTTCAGGGCAGCTTTCAAGCTCTGGGATCCCATCTAATACAATCCATTCTCTCTTCCCCAAATGCTTTCCGGGTGAGTCAGGCTAAAAGCATTATCTTCCCCAAAGGCTGGGTGGAGCTAGGATTTTCCCAGCATTTTCAGCAAGGCTTCCCTTCTCAGAACCCTCCTTCATCCTTGGAATAGCCAAGCTGGGAAGAGAGGAGGGAGAGATGGTGATTCAGTCTACCCGCTTCCTTCTAACATACATCTATAAGCAATCACCAATTACCCAGACCTAAATGATACAGACCAGCATTTAAGAGAAAATAAAATAGTGGGAAATGTCAATGTCAGAGCTAGCTGGATCTGGGATGTATTAGATCATTTTTGATGCAGAAGCAGATCTATCTCTCCAATTATGTTTTGATGAAAGACTGAAAAATGAGTCTGCATTTTTTAAATACATAGCCATAGCCATGTTGCACATGAGGGAGAATTCTACACGGGACTTAATTCATACTTAGATAATGGAAATTTGACTTACTGGATGCTGATGTTTATATGGCAGGTTTTACTTATATCATGTATAGTGGGGGGTTGATTGAGGGAGTTGCCCCCGTGAATCTGATGGGCTTACCTGCTGGACCTTGCGTGTGATTTTTTTTTTAATTGTATGTTCTTATTGAGAATATGGCAACCTCTTTTGGCATCTCCTTCAGGGGTGGATTTCACTGATGGGGGCTGCCTTCAAGGTGCACTGGTAGGCTTGAATTCTTGTGGGAGGATCCCAAGTTTTTTTTTTCCTTTATACTCTTTTACCTGAAGAGATCCTGAGAGTGCAGCAGGGAGGGAGAGAAGGGCAGGTTTCTACACCCCTAAAATCCTTTCAGTGGAGCCATCTGGCAGAGGCAAATGTGTTCATACACATCATCCATATGGAGGGATGAGGAATCTGGACTTTGTACTCTATTACAATGAATTGTTAGGTGTGGGTCCAATGGTAAAGGGGAAGCCAAGCCTTCAGAAGTATCAAAAAGCAAAATATCTGTTTGCTCTGGAGGTGGGCCCATTGGAATCCCCTGGGGAATTGTCAGATGAAAGAAGGACTCACAATAATAAACAACTTTAGTAAAGTTACAGGATATAAAATAAACCCACATAAATCATTAGCATTTCTATAGGTTAAACAAAACCCAACAGCAAGAGATAGAAAGAGAAATTCCATTTAAAATTACTATAGACATTATAAAACATTTGGGAATCTACCCGCCAAAACAAACCCAGGAACTATATCAATATAATTACAAAACACTTCACATAAATAAAGTCAGATCTAAATAACTGGAAAAACATCAGTTGCTCATGGGTAGACCAAGCTAACATAATAAAAATGACAATTCTTCCTAAATTCATTTACTTGTTCAGTGCCATACCAATCAAATTATCAAAAAATTATTTTACAGAGCTAAAAAAAATAATAAAATTCATCTGGAAGAACAAAATGTCCAGAATGTCAAGGAAACTAATGAAAAGAAATACTAGGGTAGATGACCTAGTCATACCAAATCCTAAATTCTATTATAAAGCAGCAATCATCAAGATTATTTGGTACTGGCTAAGAAATAGAGTGGTGGATCAGTGGAATATGTTAGGTACACAAGACACAGTAGTCAAAGACTATAATAATTTACTGTTTGATAAACCCAAAGACCCCAGCTTCTGGGATAAGAACACTCTATCTGACAAAAACTGCTGGGAAAACTGGAAATTAGTATGGCAGAAACTGGGCATAGACCAATAATGGTCTTACATTATATACCAAAATAAAATCCAAATGGATACACGATCTACACAGAAAGTTTGATACTATGAGCAAATGAGGAGAGCAAGGAATAATTTACCTGTAAAATTTATGGAGAACAGAGAATTTATGATCAAATAAGAGATAGAGAACATTATGAAATGCCAAATGGATAATTCTGATTACATTAAATTGAAAAGTTTTTGCACAAACAAATTCAAAGCAAGCAAGAATAGGAGGGAAGCAGACAATTAGGAAAGAATTTTTACAACCAGTGTCTCTGATAAAGGCCTCATTTCTAAAATATAAAGAGAACTGAGTCAAATTTATAAGAATACAAGTCTTTCCTCAATTGATAAATGATCAAAGGATATGAATAGGCAGTTTACAGAAGAAGAAATTAAAGCTATCCATAGTCATGTGAAAAAATGCTCTAAATCACTATTGATGAGAGAAATGCAAATCAAAACAACTTAGATATCACATCACATCTATCAGATTAGTTAATATGACAAAACAGGAAAATTATAAATGATGGAGAAAATGTGGGAATATTGAAACACTAATTCACTATTGGTGGAGTTGTGAACTGAGCAATTTGGAACTATGCCTAAAGGGCTATAAAACTATGCATGCCCTTTGACCCAGTGATACTATTTCTAGCTCTGTATCCCAGAGATCATAAAAACAGGAAAAGGAGCCACATGTACAAAAATATTTTAGCAGCTCTTTTTATGGTGGCCAAGAATTGGATATTAAGGGGATGCCCATCAGCAGGGGAATGGGTGAACAAATTGTGGTATATGAGTGTAATGGAATACTATTGTGCTATAAGAAATGATGAGCAGGTGGACTTCAGAAAAATCTGGAAAGACTCAAATGAACTAATGTTGAAGTGAAGTGAGCAGAACCAGGAGAACACTGTACATGATAACTGCAACACTGTGCAATGACTGACTTTGATAGATTTAGCTCTTCTCAGCAATGCAAGTATCTAAGACAACCCCAAAAGATTCATGATGGAAAATGCCATCCACATCCACAGAAGGAAATATGAAGTCCAAAGGCAGATCAAAGCATACTATATGATCTTTTTTTTCGTTCAGTCTAGTTTTGTTTTGCTTTTTCTTTCTCATGATTCCTCCCATTCATTCTAATTCTTCTCTACAACATGACTAATGTGAAAATATGTTTAATAAGAATTTATATAGAGAGCCTATAAAGAATTGCATGCCATGTTGGGGAAGGGGTGAAGAGGGAAAGGCAAAGAAAATTTATGAAATTTATGGAAATGAACATTGAAAACTAAAAATAAATAAATTTATTTAAAGAAAAGAAAGAAAGAAGTACTCACTTAAATGTTGGAGCATTGGAGCAGGCTCAAGTACATCTCTCTTCCTAGGTAGTCCAAGACTAGAGGTGGCTGTAAGTCTAGGGCAACTTGGGAAGATTAACCAGAGAGGAAGAAGAATTTTGTCACTGTTTATGGACTACCCTGAATCCTGTGATGTATGGTCTACCTTTGTTCATGGACTTTTGCAAATCCTTTACAAGTGCTTTCTGTGTCTTCTTTAGGACAAAATAAGCTTGCTGCTTTGCAGAAGCTGAGGACATTGGTTCCTACATCTGTGGAAACCTAACTACAAGCTACATGTTGAACTATGATAAAAAAAACCATGGGACAGACTACAAGTCAAGAGATTCTAATCTGGGCTCATCCTCCAAGAATGGAACCCCAGAGCATGGGGGCACTGGGCTACAAGTTAAAACTATGAAGGTAAACTGCAAGGTTCCTACCATTGCTCCCATTTTATAGATGAGGAAACTGATGTTGAAACAGATGAAATTGTCATCACATAGATAATAAGTTTCAGAAGGAGGATTGTCCTGATTCTATGTTCAGAGTTTTTTCCACTAAACATGCTATCTCTTATATGAACATCTTCTCCCAATAAAATGTAAGTTTCTTGAAGCCAATTCTGTTGAAGTGAATTGAATTGAATTGGAGCTGATATGGGGGAGGGGAGGGGACCAACAACTGGTGAATGTGATTGCTGAACTACTATCACTGATTCTTGAAGAATTAGGGAGAACAGGAAAGGTACTGTAAGACTGTAGAAAGGCAAGCCTTTCTCTGATTTTAACTCTCCAAACTATAGGCCAGGGGACTTAATAATAATTCTTGGAGGAATTTAAGGTCACATTTTTCAAGTGTTGTTTTGTAAGTGGTTAGAAAGAGAGCCAAGGATCAATAGAATCCAGCATGTTCATTGAGAACAAGCCATGCCAGACTAATCTCATTTCCTTTCTTGACAAGGTCATTAAATTGATCAGGGTAATTCCATCGGCACTGAATTCCTGATTTCTACAATTCATCTGACAAAACTTTCACTGGATCTTTATAGGCAAAATGGAGAATTACAGGGCTGAATAACAGTACAATTTGATGAATTTAGAATTTGTTGAATTGACAATGTCCAAACAGCAGTGATTAATGGATAGATATCAAACTGGAGGGATGTCTCTGGCAAAATGAAACAAGGCTCCTTCCATAGTACTTTTCTGTTCAACGTTTTTATTAATGACTTGGGAGAAGGCTTAGATTGTACGTTTATCAAATTTATAGAATCTTAAGTAATACTGTGGAGGTCTGAGAACACAGTGGATGATGGAGTCTACTAGAATCAATAGGCTGGAACAAAGAGCCAAACCAGTTGGGTGTAACTTAATAGGGATAAATGCAAGTCCTATACTTGGATTTCAAAAATCACATGCACAAGGACAGAATGGGACAGATATGGCAGAAGAGGAGGGCATGAACACCAAGCTCAATGAAAGTCAATGGAGTGACCCAGGAACAAATGAGATTCGAGGCTGCTTGCACGGAATTGTTGCATCGAGGGCAGGCAGTGTCATCCTGCTGTATGTACTCTGCCTGAACCAGAACACCTCTGAGGACTATGGTCCATATTGGTTGCTACACTTTAGGAAGGATATTGATAAACAGGAAATCGTCTAGATGGAGGAGACTGGGATGGATAGAGAATTTAAACTGATATGATAAAGATATTAGCTGGAGGACCTAAGAATGTTTAAGTGGGAGAAGGGAAGACATTGGGTGGGTCTTCAGATATTTGAAGAGCAATCACAAGGAAAGGGATTAATAATAACATGGTAACAACTAACATTTATATAGTACTTACCATATGCCAGGCACTGTGCTAAGCACTTTACAATTATTATGTACTATGTTGAGCCTCACAACAACTCTGGGAAATAGGGGTTATCATTGCTCCCATTTTACAGATAAGGAAAACAGGGTTTTCCTGTGTGCCCAGGGTCATACAATTACTAAGCATCTGAGTCTTAAGACTTCTGATAAGACCTCTATTTGACTAAAGGAGGGGATAGGCTGAACTGGTCTGAGAATTGTATCCTGTCCTGAATGCTACATTTTAAAAAAGATTGATAGGCATGAAAATGTCCAGAAGAGGACAACAAGGATGGTGAAGGGATTGGAGTTCATGACATGTGAGGATCAGATGAAAGAATGAGATCATTAGCCTGAAAAAGACTCAAGGAGGAGTTGACAGCTGTCTACAAGTATGTCATAGACTGTTGTATTTAAGAGAGAATAGATTTGTTCTCCTTGGCCCCAAGAGCTATATCTAGGAGCAGTAAGTGAAGTTATAGAATGGCAGATTTCAGCTCAATAGAAGAAAAGTCTGTCTAGTAATTAGTTATGCAGAAGTGGAAGAGGCTAGGGATATGGATAGTTTTCAGAGGAAGAAATCCAAATTATCTATGACCATATTAAAAAAATGCACCCAATATTTAAAATGAGGGAATGCAAAGTGTGTGTGTGTGTGTGTGTGTGTTCGTCCTTCATTGCTGAAGAAGACCATGTCATCAGAGAAATAATGACATGATTTGCACTTGACTTTGTTTTGAGTGAGGAAGGGCTGTGCAGGTCACCAGCTTCACTTCTCCTCTAGAACAATCTGAATCCAGTGACAAGATATTCCTCAGGAGGACTGGAGATGACACAGGATGAGGCCATTGGGGTTAAGTGACTTGCCCAAGGTCACACAGCTGGTGAGTGTCAAGTGTCTTAGGTGAGATTTGGTGCTCTAGCCACTGCCCCTTAAAGAGAATGCAAAGTAAAGCAAACCTGAGGTCCCACCTCATACCCATCAGATTGATAACATCGACAAAAGAATAAATGCTGAAGCAGCTGTGGGAAAACAAGTACATTAGTGCACTGTTGGTGGAGTTGTAAATTGGTCCTACCATCCTGGAAAATAATTTGGAATTATTCCCAAAGAGTTATTAAACTATGCATGGCCTTTGACCTAGCAAGACCACTATAAAGCCTATATTCCAAAGAGACCAAAGGAAAATGAAATGGACCTACATGTACAAAAACATTTATAGTAGCTAGCTAAAAGGTTGCCTGTCAACTGGGGAATGAACAAAGTACAACGTACAGATGTCATGGAATACTTTTGTGCTCTAATAAATGATGAAGACTTGTATATAAATAGATTCAGAGTGAAGTGAGCAAAACTAAGAGAACAATTTATATAATAACATCATTGTAAAGACAAACAACTGAAAGACTTCAGAATTCCGATCAACATGATGATCCAACTGTGATTCTGGAAGACACATGATGAAACGTACCACACCAACTCCAGAGAGAGAGGGATAATAGACTGTGCACATTGAGACATGTATTTTTTTGTATATGGCCAATGTGGGAACATATTTTGCTTGACTATGCATATTTCTTACTAGAGTTTTGTTTTTTCTTTTTCTCAATAGAGATGGAATGGTAGGGGGAGAGCAACAGATTTTCGTTAGTTCAAAAAACAAAATCCAATTTGTAAAAAGAGGGAGGAAAGGGGAAAAGGATGCCTTTGCAGGTAATGGCTTCCACCTCACTTGTGTCTTAAATCAGAAGCTGGCTGACCATTTGTTGGGATGTCATCGTAGCAGGGACCTCTTGCTCATGGGTGGGTTTGGGTTGACCAGATGACTTCTGAAATCTACAGAATCTTAAGGGTCTATGATCATTTTCCTCAATCACATCTGCCCACTCAAGCACACAGCCTGCTCAATCCTCTCCAACTGTCTTTCAGCACATCCTTGATCCACTTTGGGCTACTGTTCTTCTTTCTAGTGCTATCTTAACTGCATGACAACAAACCCTCTGGAGATGGAAGGTCACACACATATACACGCACACACACACACACCCAACACAAATATACACACATGCACATACACCCAACACATAAAACACAAGCATACATATAACACACACACACACACACACACACCCCTTCTAACTAGACTTTTCTATATAGCTTTGTAGCAGACAATTATTTGTTGCCTCTGAAATCACAGGATCACAGATTTAGAGCTTGAAGAAAACTTAGAGTATTTAGTCCAACTCTCTCATTTGACAGATGAGGAAATAAAGGCAAACAGGGTTAAGTAACTTGCCCCAGATCATACAGCTAGTGCCTGAGGCCAGATTTGAATTCAGGTCTTCCTGACTCCAGGCCCAATGTGCTATCCACTGCTCTACCTTAGCCACCCTCACCCAACTTTTACAAAGGAGGGCAATGATAGAAAAAAGCTTTCCCAAGGTCAAAGGATGACAAAACCTGGACCAGAATCCAGAACCTTCTGATTCCCTTTCTTCTTTGTACTGCCTCATGCTAAGCTTCACCCAGCTGGTGGGATGGTGTGGTCAGACTGGAAAATAGAAGAAGGATGATCATAGGAACATTCAGATCTGGAAGGGACAGAAGGGGCCATTTAATCCAACTTTCTCATTTTCCAAATAAGGAAATCATTACTCAGAGATGTGCCCAAAGATACACAGAAAGCAAGAAAAAGATCTCTGACTCCAAATCCAATGCCATTTTGCACTGTGCCATGCTGCCTTTCAGAAGAGGGTACCATGCCCCCAAAATGAACTCTGGTTATATTTGTAAAGGGAATTCTACCCCCATGAGACCTTTTCCCGGGGGAAAGAGCTGAAGGTAACTAAAATCTTCATGATAGGCTCCTGTTGTTAGGGAGTGAGGGAAATCCTCCACTGATGTGTCCCATGTATACCAAGGGTCCCTCCAAAACCCCCAGATAGACTCCCAGCTCTTCACCTCCCTAAAGCAGGAAATTTGGACAGGAAAGTAGTAGAACTGAAGCAGTAGCTACTCTGAGGCCCAAGCTGGTGTTACAGCTCTACCTGGACATAACTTAGAACTTAGGGGAAGACACAGGCTCATCACATGGTCTGACTGGAGAAAACTTCATACCCATCATATGATCTGACTAATCCCTACTGGATGTAGGCCAGAATTCCCTGGATACCCTTCCCTTCCCGCCCCACCCTGAAGGCAGTGTCCAAAGGCAACCAGATACATCCTCAGCCCAGCTGTGCCTGGGAGTGTAGACCAAGTGCAAGAACTCAGAGCCCTTTTGCTCACTTCCCCATCAAAGGCCCTAGTGGGAATGCCATCCCTATTCCCAAACCTAGACAAACTCAAGAAATAATAAACTCCTTAAATAGATTCTGATCAATCCTAGATACTAGTTTCCCTATAAGGAATATGTTCTTTTACCCTTGCCCTCCACAGCTTAATGTTACAGGATTATTGAACTTGGAGCTGGGAAGCACCTAAGGGACCACCTGGTCCCACTGTCTTATTTTAAAGATGTGGAAAGTGATACCCAGAGAGAGGAAAGAATCTGCCCAAAGTTATACAACTAATAAGTAGCAGAGCTGCAATCTGAATCTAGATTCCCTGATCCCATACTCTGCTATAGTGCCTCTTCCAAAAGAAAAATGAATGTCTTTCTCTCTCCATCTAGTTTTCCTTTGCTAGGACCCCAAAGGCAAAAACTTTTAGCACCTGAAAGAAGGAGGAGAGATGAATACAGCCTCTGTGCACCAGCCCAGGAACTAGCCAACAGCCTAAACCACAGGGGTCTAGAGACAGATGGAGAGAGAATAGACCAATTGATGAAAATGGAAGTGGGAGGGGAGTTGTACAGAGCGGGAAGGGAAAGTCTGAAGAGCAGCAGAAGTGTTACCACAAGAGGGGTTGTGGAATAGTGGAAGAAGCAGAGTTGAAAGTCAGAAAACTTGGTTTCGAATCCCAGCTAGCACATGCATGAGACCAGTCTCTGGACCTCAGCTTCCTCCTGTATAAGATGAAGTGGTTGTACCAGATGATCTCTAAAGACACTTCTATCACTAACATCCTATTTAGCCTAAGAGAAACCCATGACAAAAGCTTTCCTCTAGCAACCTTGACATTGGTGGATACCAATAGAGTATACAGGATACCTATGAATTATCCCAATCCGGCTAGGTGACTGGCCCATCTTTTTTCTAGTCATAAATTTCTCTGATGACATCCTTTATACCACTTCTCCCAAGTGACTTCTCACCCCACCATTGCCCTTTGGGGGACTCTCAACTTCAAACTTTCAGAGATTATGGGTCTTCTATGACTTGGGTCATTCAACATCTCAGGAGGAAAACTAGTGTTTAAAAAGTGGGCCTTTATTTTGAGGGGAAATTTGGCATGATACAAATGGTTATTTGTTATTGTTAGGACAATTAGGTGGTGCAGTGGATAGAGTACCAGACCTAGAATCCAGAAGACTTATCTTCTTGAGTTCAAATCTGGTTGCAGACACTTCCTATATGTGTGACTCTGAGCAAGTCACTTCACCCTGTTTGCCTCAGTTTCCTTATCCATAAAATGAGCTGGAGAAAAAAATGGCAAAACACTCCAGTATCTTTGCCAAGAAAACCCCAAATGGGGTCATTTGGCATGATACAAATGCCAACTTGACATCATACATAGATTGTATTCTCCAGGCTCTTAAGTCCCCTTCAATTCTAAAATTCTCTGAAGCTGAGAAATGTGAGTTACTACAAAATTATTTGTGTACACTTCTAATTCTTCCCACTCTATTGTAAGCCCTGGTCCTATTCATCTGTACTCCCCTACAAGACTCCAAGCACTTCCATACTTTAAATGTCTATGATTTCATTTCTTTTGAATTCAACTAGTTGATAAGCCAAAATCACAAAAAACACATGTCTTGCAGTGTCTCACTCATGTCCTGCTCTGACCACTCCCCATGTCAGACAAGCTCTAATGGGGTATGGATTCTGTATGTCTATGCCAGGAGGATGTCAGCTATGACATGTCCTATGAGGGGAGTTATTGATTCAGATCTTTCCTCTACTGACAGAGCTCCATGATTTTGTAGATGGCCTTTAAAAGTTTCTGTGGTCAAAAAAAAAAAAAATCATCACCTGGTGTCCACCCTGCTGGTATTGACCCTATTTGAACTTACCTAGGCTGGTCCTCAAACATTGGTCCCAGACTCAAAATCTTTCCCTCCAAGATTATCTCCTGGCCATAATGAGGAACTGGCATATAATGGAGTGGGAACATGGCATCACAGATAGAGCACTGGACTTGGGTCAGAAAAACTTGGGTTCAAATCCTACCTAAGAAACTTATTAGTTCTATAACCTTAACCATACAACTTAACCTTCGGTACTTCAGTGTTCTTGTCTATAAAATGAAAGAGTTAGATCAGATGGTTCAGAGTCACTTCCAACTCTAAATCTATGATTCTATTATACAAATCCTGCTCTCAGAGAGTTTACAATGCAATTGGGAGATGGGACATGTACGCACATCAGTAAAATATAAGGCAAAGGTAGCATAAGGAAAGGCCAGGAATAGCCAAAGCATAAAGAGAAATTTGAGAAAGAGATCATTTTTACCTGGGGGAGGAGATGAAGATGGAGAATGATATAGAAAAGCCAGAAAAAGCTTCCTGACATCAGTTAGACCTTGATGAAAGGGAGAGACTTCAATCATTGGATATGAGTATGTGTGGGGGAGAATGGGACAGTTAAATATATATATATGTATATGTATATGTGTGTATATGTATATATGTGTGTACAGGTATAAGTATACACATATATTTTATAAATATGTGCTCATTTATAAACATATATTTAAATACAACAATAAATATGCATTTTACTATAAGAGTTAATCCTCAGGTTTCACTTATACCTTTAGGTCCTCAAGTATGGCCCTTTGACTGACTACAGACTTCACAGAACAAATCCTCTTAATAAAAGAATTTGTTCTGTAAAACTTGGACTCAATCGAAAGGCTGTACTCAAGTCCCAGAAGGCCACATGTGGCCTCAAGGCTGCAGATTCTCCACCCCTGGCTTAGACTCTTCACCCTGGAGTGGAGACAAGGCTGGATTAGAAAATTTTATTGTTGTTGCTGTTCAATCATTTCAGTCAGGT
Organism: Potorous gilbertii; assembly: GCA_028658325.1. NCBI lineage: Eukaryota > Metazoa > Chordata > Mammalia > Diprotodontia > Potoroidae > Potorous > Potorous gilbertii. Next base: position 498,391,158 of record CM053769.1, on the reverse strand, counting down.
CCAACTCTTTGTGACTCCATTGGGACTCTATTGGCAAAGATAGTGGAGTGGTTTGCCATCTTCTTCTGCAGTTCATTTGACAGATGAGGAAACTAAACAAATAGGGGTAAGTGACTTGCCCAAGATTACAGAGCTAGTAAAGTGTCTGAGGCTGAATTTGAACTCAGGTCTTCCTGACTCCAGATCCATTAATATAGGTATGATGCATGATGGCTCCACCTAGGATTAGGAAGCTGGAGGACTTCATCTCGAATCTCAATTCTACTTTTTATCTTTGTGACTTTGGGCAAATCACTTAGTCTCTCTGGGTCTCAGATTTTCTAAATGACCAGATGAACACTAAGGTCCCTTTCAACTCCAAATCTATGACCCTCTGAGCTTTCAGAAAGAACTGGCATGCAGTGTGAAGAGTGTTGAACTTGGTAGTCATAGCACCTGAATTTAAATCCCTGCTCTACCATTTTATTCCCTGTGTAATCTTGGGCTTGGGCAGCTGGATGGCATGGTAGATAAATCACTAAGTCTAGAGTCAGGAAAACCTCAATTCAAGTCCAGATTCAGGAACTTACTAGCTGTGTGACCCTGGACAAGTCACCTAACACTGTTTGCCTCAGTTTCCTCAACTGTAAAATGAACTGGAGAAGGAAATGGCAAACCACTCCAGTATTTTTGCCAAGAAAATCCCAGATGGGGTCATGGAGAGTCAGACATGCCTGAAAAATGACTGAACCGATGACAATAATTTGGGCTTAAAGTCTTTCTGACTTAGGTTTCCATATCTCTAACATTATGGGCTTGGTCTAAATGAACCTTAAGGCCTCTTCCAGCTCTAAATTCCAAGCCTATGATCTGTAACTCAAAGATCCAAATGCCTACTGTGCCTGTCTCAGGGGGTTGTTGTGAGGATCGATGAGTGTTTCATAACCACATGAGCTCTTAGAATTGCTTACATATTGATTTGCTTAGAGAACCAGACTAGCACAATGGATAGACAACTGGTTTCAGATCAGGAATGCCTGATTTGAGAAAAACACCTTCAAGCATATATTCAGTAAGTGACTCTGGGAAAGTCACTGAACCTCTTAGTGCCTTTAGGAAACTTTCAAAGATTAAAGTGCAGTAGAGATCTTGGTCTGCCATGGTCAAGCGAGTTCCATACTAGGAGTCAGTGAAATAACAGGTCAGGACAAAAAAAAAAAATACTTATTAAATCTTCTCTATAGATAGAATAAAGGAAAACCTGTCTGCATAGCTGTATTATTACAAATTTCTCATCCTCTTAGAGTGAAACTTTTTTTAAAAGATTTTATTTTTCTTGGGGTTTTTGTGTATGTTTTCTTTTGCAACATGGCTAATAGGTTTTATATGACTTCATATGTATAATTGATATCACATTGATTGCCTTCTCCAGGACTGAGGAGGAGGCATGGGAGGGAGGGAGGGAGGGAGGGAGAGAATCTGTACCTCAAAATTTTCAAAAATGAATGTCAAAAATTCTTTTATATGTAATTGGGAAATAGTTAATGAAATAAATTAAAATATTTTTTTAATTCCTCCCTTTTCAAACCTTAGTTTCCACTTCTGAAGGAGCCAGATTATATCTGTCAAGTTTTTAATTTGGGAGGGGTCCACCGATGGATTTCAGAGAGTCCATGAACTTATGAGAGGGGGGGAACATCTTTATTTCAATATCATTGACTTCCTTTTAAATCCATGTGTTTTATTGTATACATTTAAACACATGATCTGAGAAGGGGTCTGTGTACTCCACCATATTCTGCCAAAGGAGTCTGGTGACAAAGAACAGGCTGACACCCTAGACTAAATGGTTTCTTTCACCTCTGAATTTTATCCTATTTTAATTAGAGGAGCATCAATTAATGAGGCTGGTTGTACATAAAATCTCATTCTAGTAATCAACCTATCAATAGCTACTAAAATATTGCTGTGGGTAAATAGTTATTAATAGGAGTGAATCAAAAATTAACTGTGGTTTAAAAGTTGCAGCCAGAGTGATTCAAGAAACTGGTCACCTCCACTTCGGTGTCTCCTTCTGTTCCCAACACCAGCCAACTCTTAACTTCCCCATCTTACCTCCAGCTCATCATAAATTTCAAACCTATGACTGCCAGATTTTTTTGTGTCCATCTTTTTCTCTCTCCCCTTCCTCTTTACAAAGCCTCTGATTATAGCCTGTTTCCTCTCCATCCACAATTATCTGCTTCTCCCAATACACATCCTCCTCCCCTTCCCGACCATTCTCCTCACTGTCCCCTCACAAACCGTGTCAATTTCCGCTTTTATGCCTCAGTTCAAGTTGTCTCAGAAGCCCACACCTCCAGTCGCCAAGAACTGCAAAAGCTCAGAGCCCCTTGTCCAAATTCTCCCCATCCTTCAAGATCCAGCTCCAGTCCCACCACCCTGAAGAAGCCCTCTGATCCTCCCCAGATCACTCCTCTTTCCTCTCAACCCCTAGAGCACTCAGAGTCTGAACCATATAAATTATATACTCCACACATTAAATTGAACCCATGGACTTAGGAATCCAGGAGAAAAGGAAAGAAATAGGCTTAGGAGTAAGACAAACCCTTTGGGCTGGGGGTAGAAAGTAGGAAAAAGAATCAGAGACAGAGGATCCCCTTGAGTTGGAGGAGAAAGTGAGAAGAAATATCAGGGGCAAGGGTGCCAAGCAGACCCTGTACTTCATTGCCAAGACACACTGGGGGTAAGTTGCAACGTAGTGATGACTCAGATGATCTCCTTATAATCTGCCTACCATATAATCAGCAATCCTACAATCGAGAGTACCTGTGTTTACAGGGTGTGCGTCAGTGGTACTGGTGCGCATAGTGTGTGTGTGTGTGTGTGTGTGTGTGTGTGTGTCTGTGTGTGTATGTGTGTGTGTGTCTGTGTCTGTGTGTGTATGTGTGTGTGTGTCTGTCTGTGTCTGTGTGTGTGTCTGTGTGTCTGTGTGTGTCTATCTTCCTCGGTCCCCACCAGTCTGAGTGTATGTGGGTAGGGGGAGGAATAAGAATTCAAAGAGTGAGATGGGAACCCCGAGCCAATTCTCCTCCCTTCTCCCGGACTAGAACAAAAGCTACAATTGCCAACTTCTCGTCTGGGGTCAGCTCCCGTGACTTACCAGGAGAGCTGGCGGATGGGCTCCAAAGCTAGGAGGGCACGTTTGAGAACAAAAGCCATCCCCCCCACCTCCCCACCCCACCCCCTCCCGCTCCTTTCCGAACTTGCTCCCGCCCGGCCCATTCCCTTCCCCCAGAACCACCAGCTCAAGGCTCCCGCCTCCTCCCCACCAGTCCCGGACTGAGCCAACAAAAGCCATGAGAGCACTTACCCTCCCTCTCCACCTCCTCCCTCCTCCTAAGCAGTAGCAGCAGCCCCGAGCCACTTTCCGAGGTGTCCCCGGGGCCCAGGCGCGGTCCAGTCCAGCTGCGCTCAGCTCCCCGCAGGGTCCGACTCCCTTCTCTACCGAGAGTCTGCAGAAGGAGCTGGAGCTGGGGAAGCCGCCGGCATCTTCAGCTGCCAGGCCGAGTCCTGGAAGTGCGGGGCCGATCCCGGACCAGCTGCGGTCAAGACATGAATGGAGGGATCGAGTAGGAGAGGGCTGGGCTGAGCTGGGCTGGGCTGGGCCAGGCTAGCGCTGACCCAGGAAGCTGGACTGCGGGCGGTCTAAGGCAGGCTCTTCCAGGGAGGGCGGGGAGAACAGGGGGACTGAAAGGGGTGGGGGACTGGGCTGCCTCGGCTGGGGGGAAGTACCATATTAGTTAGAGTATGGGGCGCACCTTTCCTGTCCCCATCCTCATCCCCACCTCACTGTCCCACCCCCACCCCTACCCCCGAAGCTGCCTCTATAAAAGTTGAAAACTTCCTATAATCGGCGTGTTTTTCATTGTAAGATTATGAACTTTTTCTTTCAATGAAATCTCATTTTTAGCAGGGACCTATAATCAGATCAATACAGTATCCAGAACTCGGAAAGCCAGCTGGGAATGATGTCATCGTCAGCCCCCGCAGGCCCAGAAATGGAGTGGTTTGGAGGCTGCATTGATTCTCTCTCTCGACTGGAGCTCCCAGGCCTGGGGACACTCCCTGGTTGGAAGAGTCGAAGGGCTAACTAAGCATGACGTCCCCTGGGAAAAGGCCGAAAACTTGGCCAGCCTCCCCAACCTTAGGGTCTGGTAAACTGAAAGGCGCGTCTCTTGTGCTTGGGATGGGAGTAGGGAGGCTGGCACTCTGTCTTAGCCCCTGCCCCAGCCTAGATAACGCCAGCCTGAAGGTCTGGGGCTCATCTCAACAACCAGCACACGACCTCAGCTGATCTTCCTTCCCCTGCCGTGGAACAGATCTTTCCTCTTCGTGTCCAGCCCTAGGAGCAGAAACAGAGCTGACCACGCCGCCCCCACCTTGCCTCCCTCATCTGATTTGCATAAAGTCGAATCGGCCCGCCTAGAACCGAGGCTATGTTTTAACGTGAATCTGTTTTTTCCTCTTCAAGCTCTTACGGGGATAGGGGGAAAAGAGACAGCCTATATTCAGACCACTTCTCTCTAGTTCTCGATTTTCTCATCTGTGGAATGAAAGTTTGTACCAAGTGATTTAGGAGTGGCCCCATGAAATCAGAGGACCTGGGTTTGAAATCCAGCTCTCAGATACTGCCTGTGTGACTGGGCCAGTCACTTCCCGGCCTTGCTCCTGAGTTCCCTCATGCCTTCAGTTACCATTTATTAAGCACCCACTGCCAGGCATTGTGCCAGTCACCGGTATAATAAGACAAAAGAGGAAACAGACTACCTCTCAAGGAGCCTGAATTTTATGCGGGGAAAACGCACGCTATTGGGTGGATAGATACAAAGAAACAAATGTAGATACAAAGTGATTTCTGGGAGAGATTGGTACTGGCTTCGTCTAGAGGATGTCCTGAACTGAGCCTTGAAGGAAGCCTAGTGTTCCAGGAGACTGAGGGATAGAGGGAGTGGAGAGAGGAATAAAGGGGGAATAGGGGAGCCTGTTTGAAAGTACAGAGGTAGGGTAAGTGTCTGCATGGGGTTACAAAGCAGAGTGGATACTAGAGAGAGAATAACGGGTCATGAATCTAGACTGGAAAGCTAAAGCCAGGTAGTTGAAGGGCTTTTAAACTCAGAGAGATTTGGATTTTATCCTAGAGGAAAGAGGGAATCATTTGAGCTTCTTGAGCTGGGGAGTAATATCTGTGCTTTAGGAATATTAACTGGCACCCTTGGAGGACAGTGTGGGAAGCAGAAGGACTTGACTCAAGGAGGCTGATTAAAAGACTGCTGTCCAGATGAGAAGTGGTGAGGGACTCAAGGCAGTGGCTATGTGAGTGGAGACGTGATGGGTACTGGATATATTATGAAAGTATGACCAACAAGACTTAGCAACTGATTGAATACAAAGGATGAAGGAGAAGGTGGTGAACCTGGGTGAGGACAAGAAGAGTGGTGTCCTTATAGAATCAGAAAGTTAGGAGTCGGGGGGAGATAATGAGCTCTGTTTGGGACATACTGAGTTTGATATACTGTAGGGATATTTAGTTGTGGCACATGCCCATTAAGCAGCTGGTGATATCGGACTCTCAGGAGAGAGTCTGGAGATAGGAAAATAGATCTGGGATTCATCCACATAGAGATGATAGGTGAACCAATGGGAGCTGATGAGAACAACAAGAAAGTTGGTCTAGGGCAACAATTCATCATATTGTTTGTGTCATAGACCCTTTATCAGTGTCTACTGGAACCTATAAGACCCCTTCTCAAAACAGTGTTTTTAAATGCAGTAAGTAAAACTTATAGGATTACAAAAGAAACCAATTATATTGAAATAAATCTATCAAAATTTTTTTTAAAAGTTCACTGAACCCAAATTAGGGACTTCTGTTATAGAAAGAGAAAAGAGCCAAGAACTCATCTATAAAATGAACGCTTACATTAAATGACCATCTCTAAACCATCTGACCCTATTCAACATAACTCCTGGTAGGTAGCAGACCCCAGGGTTACATTACATATATGGCAGCATTGCAGACATTTGTACAGTAAAAGCATGACTTTCCCCACAACCCAGTTCAGTATGTTGCTTGGATAGTATTACTTGCATTTCACGGATGAGGACCGTGAGGCTCAAGAGAGGTGGAGGGATTTGTTCAGAGTTACATGGGCAATAAGTGAATTTCAAAGCCAATTATTCCTGGGACTCTTGACCCCTAATCTGATGCTCTCTCCAGTATACCAATGAATGTGATTGAGAGTGAAAATTTGCCTTGACTATTAGTTTTTGGAAAATGGCCTGACCTGTTGCATATCAGAACCATGTTTCTAGTCCAGGGCTGGGTTCAATCGATGCATCAAGAAGCATTTATTGAATGCTAACTATGAGCCAGATACTGCACTAAGAACTGAGGATAGATAGAAGAAGAAAAAGCAGTCCCCATTTTCAAAGACATTTCATTCTAATGGGAGAAGCATCTTGTGCATAAATCAGTACAAATATGATACAGAGTAGATAAAACATGCCTTAAAGGAGGAGGAAAGGACATCCTGGAGAAAGTTACATTTGAAGACAGTCAGGGCTTCTAAAAGACAGAGGTAAGAAGGGAGAGCATTCTAGCCCTGGGAGAAAGCCAGTGCAAAGTCATGAAGATGAGACATGAAGTATTGCATTTGAAAAACAGCAAGTTAGGCAGGCTTGTAGACTGCAATGCATGTGTGTAAGGAGACTGAAAAGATAGGGAAGGTTAGGTTATAAAGAGCACTAGATGTCAAATAAAGGGGTTTCTGGTGTGTCCCAGAGTGGAGCATGGTGAATAGGGGTGGGCAGTAGGTTGTTAGGAAAATCATTTTGGCAGCTGTGGAGAAGATGAATTGGAATGGGGAGAGCCTGAGGCAGGGAGAAGGATTGGGAGGCTATTGCAGTAATTGAAGTGACAGGTGATGAGGGCCTGAACCAGGGAGGCAACTCTTGAGTTGAGGGAAGGAGTCTTTGAGAAGAATTATAAAAGCAGAGAAGACAAGAGTACCATCCTGATAGGAAGCATGAGGTGAATGAGAATGAGAAGAGACACATCGCCTGATGGAAGCTCTTTCATTGGAATGCAAACTTGTACATAGGCAGTGTTACCCTTTCATCCCTCTGCCCAGTGCCTACCACAGACCCTTAATAAATCCTGATTAATTGTTGATTAATGGGAGATGTACTGGGACCTCCGCCTCTGTTTCAAAAAGCTCCATCCATTATCCTGCTAGGGTCCTGAAATTCCTTCATAACCATGATTATGAATCATTCCTCTGGGTTAAAGAATTGATTTAATAGTAAATAAATAATAACAATAAAAATTTTCCAGGCTTGACTTTCAAAATGCAACCCCCACTGCAAAGGGGAATACTTGAATGATAATCCCATGTATGTATCACTTTGTTTACTATAGCTCTCTGACTTGACTATGACCACCAAGGGAGTAACTGAGCCAAGATTAGAATACACATCTCCTCACTCCAAGTTAGAACTAATCACCAGACACAGGTACTCTCCCACTTATATCTGATAAGTCATTAACACCTCAGGGGGAATGAGTGAAGTTTGCCCAGAATGTAGATCAGTTGATGGAAGGGCCCCTCAAAGGTCATCTAATCTAACGGCCCTCATTTTTAAAATAATGAAATGACTTACTCCAAGTCAGACAGGAAATGTCAGGAGTAGAATTTGAACCAGGTCTTCTGACTCCTGAATCAGTGCTTTTTTCCACTCTGCTGTGCTGTCTCTTCAAGGAAGAGATTAGAAAGGAAGGTCAGAAGCATGGGATGAAGGAGACTTGAAGATTACCTACTCTGTCTGTCCCTTTACAGATCAAGAAACTGAGGCTTACAAAAATAACTTAGTCCAGGTCTATAATACTATAATAAGTAATAAAGCTGGGATTTGATCAAATTCTTCTTCCCACAAATCCTCCCCTATGTCTGGGATAATGAAGAGAGAACAGACTTGTGAAGGCTATAGTAGAAGATAGGGCTGGGGACAGAGAGGTTGGGGTTCATGGAGCCCATGGTAGCACTGGGTACAAAGAGAAGCATGAAGAAGGATGGAGAGGAAATGGTGATGAATTCAGATCCTACACAGCTCTACTACTTAGTACCTGTGCAAAGTCGGTCAGGTCCCCCCACACCCCTGTCCTTGGTCTTCAGCTTCCTTATCTATAAAATGAATAGGTTGGACCAGGTGCCTTCCCATTCTAGATCAATGGCTCTGAATGGCTATGCTGAAGACAAACCTTATTGACTTCCTAGGAGGATATAATCAATTTCCAACTTAAAAGACAATGGGACAACAACCAATCAGAGCCTGGGAAACAGAGTAGTAATGGATGTCATCAAAATGCTAATGATCAGCTCCACCAGTAAGAATCATGAACTAGCCACATCTCATCTTATGTGAATCTAGTACATGTTTTTCCAGTCTCTCCAAAGAGGATCTATCTAATGTATTGGAGTCCTTTCCCTGATTCTTCCAACATTTCATGGATAAATTACCATATGCTAAGTGTTGGGGATCAAACAAAAGAAGAGTAGTCTGTGCTCTCAAGGAGCTCATATGTAGTTGAAAAGACAACATATATGGAAGAACCCAGCTGCAAGAGAGATGAAAAAGCCCAGAAGTTCTTGAGATGCATTGGGCTATCTTCCCCATCCATCACAACTAGGAAGGGGAAATGAAAAAGGTTCCCTCTGATAGGTCATTCATTCTCTATCTAAGAGGGGAAAGAATAATTGGCAGAAAGGTTCTAGAGGTGGGATCTAGAGGGGGAAAGAATGAGGGCAGCTGCTGGGAGCCTCTAGGAAAGAAGGAAGGAGCTCCTGCTTGGCTTGAAGTCTAATGGGGGTCCTCTAAGTGCCCCCTCATGGGGTTTACACATACCACTGTGACACTCAGGCTACTTATCCCTTGCTCTTCCTTGGTGACCAGCCTAGCTCCTTCTGCCAATCATGCATGTCCCTGATGACAGACCACTTCTATTAGCCATATGTTGTAGCTTTCTTAAGTCCACCATGTGTCTTTTCATTGCCCTTCAAGTTGATTGCCATTTGAACATTCTGTGATTTGTAGCACTACAGAATCATAGAGAGTTTGTTGGCATTAAAATACAGGGTCTTGTATCAGGCAGCAGCATAGGATCATTGAAATTACTACCCAATTTCCCAAATACAGCCTAGATGACTCACCTCTTATCTATTTTGTTCTCAACTCATTGCAACACCTGCTCAATATTTATGAGCGAATGGACCAACTTCACAGGCTGCCCATCTAACCATTTGTCATCTCGACAATATTTATGCGTCATCTACTTGGTTTTCCTGTTTGGATTGTTGAGCTGATCACTTTTGAGTAGTGGTGAATCTCACTGAGGAGCCCAGGACTATTCGGAGGCATGATACAATCAAACATAATGTCATAGGGAAAAAAAGAAGTTTTAGAGAACCTTACCATCTCTAGAGAATCTCTCTTCCTTTTGGACTTTTGGCAGCAGATGCTACATGAATGACCCTGGAAAACACACTTTGGTAGGCACACATTCCCTCATGCTTTCCCTGTGATTTATCTCCCTAAGTATCTGTTTCCTCATCTGTAAAATGAGGCAGTTGGACCCGATGATCTCAAAGGTCCCTTCTACCACAGATCTATGATCCTATGGGCCTGGACCATTCAAAGATCTTTGAACAGTTCTAGCTCTGTGGTTATCCCTAACAAGGAATCCTGTATGATCTCAGCAATGTGTGTCAGGTACAGCTTTCAGGCCAGATTTTGTTCTGGTAAGTCAAATTATTAATTTTTTTGCCAATAAATACAACAGCATCTTGTGTATCCTACACTATTCTTATTTTCTTTAGTTACTTTTGTGACCATGAAGATGTGAAATACTCCAGAAAAGAAGCTGCGATTCATCAGGCAAAAGAAGCTGCGATTCATCAGGCAAAAGCCTGCCTTCTCCTTTTTGGCACTGTCCTCACCTCCACCTGTGAGAGTCTCTGGCTTCCCCATAAAAAGCCATTCCTCCCCTGCCCCTGCTCTGCCAGCTCTCAGTGCTGGCTCCTCCTCCCAAAAATTCACCTGCATTTATATCCTATTTATCTTATGTAGGCTTGTACACATTGTTTCCCTGGGTTGAATATAAGCTCTCTGAGGGTAGAGGGCCTTCCCTCCTGCTCTGAAGTCCCTGAGTTTTCCTTCAGTCGGGCAGCTGAATATCAAACCCATATTTGGAGTTTCTCCTAATAAAATGGGCTCTCCCCCAATACAATAGGCTTTCCCCCAAAGTCAGCACAGAGTGAACCTTTAATACTTTTCCGTTACTCACTCATTTACATTTTCTGGCACATCATGGGCACTTATAAATGCTTGTAGACTGATTTTCATTAAAGCAAGGCCAGCAGCACACATTAAGCGCTCCCTATGTACCAGGCACTGTGCTAACAATAACACTAACAACAGTCACAATGGTAACAGTAGCTCCCATTCACATAGGGTGTCAAGGCGTGCCAGTCACTATCTTCACACTAACCTTGTGAGGCAGGAAGTGTGCTTGTTATGTCATCCTTATTTTACAGATGAGAAAATAGAGGTTAAAATCACTTTGTTAATATCAGAGTCCAGACTTGACTCCGAGACCCCTACTCTTTCCCCTGTTCCTGGCCCCCTAATCCTGGCTTGTCTCTGATTCATTATGGCTAATTTCCTATTTCACCTCAGTTTTCCCCTCAATATGATGGGAAGAAAAGCCCCTTCACCCATCATAGAAATGACCTTTAAAGATCTTCCAGTGCAGGGCTCCCTCTGTTTTTTTTTACAGATTGGGAAGCTGAGGCCCAGAATGGGGGGAAGGGAGCTACCCCAGGGTCACACAGTTACACTTCAAGAGAGCTGGAACCAGATCCCAAGTCTCCTGACTCTTACACCAGTGCCCTCTCTGCCACACAACCCTGCCATAATGAGGGTTCATGAGACAAGGAGAGGTTGAGTATGGAGTGGAATTGTCTATAAATATACAGGGCTGATGGGCAGGAGAGCTGACCACAGAATATTTTCCACTGAGATGGTGCTTTCCTCTGGTTTCCTCCCATCTCCCTAGTCCCTCATACCCAGCACCACCGTGGCACCATTAGCCATTGGGGCAACAACTCCAAGGCGATGCCAGATGTCAGTGTTCTTTTGGCTTTCTGGACACATCACCCCCAGATAAGGAGGACACACAGAGCAGCGGGATTGCGACTTAGGAGGTTCTGGGCTGGAATCCCAGCTCCAACACTCAGGGGCTATAATAATAATAGTGTTTTAAAGATTAAAAGACACTTTAGAAATATATAATTTTATCCTCACAGCAAGGGAATACGCATTTATGAAGCACCTACTATGTGTCTGGCACTTGGCTAAGTGCTGGGAGGAAGTACTTTTATTTTACAGATGAGAGAACTTAGGCACAGAGAGGTCAGGATTGCCCAGGATTACACAGCTCAATCTGAACACAGGTCTTCCCCATTTCAAGTCTAAAGCTCTCTTTGCAGTGCACAAAGAAACACTGGATTTGGAGTTGGGACATGAATTTGTAACCTAGCTCTAGCTAGATCATGAGCTCATGAGCTTGGGAAAGTCACTAGTCACTTAAGAGTCTGGGGGGCACAGTGTGGGGAAAAGTGTTAGGTTTGGAGTCAGAGGATGTGGGTTCAATTCTGAGTTCTTCCACTTATTATTTATGCGACTTTGGGCAAGTCATTTCCTCTCCATGCCTCAGTTTCCTCATCATTAAAGGAGGTGTTAGACTGGGTGACTTCTGTGGTCCCTTGCAATCCTAGCATTATGATCTTGTGATATCTCACCTCATTCCCTCTGTCTCCATTTCCTCTCCTTGAGGATGATAAGGATGAATTGTCATTGCTAAGCTCTGTGTTGATGACCCAAATTTTTCCTTTGTCTCCTTGTGGCTAAGAATTATGGGACTAAGGTGTCCCAAGGCTGGTGATCAGGCCTGGCACCTTCCCAGGAGGCAGAGGGACAGGGATGACTCCTTCACTGCCCCATGCTGGTTGCCTGAGAAATCCCACAGGCCCACCCCTTCCTGTGTAAGATCTTTTGGGAACCACAGTATTTGTTCTCTCCCAACTCATCTGTGGGCTTGCTTCACGTCAAAGGCTAAACATTCCCAGAACAGAATAGAATTGTGGGGAAGACCTGGCAGATGCTGAGTGAGGCAGTTGAGAGAGCCCCTGTCTCGGCGTCTGAGTCAGAGGAGCACAGACTAGGAGCTGGAAGGAACCTGAAAGGACATACACCCCAAGTACTTCCTTCTACCAACAAGGAAAGTAAAGCCCAAAGAGGCTGATTCCGTGACTTAACCCATGTCATACAGCTAGCAAATGTCACTGGACGGATTCCATCTCAGGTGCCTGATTCCAAGGCCAAAGATTTTTCTTCTCCATCATGCTTCTGGCTGTGCCACTTAGAAGCCATGAGACCATGGGCAAGTTACTGAGCTTAATAATAAGTGCTAGCATTTCGGTAGCTTCTGTAGGTGTTAGGCTAATTACTTTAACAATATTATCTCATGTGCTCCTCACAACCACTGTGGGTTTATTATTACTATTAGACACATTTTACATTTGAGGAAACTGAGGGAGCCAGCAGATAAGTGACTGTCCCAAGGTCATGCAGTTAGTATGTCTGACCCAACTGCTCTCATTTTTCTTTTCTCATAGGGAAGATGGGAAAAATAATAAATATATTCCCTCGTCACAAGATTTCTATGAAAAGAAGGTCTTGTATTTGGTAAAGGGCTATGTTATTTTGAGTGAGTTTTATTAATTTACTTGATGATGTGCACATCTATGTGTGACTGTCACAGGGCATATATGAGTGAGTGTGTATGCAAGGCAGGATGTATGCATTAACAGATGGTGCTGCCACCTACATAATGCAGTCTCTAGGCCACTGGGAAGAGCCGTCTGGCTCTACATTGGCTAGCTGTGAGTGAAATGTTTAGAGCTGTACAACCTTTGCTTTAAGATTGTGTCTCCCTTGAAAATGCAGACAAGCCCTCAAAAGAGAGAATATGTTAAGCCTTTAATTCCTTATATTTTGGTGTGAAAAATCTATTAGCTAGCTGGCAGTGGTGATCTGGGGAGCTCCTGATTTGCTGACTGAGGCACCATCTGTGGAGTGGGACACAGGCACAGTCCCTGCTGAGACCTTCACCTGAGTTCAGGGATTGGTTCCCAGTGACCACGGTTTACACAGAAGATGATGGGTAACAGACAACTGCAGGAGGGATCCTTGAGGGAGAAACTTCCCCTGCCCTGCAGGCTCTTAGAGTGAAGCTCTACTTTGGGTCATTTGGCCTCAGGACTCTGCCAGTGCTTTCTCTCCTTTGGGATTCTAGCAAGTGGAGGAGGGAAGGATTTCTTCCCTCTCCCTCCAGAGGCAAGGATGGCTTGAAAACTGCAAAATGCAAGCTGCGCTAACGTAAACATAGAAACAAGTGGGGCACTTTTCTAGGCTGCACTGCCTGGTTCTTGAGTTCTTCCTTCTTTCTTTCTGCTTCCTTTTACAAACTCCTGAGGAATAGATGCTTTCAGCCTTGCCAATCACTTTATGGGTTGAAAATTCCTGAGTCCAGAATTCCAGCATTAGCTGACCAATGGGAAGCACATAATGAGTGTAATAAACTATCTGAGTACTTGTCTTCTGTATTTGTTCATATGCATCTTTGAATCTTATAGATATTATGCAGTATCTGTGACGGAAGAAGTAAAAGCTATCTGATATCTTAATGGTACCTTGAGAATCCTGCTACCTACTTCTAAGGAGGTCCTAGCTTTATTTTTAGACTTTTCTCCAGAGCCTTATTCTAGGATGGTAGATAAGCCACAGTGAGAAACCTAGACCCCATGGTCTGGAACTCCAGGATTAAACCCCCAAATGAGTGAGACCAGAGCCCCTGGCAGACTCCCCTGGGCTTCTAGTGACCAATAAGTTCCTGGAAACCCTTTTTTTTTAATGTGGGGAAATGAGAAAGAAAGCTTGGCTGGAGACAAGGAATGCATCAGGAATCAGAAGAAAGAACAGGATGGTAAGCTCAAGAATGCTGAGGCAAATCCACTTAATTCCGTTTAATGCAATTCAAATAGATAAATATCCCGATTGTCTGCTCTATTCTGTGCATAGTCATATGTAGGTAACTTTTCCAAGGGCTGGTTGATTCAGTATGTTTTGGGGGGTTTCTGTGTTTTTTCAGTGTTTACCTATCTTTCTGCCTGGATGTAAGCCTGTGTTCAACACTGTATGTATATGATGATGGTGATGATGATAAACTGATAGTATTTATTGTCGTTAAGCCATTTCCATCATGTTTGACTCTTTGTGACCCAATTTAAGATTTTCTTAGCAAAGATACTGGAGTGCTTGGCCATTTCATTCTCTTGCTCATATTACAGATGAGGAAGCTGAGGCAAAGAGGGTTAAGTGATTTGCTTAGGGTCATACAGGTCTGAAGCTGGATTTGAACCTTCAAAGAGGAGGCTTCCAGATGCCAATGATTTATCCACTGCTCCACCTAGTGTTCTTGAAGGTTGAACTACCTCATTCTTATTTTGCTTATATTTTCTAATAAGAATGAGACTGGAGAAGACAGAACAAATATGTTTAACAGGAATTTGAAACCCATAAGTAAAGAGATAGCAAGAAAGTGCTTAATATCTGTTAATGAGTTCAGGTCTTCCTGCTCTGCATTCAGAAGGAGCTTAATAAATGCTTGTTGAATGAATGAATGAATGAATGAATGAAAGTCTGGATAAACAACATGCTACAGGTATGGAAATCCTGGCAATTTTAACAGCTAAACTACTACGATCACTGAAGACTGCAGAAAATGAAAGAATTATCTCTTAGATAAAAAAACGTAGAGAAGGACAAATGTATCAGTTTTCAAAAAAAAGAGAGGAGAGTCGATAAACTCTAAGTGGGACTAATTTCTATTTCTGCCCAGATTTGTGAACACATTATTAAAGGAATGGTTGGTAAGCATTTAGAAAGGGAAGGAGTGATCACTAAATATCAATATGACATCATCCAGAACAAGCCATACTAGACTTATTCAATTTCCATTTTTGACAGGATAACTTAGAGATTCCCAAATTCAACTGTCCCATTATACAGATGAGGAAACTGGGGCTCAGAAAAGTGGAGCAACTGGCCTGCTATCAAATATGGTGAGCTTATAGCATGGCTTGGGGAGACAAGGCACACGCAGAAAGTTAAAGGACAACACAAGATGATATTTAATCCAGAGCTACATTGTAAAATAAATTATTTTATTTATTACAATATATATTTACCAATTATATCTAAAAAATTTTAACAATTATTTTAATTCAAGTTTTAAATTCTTTCCTTCCCTCCCCCTCTGCCCCCTGCTTGAGAAGGCAAACAATTTTATTTGGATTATACATGTGAGGTCATGTAAAACATTTTCACATTAGCCATACAGCAAAAGAAAACAATAAAAATAAAGTTTAAAAAAGTATGCTTCAGTCTGCACTGAGTTCATCAAGTTCTCTCTGGAGGAGGATAGCATTTTTCATCATGGGTCCTCTGGAGTTGTCTTGGAGCCTTGTCTTGATCCAAAAAGTGAAGACTTTCAATGTTGATTATCATTACAATATTGTGCTACTGCATAAAACAGTCTCCTGGTTCTGCTCACTTCACTTTGCATTAATTCACATAAGTTTTCCTAAGTTTTTTCGAAAGTATCCTGCTTGTCATTCCTTACAGCACAATAGCATTCCATCACAATCTTATACCACAACCTGTCTAGCTATTCCCCAATTGATGGCCATCACCTCAACTTATAATTCTTTGCCACTACAAAAAGACCTGCTATATTTAGTTTTGTATAACTAGGTCCTTTTCCCATTTCTTTGATTTCTTTGGGATTTAGACTTAGTAGTGGTATCGCTGGGTCAAAGAGTATGCACAGTTTTATAGCCTTTTGGGCATAGTTTCAAATTGTTCTCCAGAATGGTTGGACCAGTTCACAACTCCACTAACAGTGTATTGGTGTCCCTATTTTCCCACATCCCCTGGAGCATCTGTCATTTTCCCTTTCTGTCAGTTAATCAGATAGAAATGAGGTGTGAATTTCTTTAATCAATAGTGATTTAGAGCATTTTTTTCATGTGACTATGAAAAGTTTTGATTTCTTCTGAAAAATCCCTCCAGAGCAGAAATTTGTGGAGTTTTTTTTTTAAACAAATGAGATAAATAATGAGTGAAATAAAAAATATTTATTAACATTTGCTATGTGCAGATAAATAAGACAAAAATATGCGACTGGATAGGCAACCTCAAAGTTGATTGATCAGTGGCTCTCTCTTGAACAGACCTTTGGATGGGCAGAGAACTACACCAAGAATTCAATTCTTTTACTTACTGAATCGAGGGCACAGTGCTTGAGAATGAACTGGGGGCAGGGGAAATGATCAGTTGGAAAGATCTACCTTTGATTCTTGCTATATTAAAAATGACCAAAGTCTCTTCTCAGACCTAGCCAGGTCCTGCAGCATTCTGCCTTGGATAAGGCAAATGATCCCCAAATATTTTAAGTTCTCACATTCCTTCATGGGACCATAGATAAAGGATCTGAAAGGGAGCTCAGAGGCCATGTGGTCCAGCCCTGTCATTTTACAGATGAGAACTGGAGTCAAGGCAAGTTAAGTAACTTACTGAAGATTACACAAGTAGTGTCTGGGCTAGCATTCAAACTCAGGGCCCATGATTTCCAAATTTTTTATTTCAACACAATCAACCCACCAGCTATATGCAAGGGGCTGTATAGACAGAGATGGTACAAAACCAAAAAAAGAAACAGTCTGAAACATAAAGTAGCTTCCATTCCGGAACAAGAGATAACCTAATTGAATTCACTAGAATTGGATCAATCCACATTTTGCTAATGTGCCTGCCATGTTCCAGGCAGACTAATACAATCTCTGCTCTCCAGGAGCTGACATCTGAACAGAGAATCCGCTTGCCTGATCTGTTGCCTCCTGACATTTGATGGTTTTTAAGCCGTTAAGGGATGTCAGTGGCTGAAGCCTTCTTTCCTGTCCCAATACACTGCAGTGAGATGTTGATTTTCTTCTTTTCATTCAGTCCTCTCCCCTACTGAGCTGAGAGCCTGGTGTGAGTCACCTATGGAGGCCCATCTGGCTTCCTGCCAACGACACAGGGCCTAGGCTCTGTATCCATCAGTATACAACAGCAATTCTCGGCTACTGCTGCCTGGCCCAGATCAGAAATAACCTCTCCGGAGCATGGCCCCCACTGGAGCCTATCCAGAGCCATCCCACCCCTTTCTATATTTGTAGCTTCACAAAGTCACTGCAGAAATGTTTCTTTCAGGTCAGTGGGAGGACTCTAGACTTCAGTACCTCACTAGGCAGTCTGTCAGTCAGTCAGCAAACATTTATTAAGTACCTACTAACATTTATTAAGTACCTACTATGTGCCAAGCACCATGCTAAGTGCTCAGGATGAAAAGAAAGGCAAAAGATAGTCCCAGCTCTCAAGGAGATCACAGTTTAATGGAGAAAATAACATGTAAATAATCATGTACAGACAGGCTATGTACAAGATAAATTGGAAATCACCAACAGAGGGAGAACGCTAGAATGAAGCCGGATTAAGAGGAGGGATTTTTGCTGGAACTTGAAAGAAGGTAGGCAAACCAGTACTGGTGAAATGAGTGTTAGCCTTTGCATCAGAGGACCCGGGTTCAGATACCACTTCTGCCACTTATAGCCTCTGTGGTCAATGGCAGCTTCCCTAACATCTCTGAACCTCAGTTTCCTCATCTGAAAAATGCAGAGACAGGATTAGACAGGCTCTGAGGTCCCTTCCAACTATAGACCTATGATTCCACAGTGCAGCTGCCTGGGGCCTTTCGGACAGAAATGATTTAAACAAGACTCAGCGGACGCCTCTGATTCCCTCCTTCATTTAGTTCTTCTGCAAATGCTGCCTTGGATTCTGCATAGGCGAGAGCTCCCGCTCCAGGTCCCGGCGGCGACCCGCAATTTCAAGTTCATTTAATCAGATGAGTCACACTGACCTCTGCCAATTAAGCTTGAAGGAAAATAAAAAACAAACTAGGAACGATAAGAGGAAAAACCACCTTCAGGAATTCATTTGACCTGTGGAATTTCTCTCTTCTCAATCCTAGATTCTGGGAATGTACAGTCAAATTTTAAATAATTAATGTTTTTTGTCTAACGAAGAGTTAGAAAGATAATCATGCTTATTTATTATATTCAGGCAATGAAAATGATCAACAAGGGTAGACAAGCCACCCGTGCATGAAGAACTGTGTGCTCTTTTTGATCCAGAGGTAACTGTTAGGCATCTACGCTGTAAGGATGTCAGAGACAGAAGAAAAGGTCCTATATGCACACAAAAGTATAACAGCAATTTTTGTAAGAGCCACAACAGGAAAGAAAGTGAGTATCCACCGGTCGGGAACAATCTGGACCAACATTAATACATGAATCTAATAGGATATCATTGAGCTCTGAAAAATGAGTATGAAGAATTCTGAGAAATTTAAGAAGACTTGTATGAACCGATGCAGGATGAGAAGAACAATTTAAACAGTGACCATAATAATATAAAGGGAAACCCCTTCGACAGTCTTCAGGACTCTGACCCATGCGGTGGTCACCATGATTTCACCAGACTGAAGGGGAACCTCACTCATCTCTTTGCTCTCATAGAGAGGTGATGGAGCATGGACCTGGAAGGAGGCAGACATTTTCAGGCATGGCCAATGTGGCGATTTAGTTTGTTTGATTGTATTTATTTGTTAAAAGGAGGGTTCTGTTAAAAGGAGGTTTATTTAACAAATAAAATTTATTTGTTAAAAGGAGACTGTATTTATTTGTTAAGAGGAAAGGGGGTAGTCATTACTGGGAAGTAACAGTTTTTTATACATATACACACACACATATACATATAAACTTTTTAAAGAGCCATGTGTCTCTTACCATGTATATAATGAAACCATAGCTTTAGGTATTAGTACTGGGGTTATATTGCCATTTATGACAATGTGGGTTGTAATTGTTTGCTTTCAATTAGGGAAGGAGTACTTGGAAGGCAGATCCTACCTAGGTCATGTGCTCTGGAGAGAGCTTTCATATCCATGGTCCTTCAATTCAAAACTTACATATATTGTGGTGTAGAGTGACCTGTAATTCTGGAAGACCTCACAGGCACAACAAAACTAGGATAGTTTCAATCAAACTGGGAAGGTTTCAGAAATGAGTCTAAGAGCAGCCTAGCTAAATTCCGAGAGATTCACTGCCCACAGAGGTGGTCACCAGGTAATGAATTTTGAGGGGACCAGAGCTACTCATGAAGAGAGTCTCCCAAGACAGGAGGACTTAACCCTGGACCCACTCCTCTGGCAGCCTAGTGAAGCCTTGGGCCTCTTCTCAGAATCATGTTTTTAAATACATAAAATAAAAGACATGGGATTGCAAAGAAAACCAATTATACTGAAATAGATACCAAAATGTTAAAAAAAAAAAATAAAAGAAACCCAAGTTTATAGATCCCAGGTTAAGAACCTTTCTCCTAAAACACTGAAGGACTTTAATTTGTGTTAAAGAGTCAAATATGTACACCAAAGAAATCAGGGATCCTAGAAATGTAAAATAAAATACTTTGACTCTTTGAAAGATAGGTGATATCACTTAAGTATGAACTACTGCTTCCACTGTCAATGTTTTGGTCTCCCCCTGGGCACAGATTATGGGTTTACAGTCCTATTATTCTCTTGGTTGTGCATACAGGTTGGGGAAGTCAGTGGGGTTTGGGCAGATGGGGGCAGGAGCCTAGGAGGTTGCCACTCTCTTCATCTCTGAGGTTTTCAGGGAGGTGGCTTTATTTTTGCTGCCAAAAGCTGCCTGGCAACATCCCTAGAGTTCCAAAATATTTTTTTTTTAGTCTGAAAAGCAGTAGATCAAATCCTCCACTTTTAGAGCTGAAGGGGACCTGACAGATCTAGTCCAATCTTATCATTTTACTGAAGAGGTAACTGAGACCCAAAAGGGGAAATGACTTGGCTAAGGTCATACAGTTCATCAGTGGGGGCATGCCAGCACTTGGAATAGAGCCTTCCCGTTCTGAGTTTCATGCTCTTTCTAAGACTTCAGGCTGACTTCACTGGGAAACTCATCAAGTTCACAATAGGAATCTATCCAGGGAGTCCTGTTCTATGCTCCACCCACCTTCTCCCTTGTCTACTTCTGTTCTGCCTCTCATTCCCCTCCTCCTACTCCTTCTTTGCCTTCCCTTCTCTCCAACATTTATATCTCCCTCTTCTTATTTTTCATGTGTGTGTGTGTGTGTGTGTGTGTGTGTGTGCAGGGGGGAGGGTTGAGGTGGGACTCAGTCCATTATCCCCTTTCAAAGATTCAGATTTTTACTCCTACAAGATACACAAGATCTCCTACCTCTGGGTCTTTGCACTATTCTGGAAATTTCCATTCTGGAAATGCATTCCCTCTAGAACCCCACACCAGAGCATCGATCTCTTCCTCCAACAACTCAAGTTTTTCCTGATTGCCCAGCTGTCTCCTTTCCCTAGAGGTCTTGTATTTATTCTGCATACACTTACATGTACTGTTCTCTCCCTGAGGGGAGAAATTGTTTCAGTCTTTGTTTTAAGATCCTCAGATTGTAGCACAGTCCCAGGTACATACCATAGGTAGTCCTTAAAAAATGCTGACTGATTGATCAACTGAAGTGCAGTTCTTCGGGTCCTGAATGCTCCACTATCCCACCCTGCTATTCCCACCTAAAAATAACATCCCTAGAAGTGACCTCCTATTAACTGAGAGGGACCTCAAACCCCACCTCCAATCGGGGCAATTTTCTGCTCTAAGAGGGCATCTTTGATGTTGCTTCCACCAAACTTCAATCTCTGCAGTCCAGCCCACTCCCCAAAGGCAAGGTTCTGCTTTTCTTCTGAATATTCTCCTCTGACTGCTTTGTAGCTCACTCTACCCATGGCAGTCATGGCCCTCAAGAGGTAGAAAATGGAAAACAGTCCTTGCCTTCAAGGAGCTTACTTACATTCAACTGGAGGGAAGCAATATATACACAAATACAGAAATACACTAAGTAATTCTGAGAGAATGCACTCAGCCTGACAGTCAACTATTCTACAAAATTCACACACAAAACTTTTACACTTATGGAGTCAGAAGGTGAAGGCCCCATCCATTCCATTTGATAATAAGCTTTTAGAAGACAGGACTATTTCTGCTTTTTCTTTGTATCTTGGTGTTTAGCATTATATCCACATAGTATCTGATTAATAAATGGTTGATGACTGACTCAAGAACATTTAGTCCAAATTCACTTTACAGATGAGGAAATTGAGTTCCAAAGAGTTAAGTGACTTATCCAAGGTCACACAGATAGAAAATTACTGACTCAGGATTCAAACTCAGGTCATCTGACTTCAAATCCAGTGTTCTTTCCATTGTAACTAATAATTTATATATGCAGGGCATGAATAAGCCTTGCCATGTACCAACTGACCTCAGTTCCAGGAAAATTTTAACTCGAGCAGGACCAGGCAGTTATTTCCCACATAACTGGACTAAGTGACCGCAGGCCACAGTATGTCCAATATCAACATTTCCTGGGAGACTAAGGTCTCAAAATGACCATTAATTGCAGACCCTGGAGACTTCCCTGCCTTTCTACTGGTGCTCTATTATCTTATTGCAAGGGGCCATCTCCAGTAATCCTGAAGTGTACCTGGCCCCTGGACTCAGATGGTTCTGGAAGAGAAAGGGAGGCTGGTGACTTTGCACCACCCTCCCTCACTTAAATCTAATTCACTTGCAAGTCATGGCATCATCTTCCTGATGACATGAAGAACAAACAACAGTCTTATTGCAAGTACATGAGAGCTCCCTATGTCCATGTGGCCTTGGTTACTTGACCATGATGCACCTGCCCCTGCCTTCTCCTGTGCATCCTCCCTAGCAGATCTCTAGCTCCTGCCTTGCCCTCTGCTGATTAGTGAGAGCTCACTACATCTAATCTACCTCAGCCACTCAATCGAGGGACCCTCCATGACAGTCTTGTTCTGTGAACAGTAATCATATCATTCTTATCATTGCTCCTAGAAAATATACATAATTCAGTAGCCCTATGGTTCCACTCACCATCCCTGTGACTTTACTCTTCCTTCATCACTATTCCCCTCTGTTCATTGGTGTTCAGTCTTTTTTCAGTTGTGTCAGATTCCCTGTGATCCTATGTGGGGTTTTCTTGGCAGAAACACTGGAGTGGTTTGCCATTTCCTTCTCCAACTCATTTTATAGATGAGGAAACTGAGACAAACAAGGTTAAGTGACTTGCCCAAGGTCACTCAGCTAGTAAGTGTCTGAAGCCAGATTTGAACTCAGGAAGAGGAGTCATTCTGATTCCGGGCCCAGTGCTCTCTATCCACTGTGCCATCTAGCTCCCCTACGTTTATTCTCTCCCCCATTAGAATATAAGCTTCTTAGGAAGAGAAGGTTTTTCTTTTGTGCTTGTATTTTCAGCAATTAGCCCAGTATTTAGAACACAGTAAAAACTAAACAGACCTCCATTCATTGCTGACCCGTATTCATTCATACTTGTGGGCCATATTATCTAGGGTGCTGAGTTTAGTATTGTCATACCCTAAAAACCTGATGCATTTCCCAGGTAACCCTCACTACCTTCACTAGCAAGAGGCTTTGCTGCTTCTCCATCTGTAAATATGGTCCCTCCTCTTCCTCAATTCATCTGTACCGGCATGTTCACTGGGGCCATTTAGTCATTTAGACAGTAGTATAATGCTCATTGGTATGGAATTTCCTCAGTTAGCAGTCACAATACTGATGACCTTTATTTGCTAGAATGACTTGGTATACTTTACTAAAAAGCGGTCCCATTAGCCTGCATCCAACAGGCCACTCACCACACCCTGCCTGTGGTGGATAAAGGGCTTTTTTTTGTCCTTTGATTTCACTGGTGGAGGGTCTTCCTCCAGTCATGCAATTAGCAATTTTCTTGCAATTTCTAGTGTTGTACTGGACTCTGAGAGGTTAAGCAAATTAAGTGCCCAGGGACACACAGACAACAGGTATCAGAGATAGGAATCGAACCCAAGTCCACCTGAATGATGCTTGCTCCTATCCCAATGCATTATGTAATTCTTAAGTTTGGTCTTAAACTTCTGAGAGCAAGGGGCTCCTTTTTTCCATTCCAGGGTAGACAATCTCAATTTTTCAATAAAAAGGGTGAGCTTCACCTGCTGGGAGGCAGAGAATCAGAGCTTTCCAGCTGGATGGGGCCTTTGAGGCCAGCTGGTCTAACCCCTGAGGACCAAGGAAGCTTGAGTGACTTACAAAGGATCACACAGCTAGTGAGTGTCTCCACTGAGATTCAAACCCAGGTCGCCCAACCCTCAATCCAGCACACTGCCGACTACACCATGCTGCCTCTAGTGGCTGGGTTTTCAGTTTCAGTTCTCACTGGCCCAGGAAGGCAAGCATAGTTTCCCTGTTCCTGGAACATGGGCCAGATGATGGTAGGCTGGAGTGGCAGCTTACCCACCACAGGAGAACTACTCACCCCTCTGTGGTTCCTGCAGTTGCTCACTACTTCATATGCCACTAAATCAGCCGCTCTAAGACTGCAAAGGATGCTGCTCCTATCAGCCTCTTTACCTCCACCAGTAACCCTAGGAGTCATCTCAGACATAGTTGAACAGGTAGGCATTTGAGTCTAACTAATCTTGTGTAGTCAGACTCCACCCACATGGCACCACCTGGTATGTATCCTCTGGGGAAGCGTACCAACCTGACCACAGGCGGACAGGATACCCAGGGAGGGGAACAAATACCACTCATTGTCTTGAGTGCCTTTCCTCCAGGATAGGAATGTGAGCAGAGCACTGAGACTCAGAGATGGGAAAACCACTGACCCAAATGGTCCCAACCACATTGCCTCATTGCACTGAGAATACTATATCTTAGTTTCTCTCCTCATTCCTAGTTGCTTTTTGTTAGAATTGTAAAGCAGAAGTTTCAAATACATTGCCTTCTAGCAGCCTGTGTGGGCATCTGACAAGAGGAGCAATCCTCCAAGGGAAATGGCCATACCTGCTCTCCTCCCACTTCTATATTTCTGCTGCCTTGCTTGCCCTGCTGTGCTAACAAACATGTTCAAAACTAAAGGGGTTATTTTTACACTTCCCCACCCCCAAACTACCAACGCCTTCTGAATTCCCTATTTCTGTCCATGGGACTAGTACACATCTAGTCACCCAGCTTCAAGCTTTGGCTGCTCTTCTGTTAGCAAAGCTCAGTCCCCAATTACATAGCATCAGGGCAAGGAAGGAAAGACATCCACTGCCCTCTCCAAATAAGGAGAAACACTAAATTAGCCAGGGACCTTAGAGAGCTACTATTCTTGGGACCATCCTGCTCTTGAATTTTCTGCAATGGATCTCTGCCCAAAATTCAGTCTCTGCTCTTAGGTAATTCTCAATTCCTGTTCAAGCTGTTCATCTTCTGATCAGGTGCTCACCTGCCCAAAGGAAGTCTTTGATCTGGGTTACTCATTTAGTAACTCACTTCAACTGCTTGCCTCAGAGCTCAACTAGGCATCCTCAAATCTGGCCTTAAGTAAACTATAAAGTGCCATAGCAATGTTAGCTATTATTAGCAGGGAGTAAAGGGATTTCTGGAGGGGTGTTAGGGTGTTGGAGAGAAATTTGTACTAGAGAGCTCCTAAAAAAGAAGTAGCAACATGGCACAGCACTTAGAATGCCGACCTTGGAGCTGGGAAGAATGCCTGGTACACTTATGTGCATGACCCTGGGCAAGTCACTTCAACTATTTGAGCCCTAATTTCTTCATATCATGAAATGAGATTAGTCTAAATAGCACCTAAAATTCTGTCTAAATGTCTTCTCCTGGGAGGATTTATGAATGTTTAGGCCTAATTATTGCTCATATAAGGTCTTGGTTTTGTTGATTTCTTTTGGTAACAGCATATGGAAGGCAGGCACCATACATACATTGTCCCAGATTCACTGGTGGGAACTTGTAGCCCAGAAAACCCTTTGGTGTTGCAGTCTTAGTCTTAGTCAATGAAAAAATATGCAGAAAAGAATGAAGTTCAAGAGACATTTAAACAGGATTGTGTCAGCATAATAGTGCAAAATTTAATATATACTTTAAAAATACCAAATTCTGTGAAACTGAGGTTCATATACAATCCTCTTTTCTTTGTATATGGAAATGTTCATGTTTGTTGATATTTTTAAGTTGATAATTTTTCAAAAATTATGTTAAATATTTTGCCCAAGGCTTTCTAGTGACATCCTTGCTCATATCCTTTCTCTGTCCATTTTGAGTGTCAGTCTCCAGCTTCATCGTGGGGAGTCAGTGTCCCACTGCTTTAGTACGAGGGCCCCAATATGAGGAGCCCATGGGCTATCCTATTTTGAAAGTGTCTGTTCCAGGGAAGTTGTCCTAATATACCTGATACCTATCCCCTATTGTCTGCTCACTTGGGTGACTGAAATTACTTCCAATATTAAATGGACAGTATGGTTCTTTTGCAAATCCCCTAAATCCCAGCAAAAGACCTCAACAGTGCTAGGAGCCAAGAGTGAGAAAATTCTACAAAGTGAACCCAAGACCTTTGACTCCTGATAGTCTCCAACATAAACATTTTGGGAGCTCATGATTATCCACTGAAGTACATGCTATCTGCCTTTGGAGTAGATAAGCTTAGTTAAAACTCCTTGAAAATACTATAGCAGACTGTGGACCTAGCACACATTTATTGTGGTATACTGCAGTTTAAAATGAGCTAAGATTTCCAATTTGTTAAAGTATTTGTGGTCTGGGATGAATACGATCCATGCAGAGCCCTGTTGGTTTTCTAAATACCACAGATGATGACACCATGAATAGGACGGCTTTGGAACTTTTAGGCAGGTAGAGGGGTATAGGATATTGAATGTTCTGGAAAGAGGACAGTACAAATGCTTTACTGTTTTCAGAATCAATAGAACTACCCAAAATTCCTAGAGAAATATCTGCCAAAGACACAGAAAGTAAACACTCCCAACCTCTTTCTTCAAACACTGAATTCTTGAAGGAATTGATTACATTTTTAAGCAAGGAAGAACATGTCAGATACAGTGAAGTTGCTTTGCTAGCTTCCAGAACATGTCTGTATCACCAAAAGTACTGGCACTAGTCCTGAGGCAGGTTCTGAGACAGATATTATCATTTCCCTGAGTGGACTGCCATAAGAAACTGCTGTTATTTTCAGGAGGTGCTGTTGTTGAGTCAGCACAATAGAGAAGATTGAGTACTCGCCTTGGCATCAGGAACATCTAGGTTCAAGGCTACCATTTAGTAGCTGCGTGATCCTGGACATCTCACTTAACCTCGTAATGCTGAAGACAATCTTCTAGGACTTATTTACTGGAAGAACTTCCCACAACCACCAGACACTTCCTCACAGTGTGACTGTGGCATGAGCACACACAAGTACTCTTTATGTCTTGGACTGTTGTGCTAAAAGAAGAGAGATACAAGCCCTGGTTGGCATCTGCTCCCAGAATGCCACAAGAGTGGTAGGTGTCAGATATAGAAAAGTGAAGATGACCACCGAGAGTCTCGGATTTGATATGCTGCATATTTTAAAAATCAGAAGTCATACATGAATGTTTGAGCTCACTGACTAAGCACTTGGGGGAGGGGTATGGAGAGTGAGGATGACTACCATATCAAGTTCCCATGTACAATCCAAGGGGCTGTGAAAGGTTTCAGTTATGTTCAAGAATTAGAAAAGGTGCTTGCACAGTATTCAAGACTGACCAGAGAGAGAGAGTGGAGGCAGGAGGGCTTTTAAGAGGCAAGGGCAAAATCTAGGTGAGTTAAGATGAAAGTTGGAAATGGGAAAAGAGGAGATGGGTAAGAATAATGTAAATAGAAAATCGCCAGAAATTGTTAACCCAGGAAATACTGTATTTTCTAAGAGTCTCTGTGACAGTTTTCCATTTCCTCTCCCAAACCCTATATTCCCTTTTGTACCCTGCCCCACTCAAAAACAAACTAACAGTGCTGCACAGAGGTGATTAAGACTAACAAACTACACTAAGGTTTACTGAAGTACTCAGGATACACAAAGCCCTAAATAGGTCTAGAGTGCCAAAATTTATAGGGTGTTGATAGCAACTGCAATCCTTTAGCAACAACCGAGCTTAACACATTGTTAGCAACAATTACTATTTAAAATTGAAAGCTGTCAGATGGTAAAGGCTTCTTTTTCCATCTGCTTCACTCTAGGTGAGTTCCTCCACTGGCTTTTCCCCTTCATGGTCTGCCCAAGCCCTGTCTGAGTGTTTACCTGGACCACAGTTTTGTGCTCCTTGCTCCAGGCACAAAAACTGGTAGCTAAGGCTCTGAATATAGATGATGAACTATTATTGTAACCATTGTAAACATTTAAAATGAAGTACAAATCTTTCAGTTATTCATAACTGACAAAATTAATCAGGGAAGTAGAAAAAGCAAGACATTAAAGAGAATTGTAGGAAGAAATTAATTTTAGTTGTGTAAACTCTTTTGTTCCCAACTCAGGCAATAAATTACTTGAGGAAGAAGCTGAGTAAGCAAGTGTAGGCTCTGAAGCTCATGCTCCAGGATGCTGTTCAATTCTCCAATTCTGTTGTAATTGGGGAGATTCAAACTCTTGGGCCAAGGAGACCAGACACTGGAATTGTCCCAATGTTTGCAAGTCATGTGTTTCAATGGAAACAGAATGGATCACATGCATCCAAGAAGAAAACCACCCTCTGGCATGCCAAAAGCTAGTTTGAATTTCTGTTTGAAAACTGTTGATGGACAAAGCAGTTTGGGGCAGAACCTATTCTGGTCATTGACTCTCACCAGACCTATTCCTCATGGGGTCAGTTGTGCTTGACAAGGAAGGAGTCATCCTATTAGCAAAATTGGAGCTTTGTACCTTACATTTAATTAGAGTCTTTAATCAAAAGAATATTTTCAAACCAATAAACCTTAAATGTCTACAATGTAAAAAGACACTGGGAATACAGAAACAAAAATGAAACTTCCTGCCTTAAGGAGCTTAGATACAGGACCTCTACTTAGGTCAATGCAATCTAATTAATTACAGAAGGAGAGAACATTTCACATTGAATGGAAGTTTCATAAAGAAGGTGGCACCTACGGTGGACCTTGAATAATGACAAGAGTTCTGAGAGAGATGAAGACAGGGAGCCTTCCAGGCACAGGGGCAGATTAGGCCAAAGCTCACAGCTGAGAAATAAAATAGGTCAGTTTAGCTGAAATGCAGGATGTCAGAGGATATCACCACACATTCAGAATTGACATAGTTGGTCTCGGAATGATTGCAAAGAGGAGGACACAACTACCTTGATGGACCTGGTCCCCTTGTAGACTTGGAATTTTTCCTTTGACCTGGACAATTCCTGCTTCACTTTGTACCATTCAGCAAACAAGCACAGACTGGGAACCTAAATATTGTGACCATTCACATTTCTGGCATAGGAGCTTTTTAAGAGGATGAAGCACAGTACTGGCAAGACTCCCAGAGAATCTCTGTAACTTAGCAGTTCAAAATTTGGCCTGAACCATGATCATCTTTAGTGGTTCTTGAGAGATTTGATTTTAAGGACTCCCTGGCACCCAAGAAATGGAAGGATCATATGAGGGGGAAACTCAGTGCTAGGTCTGGAGTGTGTTCACCGATCTGAAGTGGGATGTAAAGAATATAGTGAACTACATGCATTTTTTATCCCCATGATCCCTTGCGATTCCTAGAATAGTCTCAAACGGCAGCCCTGCTAGATCTGACATAGTGAATTAATTAGCCTCTTTGGGCTTCATCTTTCTCATCTACAAAATGAGGGGGTTAGACTAGACAATTTCTAAGGCTCCATCAAGTTCTCAGTTCTATGATCCCTTATTACTAAGTCTTGTAATCTTTATGAAGGATTGGGTAAATTAGATTGTATGTATGGAAGCTTTTTTTTTTTGCCTACTTTTACTTTCTCTAGACATAATAATATATCTCAAGCCTAAAACCCTTTCCAGACTTGTCCTTACCCCAAAGTGAACAAAAGCTAAGCTCTTCCCTTGGGATGGATCAAAGATAGAAACTTGATTCTTCTCTAGATAAGATTATAACTTTCCCATCTCCTAGAAGAGATTGAAGTCTGAACCTTAGGCCTCCTACAGGGAGTATCCTCTTTGGAAATTAAGAGTTAAGGTAATGATCACAAGGAAAAACTTTTCAGTCTTTGGGAATTGTTGCAGGAAGGAACTAAATTCTGGAATATTAATCTCAAAGTGTATTTTTAACATATTATCATCTTTTATTTATTAAGTTTCTTGGAAATATTACCTCAAATCATCTTGGAGCAGAGTTATTAGAGGACATAGGATATGAGGTCAGTTTGGACATCTCTTCAATAAAAATGTTTCTGGCAGGCTTGAACCTAAATCTCAGAATCTATTACTGGTATTACCTTTTTTTTTTTTTGGATACATGCAAACTATCAAACCCCAAATAAGCCAATACACTGAGCAGTATAAATTGTTAAGGAGGGAAAAGAAGGAAACAGTGTAACCATAGTTAATTAGTATTTATATAGTACTCTAAAGTGTGCAGAACACTTTGCAAATGTCTCCTTTTATCCTCACAATTCTGGAGGGAGGTACTATTATTCTCCCCATTTTAGAGATGAGGAAATTGAGGCAGAGGTTAAGTGACTTGTCCAGGGTCACACAGCTAGTGAATGTCTGAGGCTGGATTTGAACTCAGGTCTGACTCCAGGTCCATAGCTCTATGCACTGTGCCATCAACTAAAGTCATGGATATAGGATAGGGCAAGATGTATAATGGATGTTAGATGTGACTTGGTGGACCTAGTGGACTACAGAATTCATAAAGGTGACTATTGATGAGTTAGAAAGGTGGGTAGAGATTGGGTTATGGAGGGCCTTAGAATGTTAAAGTTGGAAGGGACCCCAGAGATCATCCAGTATAAGTCCATCACAGAACTCTAGAGGTTTATGAAGATCTCAGCATTCATTTGGCCAACCAGTATTACAAAAGGACTCCCCACGACGACACATGCACTAAATCATCATTTAATGAAGACCCTAATGAGGTCTAACTCACCACCTGCTGGGCCAGTTCTTTATACTTCCTGGACAGCTCTAAGTGGTAGATGTTTTTTCCCCCTTTTCCTCCCTGACATAAAGTATACATTTGTCTTTTTGGAATGTCCAAGCATTGTTCCTCATTCTGCCCCCTGCAGAAGAAACTCAGTCCTTCTTGCACACTGCAGCTTATCATACACTTGAAGCCAGCTCTCAGGTCTCTCTTAAATTGCCTCTTCCTTAGCTTAACCATCCCAATTCCCTCAGCTGATCCTCTTATGGCAGACTCAAGACTCTTCATTGCACTGGTTGCCTTCCTCTAGGTTCTCCTCAGTTTATTAATGCTCTTCTTAAATCATGCCTACTTAGGGCCTCCACATGCGTTCTGATGAGAGTGCAAGATGGTGGGCATAGCAACCCTTTATGCTAGCTCCAAATCACATTAGATTTTATAGTTGTCACAGCATACTGTTATATCAAATCAAATCTGTAGTCTACCAAAACTCCCTGCCCTTTTTAGAACTGCTGCCTAATGTTGTCTCCCTTCATCTTGTACAGATGAATTCAATGCAATCTTACACATACCAACGCATAAGATTTGACAGTTTTCATTATAGAATTTCATATTATTAAATTCAGCCTAATGTTTTAGCTAGTAGGGAGTTTTTTGGACTTCTCATCATGAATTGTATTAGCTATCCTTCCCAGCTTTATGCGACCTCCAAATGTCAAGCATTCCATCTATGCCTTGATAAAAATGCTCAGTAGTCCAGTGCTAAGTTCAGATTCCTGGGACACCTCATTGGAGACCTCCTTCTATGTTGATACTGAACCATTTATAACTATTCCTTGAGTCATTATTTTTTTGAGTCCAACTAATCCAACCACTTCTGAATCCATTTGTACTGTCACTCAACCCACAAATTTCCATTTTTTCCAATAAGCATGAAATCCTTTATCAAATGCTTTGCTAAAATTGAAATAACTTTATCTGTAAATATTTCCCTGATCTATCTGCCAGCAGTCACTGTCAAATGAGGAAATAAAGTGAGTTTGGCACAACCTGTTCTGATGAAGCCCTGTTAACTCTCTGGGATGCGCTGCTTCCTTTTTTAGATGTGTACTAACTAGCCCTGTTATGACTCATTCTGAAATTTCATTTTGTACCAGAGGAAGATGAAGTCTTGAATGCCAAGCTACAGAGTTTGCAGTTTTTTCCTAGGAAGCCAGGAAAGTGTTTTTGTGTAATGTACAGAACAATGAATTTAGATTTTGAAGATCAAGGTTTTAATCATGGCTGTGCTCCTTACTATCTCTGTGATCTTATGCAAGATACTTTTAATAGCTTAGGGCATCAAATATCTTTAGGACATCAGATGTCTTAGGACATCAAATCTTTAAAATGAGGATAATAACATGTACCCTGTTTACTTCTTAGGGATACTTTGAATTTCCTTGAATGTCAATAGTCATTAAGCATTTATTAAGCACTTACATGTTAACAATTCATTAGATGCGAAGGTGGCCACATAACTAAAGAGGGTTGTTATTTGGTAAATGCTGTTTTAAGATTTATATGAAAATGGCATTAAGGCTGAAATGAAGGAGAGAAGAGCCTGGAGCAAGGAGGTGAGCTAGCTGGCTAGCAAGCTAATGAGGTAATAAAGTTCTTGAGGGCCCAGAACTGGAGGCAGGGAGAATAGGAATAATATATTGAAATGACCAAAAAGCTTTTAGGCATTTATAGTTAACTCATTTCAGAAATTTTGAAACTGAGTCACCATGCTGTGGGAGAATGTCACCTGTCACAGGGGCACCCTAAGAACTTGGAAATCTAAACCTATTTAGTGCGGTATCATATGAAGGCCTACCACTGGGGCTGCAATGAAGCTAGCAATACTCCCCAGGGTGGCCCAAACTAGATTAAAGTCAAGTTGATAAATATTTAACAAAATTAAAAAAAAAAAAACTGAACGCAGATAATGTTAACAAGTGGTTTTCTAAGCCACTAGGTGACCTATGGCATCCCCCCACAACCCTTTTGCTACCACTAGTGTTGAATACTGGTATTAGAGAACCTCAAAAGTTCCACCTCTATTTTCAGCTAGCTATCTGATCTTTGTGACCTTCAGCAAATCACTTATCTCTCTGAGACTACTTCCCTGTTTGTAAAATGAGCTCTAACCTTTTGAGATGACAAGTTCACTATCATAGAAAACCTTTGGTCATTTTTTGCTTTTGAGTCCCATTCTTTAAGGAAGGAGGAAATGCTCGAGTTCTGAACAATTCTGAGAACATGGGGAACGAAAGATTCCTCTTGAAAGTTTGACCAGTTTTTCCAGCAATACCCAGAAAATGACCAGCTGCCAACCAGGATCCAGGCTGTTTTCATTTAGTTTGATGGTTTTTTTGATGGTCACTTTTCCTGTTTCTAGTCCATTTAAAAAAATCCTTCATTTTCTTGTGAGATTCAAACTCGTACAGAGGGTCATCTTGCTGAAATGACCTTCTATTTATACTGTATATATCTCATATGTATAGTTACTTTTATGTTGTACTTCCCATTAAAATTTGAGGTCCCAGAGGGTAGGGATCACACATTTACCTTAATGAATTTTTGCTGATCAACTGGATGGCACAAGAACTAAAGAAACTGACACCAATAAGCTATTTCTACGTTAAGTAGCCAACTTACTAAGCATTTGGATTATTTCTTTAAAAGAAAAAAGCTGAACTTAACACAAATGAGCATTTCTAGATACAAAATAGAACAAAGAGACTTGTCCACAATAGTCATGATTGTCTATGTTGCCTTCTGACATTCTTTTCTTCTATGCCCTTTTAAAAATCCTTCAGTGATCCTCCTTTTGTACTTTTCCTTTAATTCATTTTAGTAACTTATTCTCTAGCTCCCATCTTTCCGTTTCTCCTCTAGACTGAAAGAAAAATAAAACCTTTCTATAATGTATGCACAATCAAGCAAAACAAATGCCTACATTGGCCATGTCTAGAAATGTCATTTTCATTCAGCAGCTTGAGTTGATGGCCTCTCTTTCAGCAGGTCTCTAGAATGTTCATCATCTGTCTTTGGCATCATGCTAACTCACTGCTTTAATCAGAGTTCTTAAATTTTTCACAGGTATTTTTTGTCATTATTGTATAAATGTTCCTAGGTTCTGCTCATTTCACTCAGCATCAGTTTATGCAAGTCTTAGTGGGTTTTCTTGCAACATAATATTCCACTGTATTCATATACCATAATTTGATGAGTTATTTTTTGAACAGTGGCCAGACCCTTAGTTTCCAGTTCTTCATTATTAAATGCTACATTTTTGTACATGGGGTTCCTTTTCCTCTAAGCTCTTTGGATATGCATAGTTTAGTGATTTGGTGATTTCTCCATTGCTGGACCAACAACAGTCAATCAATGGACATTTATTAAGGGCTTACTACATACGAGGCACTGTGCTAAGTACTACGGATACAAAGAAAGACAGAAGACATTTCTACCCCTCAAAGAGCTGGCATTTGAATGTGGGAGACAAGCAAACCAATATAAGCAAACTATGGATAGGATAAATAGGAAATAATGCACAGAGGGAATGTACTAGAATTAAGGGATATTGGTAAAGGTTTCCTGAAGAAGGTAGATTGTAGTTGGGACTTCAAAGTAGTCAGGGGGGTAGGTAGGTGGCTCACTGGAAACGCATCTTCATGAGTTCAAATCAGGCTTCGGATACTTACTAGCTGGGTGGCCCTGGGCAAGTTACTTCACCTGGTTTGCCTCAGTTTCTCCAAATGCATGCAGGGATCATAAGAGCAGCCACTTGGCAAGGCAGAGGCCCGGAATACACGCTTATTCTCTTCCTCCCTTGCCCGTCCTCTCGGGGCAGCCTCCTCCGGCCCTCCCAGCCCCGGGTCCTGCCTTCGGCTCCCCCCAGCCCGGGCGGGCCTGGTTTGGATGATTGTCTGCACGTGGCCCCCCGTGGGCCTGGCGCCGGTACTAGGTAGGCGCTTAATCATGGTTCGGCGGGTTGGGGCGGGGCAGCCCCGCCCGGCCACAGCCTGGATTCATCACCGGCGCCGAGACACGCCCACGGCTGGGCGACGAGCACTTGGATTCGGAGCGTCTGGACTCGAGTGCAGGGACCCGGTTCGGCGGCTTGACTGGGAGAACGTTTGAGGGGGGATGGGCGGGCCTGGCCTTCCGTGACACATTACACGGCCATGGCGATTCACACCCTCTCCTCACAACCCCCGACCAGGAGCCCCCATTCCGCAGAGGAGATAACTGAGGCTCCGCGCTGGCCACGCAGGCGCCCTGGCGTCCCGACGCTCCGAATCCGTCAGGCTCCGAGACCCGGCAGCTCCTCCCAGCCTTAAACCTATAATCCGACCGCGCCATGATCTATGACTCCTCACACGCTGGCTTCACGCTCAAGGGCCTCCTCGCGTCCGCCGCTCCAAGCCCCGCCCCTTCCGCGGCGTAGCTCCCTTTATGGGATGAGGAAGAGGGGAGGGGGGGAAAGGGCATCCCGTCATGTGATCGCAGCCTCAGCCAATCACGACGGGACGAGGCGGGCAGCAGCTCTAGCCTAGTCTTCCTCCTCCGCCGCCCCCGCCTCCTTCTCCTCTCGCGAGGGCTTTTTGGTCACCAAGCACGGTACTCTCGCGAGGTTTGAGTGCTGCAGCGGTCGGCGGAGGACAGGGAAGGAACAGAGTAACTGTCGCCGCCACCTCCTCGCGCTCGAGCTCCTGCGCGCGCACCCTCTCTCCTTCCCTCCTCCCTCCCTCCCCTCCTCCCCCCTCCCCCTCCCCGTTCGCCCCATTCGCCGCTGTGTCTCCGGCCAGAGAGGATGTCGGGCTCGCCGCTCCCCAGCTCCCTGGCCCTCTCCCTGCTGCTGGTCACCGGCTCCCTGCTCCCGGGGCCCAGCGCCGCTCAGAACGGTAAGCACGGAACCCCGAGGGGGTGCAGGAGGCCCGAGGGAGACGGACCGCCGGCCTCGGGGGAGGGGCGGGGGAGGGATGGGGGCGGAGGGCCCGATGGGCCGGGGTCGGAGGTTGAGGGGGTGGGGGGCTGCGGGCCCAGAGAGCCGGGGTCCGAGGCCGAGGCGGGTGCGGGGCAAGGGGCTGCAGGCCCGGCGAGCCGGGGTCCGAGCCCGAGGCGGGTGCTGGGCAGGGAGCTGCGGGCCCGGCGAGCCGGGGTCCGAGGCAGAGGGTCCCTCCGGAAGGTGGGGGAGGGGCTGTGCGGCGGGAACGTCTCCTTCCCCCGGGCGGGGAAAGGGCTCGGGGACCCTAAGGCTTTCCCGGGGCGGGGGGAGGGTTGAGGAATCTTGGGGAGGCCAGACTGATCTGGAAGGCCCGGGGGAGGGCAGAGACGGAGGGGTGCAGGGTATGGGAAGAAACGTCAGGGGTGCAGAGGCTGGTCAAGGGAGAGGAAGAGTTGTGGGCCTGGGAGGGGGTTGGAAAGCTAGGGAAAAGGTTGTCTATCCCAAACCCCCGAGGGGACAAGGTGGGGGGATGACTAGAGAATGGGAGAGACGGGAGTTGGGGAGGCAGAAAAAGAGCAGGAGGATCTGGCTGTCTGAGGGGAGAGAGTGTTCCTTGGAATGTGGCTTGGGGAAGGGAGGCGAGGAACGTGGCCCTGAAATGAGAATTGAGGGGGAAGAGATTAATGGGGGGGGGAGCGGATATGCAGAAGATTCTTGAGGGGAGTGGTTGGAAGAGAAAAAACGAGTTCCCTAAATAAAAGAAGGTGGAGGAAAACTAGGACAAGAGGAGAGGTGGTAGAGGAAGGGTTGGCACTCTGCTTTCTGGGAAGTTAATAGAGAAGCTGGGATGCCTGGGTGTTAGAAAAGGGAAAGTGGAAAGACTAGGCAACGGTAAGGATTAGGCATTTAAGTCAGGGTGGTCTAGGATATTCGTTAACTCTTAAGAAAGCAGGGGCTTATTCACAGAAATGCAGGGTTGGGGTTTAGGAGGAATATAAGGAGCTTGACAGCAGAATTAATGTTTCTAGATTCCATGCCAGGAAAAAAAGGGGAATGGAAAGGGGAGATTTGGTTTAGGACTTGGCCTTTCTGTGGAGGAAAATGTTAAGTAGATTAAGAGTGAGATGGTATAAGTGCCGAGGAGAGATGGATAAAACTGACTGGAAGATGTTAACTAGTTTTGGTAAAAATTTAGTCGATGGTCTTTGAAGGATATGAATAAGAAACATGTTGAAGTTTGAAAAATATTTTGTTATGATTGATATACCATGTATTCTCTATTCAATCAATTTCTAGTTTTTTTCCAGTCTGACAGTTTTTCTTTCGTTAGGAATATTTCTTGGAATTATTGTTGGATATAGGTCTTTACATTTTATTTTCATGATTTTTATTAACACTTAACTGGTTTTTGTATCCTAGAGCTCAGACTGACATTTACATTTTTCTTTTAGACTTGAGTACTGTAAGGAAAAAAATAGGTTTGAAGTTCTGAAAAAAAAAAAGGAAATATAACAGCAAATTCCTGAGAAATATTAGTTTAAAATGATTATAGTACTAAATAAAATTAATCAGATCTTGTATTTCATGGCATCAGCTGTTCACCGCAGGAGTCAGGAAGAAAACATTCTCCAGTCTACAACATTGACTGTTAAACATGTTGTCTTTTTCTGCTTTCTTGAGAAGCATTAGACCATTGAAGAATGCAGGCTGATATTGGGTCCCAGTACTTATATTAATAGCTTGATTTTTTAAAATTATAATTTTGATTTTAGCTATTGATAGACTTGTGATATTATTGTTTAATTTTACACAATAGATGAGAGATGCCCTTGATTTGGATGGATTTAGTTAATCTATATTTCTTTCAATGCTCTGTAACAGTAAAATTGTAGTTTCTTAGCAACTAAAGCAAGATTCTTTGATAAGACTAAATGGACTTATGGTTCTTAGTGATGTGTTCTGAATACCGGATAACACCCAATCTTTCTCTTGAAATGAGTTTGCATCCAGTCACATGACATGGCTAGTAAAGTGAAGAAGAAATGGATGGTTGACCCAAATCCACATAAATCTAAGGGACGGCTGTGCTTGGGTTTCTGATCATGTGTTCACATAGATAAGATTGTCTTTTATAGCTCCATAAAACCCACCAGGCCCTGGCATGTCACAAATTAAAAAGTTTGATATTTCTGAAAAACTGTCTATGGAACAAATGCATTCAATTGAAGTGTTAGATATTTAATTGATCTTTTAAAAATGTATTCATGTATTCATTGAATGTGCTTTTCTTGAATGTACATTGTATATTCTAACAGCTTGTGAGACACAATTAACTTCAGGGCCTCTGTGGAATTGTATATTTTTCCCTCCAAATTGCGTGACCTCTAGGATCACACTTCATCTGAAATTCTTGTTTAACAAAGTATGATCACTTAGAAACTGCCTCTAAAAATGCCTTTATTTTTGAGACAGAAATATGTGGACTAAGATGATGATGAATATTGAAGATGCTTCTGATCTTAAAAAGTGGTGTTATTAATCTGGGTTCTTTTCTTTCCTGTACTAAGTTCATCATTTTTGATTTGTTAAATTCTTCATTGGCTTCTCAAAATAAAGGTAATGAGGTCATTTGGTAACCTTGCATGCAGAGATCTGTGCTTATCCTTATGTAATTTTATAAGGGAAACGTTTAGAATAGCCGCAGTATCACTGTAATTGGAAATTGTATCCCCGAAGTGGTTTTCCTTTTTCTCTTTTATAGATAACCATTGCTATTTTTCAGGGAAGCAAATATTTTGTATAGGTTGTGTATCACTTTGCTTAATTGCTTTACTTTAAAGAACTTACACCATGTGTTAGAGGGAAGGGGATGTTGAATGTACTGGGACATTTTTGAAATTGGTTATATAACTTAACAGTAAATGAAAGTCGTGTTTAACAGAAGTATAACAATATTCTTAAAATCAGGAATTCTGCTTGGATGGAACTAGGTAGTTAATACGTATAACTTCCACAGGGCCCTAAAAGAAAAGTTTTCCCTTTTCTTTCTAAAACTGTTTGACTTGTTTTGACAGCCCTTTCACTAAGGGTATTGTCTTGATATTTTACTGTTGATACTGCTTCTTTTGTCTAGGTGGACTTACCTAAGCAAAGCAAGAAAATTTTTATACCTATTTAAGAAGCCATCTTAATTTTGGCCATTAATAACATAAATGGCATTAGAGTATATTGCATAAAGGAGAGAACATCAGATTTGTAGTCAGATGCCTGCTTTGGATCCTGGTTCTGATACTGAACAAGTACAAGTCACAACCTTTTCTGAGGGTATAGTTTTCCATATAAAGTAGGGATAATAAAGACTTACTTGACAAGGTTACATCAGAAAAAAAAACTGTAAACCTTAAAGCAGAATTTTTAAAATGACAAGTGAATGCTCAAATGACAAGCTATGACTCTTTATGTAGTATTCTAAATAGGATAAAAATAAGTAGCAAAAATATTTTGCTTTTGAATAGAGTATATTTCTTCAGCATAAACAGTTGGTGACATCACAGTAGTCCTCCCCACACAGATGTCTGCCTTCAGCCCCACAGCCTGTTGACCATAAACTGTCTCTACTTGATATAATGGCCCAGCCAGGCATTAGGCTTTGTGTCAGGAATCTGGCATTTAAAAAAAAAAAAAAGCTATGTTACCAGATCTGAACAGGTATTCTTGGTCTCTGACTCACCCACTGTGCTTTACAGAGGGTTCACTGGATCCAAATTAAAGAGACCATGTCAATAGGTCTTCCAAGAGGTTAGAAAATGAATAGTTAGACTTTGGTTTAGAATCTGACTTAATATTCAAAAGAAAAAGCCATGGAAAAATAAGTACTTCACATTTTCCACAAATTAAGGTGATTAAAATTTGTGTAATTTTACATTAGCACAAGCACCATTAGAGTTTGTAGAAAGAAAAAAGTAAAGAGTTTAGTCTTAATTATTTCTGTGATGTAAATAGATAAAATAAAAGTTTTGATTCTGTCAGCGGTAACCACCAAGGTGTGATCAACTCAAATAGAAATGTGACCAAGTCATTTTTTTGTGATAGGGGTATGGGTGAATGGGTAGGTGTAGGTTCCTATAGGTTCAGGAGTTAAGTATTTTGTGAAATAATCTTAAATTTTTGTTGATAGGTTTTGTTTTTACATCCCTTACCCCATCTTTTCTCAAACATCTGTCCTTTATAATAAAGAATACAAAAAAAAGGAGGAGAAAGTTCAGTAAAACTAACCAACATGTCGGCCAAGTCAGGCATCATGAATTGTTCCAAATCCATAGACCATACCTTCTTGCAACGAAGGGAAGGATATGCATTCTTATATTTCTTTGCAGATAATTGTGACCATTATAATTTCACATTTTTCAGTTTCAGTTTTGTAGTTTAAACAATTACATTGTTTTTAGTAGCGTATAGTTTTCTGAGTTCTATTTCATTTTATATTAGTCTGCGCCTTGCTTCTTTGTATTTTCCATATAATTTGTTACAGTATAATATTTTGTCATTCATGTATCACATTTTATTTAGCCATTCCCCAACTGATGAAAGTGTGCTTTGTTTCTAATTCTTTGCTAAAATGAAAACAGATACTATAAATATTTGGGTGCGTATGGAACTTTTCTTTTTATTATTGTTCTTGTATATGTTTAGTAGTAGGAGCTCTGGGTCAAAGGTTATGGTTATTTTAGTCAGTATCTTAGCAAATTTCCAAATTACTTTTGGTTTTGGTAGCTCTCCCACTAGTGCATATTCCTGTCTTTCCAGAACTCTTCCAACCTTGATTAGTTCTATCTTTTTACATCTTTGCAAATTTTCCAGGTATGAGGTAAAAACTGAAAAGATACTTTGATTTTCATTTCTTTTGATTATTATTGATTTGGTTCATCATTCTTTTATGTGGTTGCTAATAGTTGGCAGTTCTTTTGAGAAGTTTTTTCATATTCTTTGACTACTAATCCATTGGGAAATGACTTTTCAAGAATTACGAGTTTATATTTTTAAAAGTGTGTTTTAGAACAATATTAAGATTTTTTTTAAAAAATGAAAAAACTTGAAAAAAACCTAAGGGAGAAGAGGTAGATGGATACATTTCCAGGGTATATGTATTCTTATAAATGTTTTAAGTATCTAGGTAAGGAGATAAAATTGTCTGTAAGTCTTTATGCAAACCAACCCTTGGGAAAAAATGTTTGCTTTTCTGATGAACTCTATTCGATTTATGTTTACAGTGAGAGCACAGTCTGGACAGGATCAGAAGTAGAGAATGCAGTTTTTAAGAGAAAGGGAGAGACAGAAGAAAACATGCAGTAATTCAAGGAGAAAAACAGGACTCAAGAATGAGGAGTGAATCTTCGTTTAAGGAGCATCTGGAAGACTAGAATCTGTCAGGAAGAATAAAATAGACCAGGAACCACCTTAAAGTAAATTAAAACCTCTAAATTAAAATAATAATGGAAAAGCACCTATTGTAAATGA
>CM053769.1:498309732-498349800 GCA_028658325.1 Potorous gilbertii | reverse complement strand
ACCAGTAGTATTAAATTTAAATAGAAACAGATCCCTGTGGACTGCAGATTGACTCAGAAAACCACAAACTGACATTATCTATGTTGTATTGTATTTTTATTTTGTTGAACATTTTCTAATCACATTTTAATCTGGTTTGACCTTAGTCATGGCCTGTGGTGTATAAATAAAAGTCTTAGTCCTGTATTTGAAACCTTAATTTGAATTCTACTAATGTGTGATATTTTACCACTTTGGGCATTTTACTCTTGTTACTCTATGAGGAAATTGATGGTGCAAGTAAGATGTAAAATAGGGGTTCTTAACCTGGAATCTATGATAACCATTTCAGTATAATTGGTTTCTTTTGTCATCCTGTTTCTTTTTGTAATCCTTTGTGCATTTACAAACATGATTTAACAAAGGGTTCCATCCATAAAGTTCAAGAGGGTCAGGGACCTTCTATAGGGGATGTGTGAGGGGCCATATCCACGGTACAGAAAAAGGTTAAGAAACCTTGATGTAGATGATATGTTTAACCTCTCAAAAGAATTGTTTAAAGGTCTGTAGTCAAAGCTTTCATCTTGTTTGGACCAGCCAAGTTTTCACTCTGCTCCCTTATGGCCTTCAAGAATCCAAGGTCATTTCCAGGCCATCATGGAAGATCAAAGTTGTACCTTAATGGATGGGATATCAGCATATTATGTACCACTATGTTGCTGTAGATTTCAGAAATTGGTCTCTCTAATTAATAGGAATTATTATTTTCTTTTTCACATTTTTTTTCCAATTGCATACTGATGTGAATGTTGCATTTTCCTGTTTTACTCCTTTTTCTCATCAGTGTTAAATATAATTATTTCCTCCAATTGATTGGGTATTTTACAGAATCACTTTAATGATTGCCAGTGAGGAAGCTTGGTTCCAATTGCAGTTTAGACACTAACTACATGACATTGGACAACTCACAAACTGGGCCTCAGTTAAGTCCACATAGATTTTTCTTTAGCACAAGATATTACTTGCATGGGTAGCATTAGAGTGCCATGAGAGATACCTTTTACTTGGGGAAGTCAGAGAAAGCTTCATGTAAAAACCTGTGCTAAGCCTTGAAGGACTAGAAGGGTTGGTTAATGAGTATAGTCCTGTTTCAGGCTCCAGGAAGGACATGTGCAGTGCCTAGAGACAAGAGATGACAGGTCATGTTTGAGGAATGGTAAAGAAAATAGGTTGGCAGGTGTGTAGCATGTGAAAGTAGATTGGAGCTGTGCTGTCAGGGGCATTTCCCCCATAGGAGAAGCCTACTATCTGTAAGCAGCAAGGAACCACTTAGGGTTTTAAAACTGGGAAGTAATACAGTTAAGTGCTAAAGTTCTGTGCCTTCTGTGGTAGGGCTTTAACTTAGCGAAGTTGTGCTTCATAGTGTGTCATCTGTCTTAAAAGGACTCTTCTGTGAAAACAATCCAGTGAGTGGAAATATTTTTAAAGTCAAATGTCTCTTGTGCAAATGAGATACATTAAGAAGCTTGTAAGAATGTGTGTTTGTGTATAACAAGCCACAAACTCCATCTCTCCTGTCTTGCTTCCCCTCCCTCCTGAAAAATAAAGTCCTGTAAGACAGTGTTGTACAGAGAGCCTGGAGATTGTGAATCAGGAGACTAAAGCTTTAGTTTCAACTTGGATATTAATTAGCTGTGTAATATTGGGCATCTCTCAACCTGTCTGGACTTCAGTTTCAATATTTATGAAATGAGAGGACTATATATTCTTAAGATCCCTACTGTAATCCACAATGCTTTGCTAGTATAGTTCCTTAGAGAAAGGTCAAGAACATCTATTATAAATCTTGGTGGGAGAGACAAACCCTACTTTTGAAAGTATTAGAAATAGATTTTGAATTATGATCCGTCATGATTTCTAAATTCTCTTAAGAAAACACTAGAATTGTTTCAAGAGAGCACAATACATTTGCTATATAGGTCTCAAATTAAATTTGCTAGAAAAACTGCTAGCATTGAATAAAATATGACGTCAAATAGTATTTTAAAGCTCTATCATTTCATCACTGTGGATACTCTTGCACTGATGAAGATCACATCCTCTTTGTATCTGAATAGATTGTCTTTGAAAGTTGATGGACTATCAACCTGGTAATGAAGCTCTTTGAACTTACTCAGGCTGGTCTTCTGACCCCAGGTCTGTGGTCAAAGCTTTCATCTGGTTTGGACCAGCCAGGTTTTCACTCTGCTCCCTTATGGCCTTCAAGAATCCAAGGTCATTTCCAAGCCATCATGGAAGATCAAAGTTGTACCTTAATGGATGGGATTAATTATTAGAAAATGAAAATGATCAGTAGATTTTTTGTGTGTGCGATCTGTATCAATTAAATGAAAAATGACTATTAAGGCTATACTGGCAACAACTTCATAATGTAGTTTTTGCTGTTAAACTTTTAGGTTGGATTGTGTTATTTCCTCTCACCCTTCCCTCCCTACCATATGTCTACGTTATTTTTAAATCTCTCATTCTCAGTTATCTGAAGAATATAAGACTGCTTCTGTAAACTTCTCTATGCTTTGAATAAGCTCACATTGCTTCCTTCACAATATATTCTTGAAGTAGAACATTGATACCTTCAGCATCATTACTGTAGAATTGTAGAATGTTTAGAAATTAGTACAACCCTTTACAGGTGCTGCAACTGAGATCTAAACATTGTGAATTGCTTCCTGTTCTTTTATTCTAGGTGTGTCTTCAAATGGACCCTTATTCTTACTGTTTTAAAAAAAAAACAATAGAATTATCAAACTACAAGTCTTTTAGAAGTTAAAATGCAGTTAGTGGGAACAAAAAAGTATAAAGACTTGAGTTTTAAAGGTGAAAGAAACTCTTGGCTAACTGTAACTACATAAATGAATACTTTTATAAGGTTTAGAGCTTAAGTTTCCTTTTGTGTTTGAATGCCAAATAGGTTCCTATTAATGCTAGGCTGGAGTCTAGAAAGATGTAATTGAATAAACTCTTGAAGACAGGGATTATATAATATCTGCCAGTGTTTTCCATAGCACCTGGCAGTATCAGTCTTCTAGGGTATTATTAGTGTACATCAGAAAATTGAAGTATAATATTTTTTGTCTTCTGTATTAGCTTTTATTTAAATAATCAGTTTTCAGGGGTCTATTCCTTTAGGATATTAAAGTAAGAGACACTGTCAGGTCTTGGTGGATAGAGAGATATGGCTTCAGAGTGGCTCTAACACATTCTCTGTGACACCGGGGCTAGCTACAACCTCTCCGTACCTCAGGGTCTGTGAACCTCTAAGAATTTCAGTTGCAGAACTGATGACTTGCATCAGTACAGGGAGGTTTCCTGTACCAATAAAATCACCAGTCTGGACCAAAAAAAGATTTAAAAATAGAAACTACATTGGTTGCAACAAGTAAGTAGCAACAGACTCTAAAGAATGGCCTCATTGTTTTCATCATTGTGTTTGAAGTTTAGTTTTAAAATGTATTTTCCTGCTTTTACTTTATCCTCTTTTTGACTTCCTGGTTGAGTGTAGGACTGGGAATGCTGTCACCTCATGAGTGCAGAATTCCAGATACTAGTCAGAAAAATCCTTGTGGCATCTTTTTACCAGGATGTTAGAAAAAGAGAAGAAGGGAGCACAACCATTCCTGAGGATTCCATTGTCTTTTAGAATTTAGTAATAGAAGCAACAGAAACTATTATGTTTTTTAAATCTATTTTTTAGAGGAAGGGAAAAAATCAATGGGAAAGAATGTAGATCACGGGTTGGAACTGACTTTAGAGATCTAATCCAGCCTCATTTATTTACTTATTGATTGAGTCTGACCCCATTTATTTATAAATTTATTTATTATTGGTGCTTTAGGGATGCTTTCTCTCTTTTTTTTTTTTATACCAGTCACTTTCTAATAAATTTCCTTCCTTGATCCCCATGGAATTCACCTGTGCAGCATCTGGTCAACCAATTGTCCTTCACCTCTTGAGAGAAGGAAGCATATTTTATTATGGGGCCTGTGGAGACAGTTATTAGTCATTGCATTTAATAATAATAGTGATAGGTAGCATTTATTAAGCACCTGCCTTTGTGCCAGGAACTG
The DNA here is from genome assembly GCA_028658325.1 of Potorous gilbertii. NCBI lineage: Eukaryota > Metazoa > Chordata > Mammalia > Diprotodontia > Potoroidae > Potorous > Potorous gilbertii. The sequence goes on along the minus strand of CM053769.1, from coordinate 498,345,694 downwards.
TGCACAGTATTTGACAAACATCTCATTTGATCCTCATAACAACCTTGGGAGGGAGGTGTCTGAGGAAACTGAGGCAAACTGAGTTCAAGTGACTTGCCCATGGTCACACAACTATGAAGTATCTGAGGCCAGATCTTAAATCTGATCTTCCTGTTTCCAGGCCTGGTGCTCTCTCCACTGAGCCACTTAGCAATTCATGTGATTTTTGTCTTTTTGATTTTCATTATTACATTCGTATATTTCTTTCTGGTGCTGCATCAAATCATAGTTTGTTTTTCAGAATTCCTCATTAGTTTTTTTATGGCACAATAATGTTCTGTTATATTTATGTGTTACATTTTGTTCAACCATTTCTCCAATCTACTAGCAGTCAATTTGTTTGCAGGTTTTTGTTCTGTTTTTGCGACCACAAAAAGCACTGCTCAGAAGGTATATATATACAGGACCTGTATATTCTGTTTTTGTTCTCCTTGGGGCATATACCCAGTAGTGGTATTTATGGGTGTAAACAGTTTGTCTTTTCTCATGTAATTCTAAATTTCCCTCCCCATCCCCCCAAATGATTGTACCTGATTTTCCAAAGCCCTGTAAAACAATTTAATTTTTTAAATCATCTCTCACACTTTAGGCTATGAGGTGAAACAACTGTTTTAATTGCATTTCTCTTATTAATATTGTGGAGCATTTAAAAGTGTTTATCAATCCCTCTCTCATTTTACAAAGGACAAAATTGAAACCAGAGGGGTAGTTATATGCCTGAGGTCACATAGTTGAGTAGGTAACAGAGCTTTGATATGAACCTAGGTTGTCTGGGGTGCAGTTTTCTTTTTCTTTATTTTATGTAACCAGAGACAAAAATTAAATAAACATACATATAATGAGGAATTACATTTTAGGTGAAACCCTCAAGAATTAATAAGGTAAAATCAAACATTAACAAATGTTTACTCTGTGTTCCCTTCTAAGTCACTCTGATATTCTATAATCTTTTATTTTTAATATTCTTATGTAGTTATTTGTGTAAAAAATGACTATTATATGGGAGAGGGCTAGGGTTTCTCCTGCTTGATTTCAGAGGGCATTATTGGAGCTTGAGTAGAAGTTCCAAAGAGACAAGTTAAATCTTAATGTAGGAAAAAACTTGCTGATAACTAGAATTATCTAAAAGTGGAATGGTTGCTTTTAGAGATGGTGAACTTCCCCCTTGCTAGAGGTCTTCAGGCAGAATCTTACTTAGATGACTACTTGTAGAGTGTATTGTGGAAAGGATTCTTGTTCAGGTGTAAGGTAGACCTGGATAGCTTCTGAAACTACCCTTTTAACTCTGAGAGCCTGTAACTCAATTGTGTAAGGATTTCTGGTTCTATTAATCTTTCTTGGTATCACTTCACATAGGTGCTTTGGGGATACTTTTCCCTTCCTGAATTGGGAAGTGGCCATCTAAAGGACTGTGTAATATGCCTTAGAATTAGCCATGGTCCAAGGCCGTTGGGTTGAGAAATAATATTAGAAAGTCAGAGGTATTGGGAAAAGTCAGTGACAGCTTTCAGCTATGCTGTTCATTAAAAATGCCACATTTCGAAACCTATACCAGGGCTGATGAAGTAGGTAGTACTAATACAAGCAAGACAAATTTTTACTTGAAAGGTAGTAAGCCCAAAGAGATGGGGGTGGATGTCAGAAAGCTTGTAATGAGATACTGAATGGTCCTTAACTGTGTTTGCTAGTGTTCTGCAGAACTCTGGTGTTCTGGGAAATGTAAAGAAATGTTCTGGGAGGATTTCAGGGCTAAGTATTTTTCTTTTGAAAATATTAAAGACAAAGTTATATGTGTGTCAAAATACTTATTCATAGCGATTTTTTTTTTTTTTTGCCGTGTGAAGATGGGATCAAGTGCTTCTATTTTGCTTCAAACTTAACCTGTTTCTTTCCTCCCTCAAATTACGTGAGGCCATTCTGAACTCCCTGATTTGCTCATCTTTGCTAACATTAATGGGATCTGTCATTGTTAGGATACACTGCTTTATGAAAGAAAACAAAGTAGTTACGTTTCAGAATTATGGTACTATTACTATTTTTCTCTGCCAGAACTGAACCTCTGCTGTTAAGCATTTTTTTACACTGTTTGAAAATATGTAGAATGCAGATGATAAGAAATTATATATTTATGGGATCAAAAGCTATGAGACAAAGCTGAGAGAGTTAATTTTATGGAAAGGTATTGCTAGGGACATAACCTATTAATACATTAAAGGTAACAATATAAATGAAGTAAGGGAATTAGCCAGTCTCCTAAGATGGAAGAACTGTAGCAAGGAGAGGGACTGCAGTGAAGGCACTGCTTGAGTGTCAGGAAGTTCTTAATGAAACTGGTACTAAAAAAAAAAGAATAGCTCTGCACACTTGGACACTGTCAGCCTCTCCAAGTAGGATTCCATCTTTTATAATTATGGTCTCTTAGGATCGTAGATTGAGACCTGAAAGGGATTGTAGAGGTCCAACCCTTTCTATAGATGAAGAAGCTGAGACCCATAAAAGTGAAGCGATTTAGTCAAGATTTGTACCATGCCCTTCATCTCTAGCAGTGTTTCTGATCAGAAATTAAAATTCTGATATTAAGCTCCGTCAGTGTCTACAGTTTGTATGTCTTGGAGGCCTTTGGTTATTTTGTTTGGTTGAGTATAACTTAATGGAGTTTCTTTTTTGTATGCTAAATGTTATCAGTTTGAAAACTTGTGATATTACCATGTGTTTCATAATCTGAAGGAAGAGGCCTCAGTCATGAAATCCAATCCATATCTGGTCCAAAATCTTTTATCTAGTATTTTAGACATTTGGTCATCCAGTTGCATACTGAGTTTCATGCCTTTGACTTTAATCCCTGTGGGTTTGTTGGGGTTTTTTTAAGTCTTTAAATCATTTCAAAGGCATATATTTTGTCATGGGCAAAGTGCTGTTATAGCAAAAGTAGAAGGAAGGACAGCTCAGAATAGCACACTTTGTTATTCGGATTATGCTGAATTTTCTAATATAGCAAAAGCTTTCCATTTCAAAGGCTTACTGGTATGCTGTTGGCAGAGCTTTCTCAGTTGCTAATTCAATATAAAAATGAAAAACTATGGAGGTGGAAAGAACTGAAGTATATTACAACTTCTCATAGTTTTTATTCAGCATTTAGTTAGTTAACTAGCATTTATTAAGTGCCTATTGTGTGGTGGGCACTATGCTAAGTTCTGGAAACAAAGAAAGGCAAAAATCAATCTCTGCTCACGAGGAGCTCCCAGACTAATGAAGTAGACAACGCAAAACATGTACAAGCAAGATGCATAGAGTTGATAAATGGGAGATAATTGCCAGAGAGGTGGCACTAATGTTGGAAAGGACAGGAAAAACATTTTTCAAAAGGCTGAGATTTGAATGAAGCCAGGAACCAGAGCTGAAGAGGGAGAGCATTTTGGGACTAGGGGGCATCCAGCAAACATCCAGAGTATTGGGGGAGGAACCACAAGTAGGCCAGCACTGCTGAATTGCAAACTCTGAGGAGAGGAGTAAGTTAAAAGAAGACTAGAAAAATAGTAAGGAGACAGGTTGTTTTGAAGGGCTTTAAAAACCAAGATTTCATATTTGATTCTGGAGGTGATAGAAAACCATCGTAGTTCATGAATAGGAAGGTGGTTTAGTTAGATCAGTGAGTCAATCTTTTACACCCGAATTCCTCTCAAAACATTTCCAAGGTCTAAGGCATTTATCTTAGGTGGAGATAGAAATAATTGCTGACATTTATATAGTGCTTTAAGGTTTGCAAGTAGCTTTACATACGTTATAATTTGACTGTAATAGCCCTGTAAGTTGATACTACAAGTGGTATCAGTACCAGTATATAAATGAAGAATCTGAGTTAGAGATTTTAGTTGACTTGTCCATGGTTAAAGAACTAACCCAGAAGGGTGAAGTCTTAGGCAGCATTTAAACCTAGGTGTTCTGAACTCCAAGTGTAGCACTATCTATTTTACTAGTCTGCCTCTTGCTATAAGTAAGTTCTTGGAGGCCCTCCAAAGTATCCCTTTTAGAGATTTACAGACCTGTGGTAGAGGTCATGTCTAGAATTGTATTTGGGAAGATCCTCCTTTAATAGAATTTTGCTTGGAGATCAGTGCTACAGAAATGAGTAGTGAGAGATTTGTGGAGGTAGCTTGATGTAGAACAGAGGTGAAACCATATTTTTAAGGAATCAGGATTCTCCCAGATTTGCTGCTAATTCTTTATTTACATGAACCTAGGGAAGTGACTTTCAGGGCTTCAGTTCCTTTCTGCTAATATGAAGAGTTGAAATAGATGATCTCTTAAGGTACCTTTCAGCTCTCATTCTATCATTCTATGACCTGGAATGTAGGTAAATGCTAGTAAACCCACATTAATAACAATTCATGCTTTTGTAGTGCTTTCAAGTTTTCAAAATAACTTCATAACAGATCAGCGTTCTTGTCCACCAGACTTGAAGTTTAGAAACAGAAGGGTGATGCTATGGAGATGATATGGATATCAGCTTTGCAGACTGAAATAATAATATATACAATTAAATTCTGCTACTAGGAAATTGTAACATGATGGGTATCACTGTAACATGATCTTTCATAGCATGAACTTAGTATAATATATTCAGTAAACACTTGAGTGCCACAGGGTGCAAGGCATTAAGGATACAAAGACAAGAAATTAAACAAGTCCTACCTTCAAGGAATTTAGTTTCTACTCGCATAATATAACACTTACAATGAGAAGTATACTACAAATTAGGAAATGAATGGGGCAAGCAAGGATTTATACCAAATGTAGGAAAATTTGAAAAGGAGGAGAATAGTAACACCTTGGTGAAGGGAGTATGTGTGGAAAAATCAGGAGATTTCACTAATAAGGTATCACCTCTTTAGACTCTTGAAGAAGATATGGATTTTGATGGCAGAGGAGGAGGGCATTCCTGATATGGGGGATGATTGATGTAAATGCATGCATCAGTACAACGTACTGATAAATTGAAATCTAGAAATTGCAGAGCATAATATTGAAACCCCCATGGAAGTGGTATTATCAAATGACATGAAATTAGATCTGATATCAGATTAATTGGAGAATGGTCAGTAGGTGGCACAGTGGGTGGAGCTCTGAGCCTGGAGTCCAGAAGACTCCTCTTCCTTAGTTCCTCAAATAAATCTCACTTAACCCTGTTTGCCTCAGTTTCCTCATTTGTAAAATGAGTTGAAGTATCCAGAATCTTTGCCAAGAAAACTGCACATGGGGTTTGAACACAACTAAAACATGACTTAACAACAAAACACTAAGTGTCTGCTATGTGCCAGGTACTGTGCTAAGCACTGGAAATACAAAAAAAGATGGAAAAGACAGTCTTTGTTTTCTAGGAGCTCACAATCTAATGGGGAAGATAACAAGTAAACAGATATGTACAAACAAGCTGTATATGGGATAAAAGTTATTTTTAAGATAATAGGTTTGGGGTAAAAGCCATATTAAATGCACCTCTAAAGAGTTTTTGTGAAACAAGAAGACTGAAGTGTTTAAATTAAAGCCTAAACACCTTGGCCACAGATGAAGTAATATAGCCCTTTTATATGCATTGTCATTTGATTTGAGAATGAACAGTCCTGTGAGAATTAGTTATCAAACTTATTTTACATATGAGGAACTTAAGGCTATATGAATTGTGTGAGAATGGCAGAGTTAGAGACTAGAACCCATGTTTACTATTTCCTAGTCCATTGTTCTCTACTTTAGCTACCTCATTAGAAAAAGGTAGGTTTGTAGAACATAGAAGTTAGTAGATACTATCGAGTCAACAATTTCGTGGTTTAGGTTTTGGGGCAAAGGGAATCTGTGTTAGGAAATTGTGTTTTTAAGGGTTGTCAACAGACTAACTTTTGGTTTGAAACCCTTACTACTGAATGAAACAATTTTCGTTATTAACATCCCTGTATATTTCCTCCCCATTTCCGAGTCTAATCTAGTTTTAGTTGTAGAGAATCAGAGATCAAAGAAGTCACCTTTTGTTCCTTTGGTCTGTAATTTAAAGGTCTATACCTACACTATAAACTACAGTGACTTCCTGTTACCTCTAGGTTTAAGTTTAAATTGGCATTTAAAACATTTTACACCCTGGTCACACCCATTCTCCCCTTCTATTATATTATACATTGTTATTATTATACATGACTGCTCTCTATATGACTTTGTTGCTGTTCTTCACCCATGACCCTTCATCTCTTATCTCTGTACCTTTGCACTGGCCGTTCCCTATTCCTGAAAAGCGTTTTCCTCTTACACTTATGTCTCTGGAAATCCCTGGTTTCCCTCAGAACTCAGATCAAATGCCAATTGTACATGAAACTTTTGTTGGTCCTTCCTGTCACTAATATTTTCAAAGTTACACTGAATCTGCTTTGGATGGATTTGGATGTGCCTATATATGTGCATGTTCTTTGCCCCCATGAGGACATAAGCTTTTGTAGCATAGTAGACGCTTGATTGATCATAATACCCTTTTTTTGTTCCTGACCTTTCCCAGGTTACTGTGGTATGGCATAGCAGATGTGTTGGATTTGACCACTTGGGGTACTACTAGGCAAATGTACATCTCTTCTGGGGGTGAGGAAGTGGGATGATTGATGTGAATGCTTGCAGATAAATTCTATTCTCTTCATAGGTTCCTGTTACTTATGTATCTCTTTGAATTATCCAGTTATCTACTTTGTTTTATCTAATGGTTCAAATCCATTCACCATCCATTGTGAAATATTTATGAACTCCAGGCTTGTTCTAAGGGAGGAAGCTTCCACAATACTACTTCCTGCCCCTAGGCTTCCTGGTCAAGGCCTTCAGGCCACTAAGGCACCTCCTGAGGCAGGACTATATATGGCCACCTCTTTTGTCCACTGCTGCCCACACCCATTCCAATCTCTTGAACTGGCTACTGGGTTCTACAATTTCCTGGGCCATCATACTTGTAAGCCTGGCTTCCATAGGACAAAGTAACAACTCAGATTGCCAACTCCAAGTAGGAGACCATTTCTGATCCCCCAGCTGCTAGAACTCTCCCCTCTAAGGTAGCCTTCTCTCTACTGTGTATTTATCTAATTATTTACACATTGTCTCCTCTCCTTGAGGGCACAGAATGATTTTACCTTTTCTTGTATCTCCAGTGCTTAGTGTCTAAGACCTGGCATTTTCGTAAGGGTATAATAAGTGCTTGATTTTTCATAGGAATTGACATATTAAAAGGTAATTTTGCCCCACCTTGTTACATAAGCATAAGGTAATAAAGTCAAAAATTTTGGTCAACAGTCTGACATCTGTGTGAAGATATTACACTTCACATTATAACAAATTTATTATTCTGAACAGGTCTAGAAGATCAGTTTCTTAGGTTATATCTCAATCTAAGGAGCAATAAGTTCTATTTGTAGAGTGAATTTCCAGCAAGAATTGGAGCAATTTTCAGAATAAACCTGCTAGACATTTGTTAATTTTAAGTGGGATTGAATAGTGAGTTTTCTTAGCTCAGGTAATTTGGATAAAATTTTTAACTGGAGTATTTGATTTATTTATTTATTTATTGGGCCATTGGTTGAATGGATGAGAGGCATAAATACGACTGGATGAGAAGAGCCAGGCTTAGAGTCATTAAGATCTGGGTTCAGTTTTGATTCTAACTCATACTGATTGTATGAATCTGGGCAAATCACTCAACAGAAGTGTCCTAGGCAACTAAGTCTGCAACTCCTTAAAGGGAGTTCCTTGCACCAATACAACACCTTTGCCCCTCCCCCAAATCATTGAATATTTTGAAGTTCCTGATGTTTCCTCAATTGCTATAAAACATTAACCTAGAGAATAAATTGACTTGCTGTTTTAAACATGCTGAACTTAAGTACTTCATATTTGTATTTTCCTTCAGAATATATGCTTATTCCTTTCTATTTTGCTTTGCTTTTGGATCTCATCTTGGAATCTTTAACCTAATTTCTCTTTGAATCTGTTTCACCTGTCTGTAAACATTTGGGATTTTTAAAACCCTCTATATTAATTTTATCCAGATGTCTCTTGATGAGTTAGAAAAATTACAGTATGCTTGCAGGACATAAAGTTTCATCAAAAATTGTTGAGCTGAAGTGTTTGTATTTATTGTCTTCCAAGTATTTCTACATTTTCTCTCAGGTGCCTAACTTTTAAATATGTTGTGGTAAGCACCCCAACTTGTTTTTTTTAAATTCTTAGTCTCTTCTTGTTATTTGTTCATGTCTGACTCTGTCACCCTTTGGACCATAGCATGCCGTGTCTTTCTGTCCTGTCCAAGCTCATGTTTGTTGCTTCCATGACACTTATCCATCCCATCCTCTACCATCCTCTTTCCCTTTTGCCTTCAATCTTTCCCCAGCATCAGTCTTTAACAGTAAATCCTCTCATTCTGTGGCTAAAGTGTTTCAGCTTCAGTATTTGACCTTTCAGTGAATAGTCTGAGTTAATTTCTTTAAGTATTGACCGATTTGGTCTCCTTGTTGTCCAAGGGACTTTCAAAAGTCTTCTCCAGCATTACAGTTCAAAAGCATTGATTTTGTGGTGCCCAGCTTTCTTTAAAGTCTAACTCTCACTGCCACACATTGTAACTGGGAAAACCATAACTTTGACTATACAGATATTTGTCAGCAAAGTAAGAAATTTTAGTATGCTCTTCAGATTTGCCGTAGCTTCCCTTCCAAGGAGCAAACATCTTTTAATTTCATGACTTCAATCTCTGTAGTTATCTTTGAGTTCAGGCTCTTAATCTCTTCAGGGTCACAACATACACATCAGTTTTTGTTCTTCAAATAATAGGCAGAAAGGAATAAGTCTCTGTTGGAGTGACAGACTGACAATTTCAAGCAATAATTGAGTCAAGAAATTTCCTATGGCTAGGAAACGTAGCATCCCTCTGCAAGGCTACCACATACATATTGGCCAAGTGCATTTTGGAAGAGGCTTTGTGGAATGTCTTCTCATGATTTATTGAATGGTGACTCGAAGATAAGAAAACTTAGTCCTGACGGTGAGGAACGGATGTAGAGAATCAAGTATTTGGATCAAATTGTGGTATTTCTTAAGAAGAATTCATTGCTTATAGAGAGCAGTCATTTTTGTTCCAACGAGAACTTTAGGCTGCAGAATACGTCACCAAAGAATCTCCAGACTGTGAGATGGCTGGCATTTATATTTTAGAAGTAAGTATGTATATTTCAGCAGCTCTTTGGCGCCAGAATGGGAATAGTTTGGTGTACGTTTTGTTTTTGGTGATGACTCAGGGTTACCTTACCATTCTGCAACATGATCTGTTACCGAAAGAGCTCGAGAATTGTATCAAGTCTAAGCTCCTGAAATACACCTTTGGGAAAATGTGACAAAGCCAACAGTACCAGGTGAGCATGGGGAAGGTAAACTGATATGTGTACCCATGTGTTATCCTCTCTCTAGACCTGGATGCAGTTCTTACCAGGATTAATTTTCCCAAAAAAGGCATAACCAAATTAAGGGAATAAGTTTAAAGAACCCTTTATGAATCTTGTTTGGTGTTAATTCTTATGACATGATTACTTTTTGCTTTTCCTGGAGACTATATCTTTATCATAGTAGTTAGTAATTCATACTAAAGTACAGCAAGTGAAGGAGTTTCCTTTAGAGTTTTGCAATATCATCTCATAGTATGGATGTACTGGATTCTTCAAAAGTTTTATCAGCAGAGTATAAGTTTTGTCAGGTCTTACCAAGCTATGAAGGTTTTGAGAATAGGCCTAGTAATATACTTTGTGTTTGTGAATAATGGTTTTGGTCTCAGAAACTCAAGAACAGACTCTGTTAAAAGTGTAGAGTTTTGGTTAGTGGAGGGGAATACATACACTGATCAAATCATGGATCTTTTGTAGTATCTTTTGAAGAAGCACATGAAAATGGATGGGGGAAAATATGTGCATTTTTGTTTGTTTTTATGGACCCTTTCATTGTGAGCCAGAATCTTGGTTGTCACTGCAAAAAATTGGTTGTGGATGACTGCATTCCTAATATTAGGATTGTCTTTCCTCAGAGCAAACACAGAGAAGATTTCTCTCAAATGGAATAAGATGGATAAGTGAACATTGGATTACAATTAACCATGTTTTGTGGTCACGCTTATTCTTTTCCAGAAGCCGTGGGTTGGTGTTCTTAGATTCACTATGAATATTGGATCCACTTCTCTTAATGTTAAGCTATTCTGAAAGCTCTCTTCCTACTCCTTTCCTCTAGATGTTGAAAAGGGGCAATTTCCTGGTAGATTGGGAAGGTTACGTACTTGCTGAATGTTTCACAAAGCCCATATAGCCTGTCTAGCCACCATAGGGGGACCACTTAGAAGGTTACAGCAGCAGCTCAGGCATGAAGTCACTAGGGTGCACTGGCAGTGACAGGGATTTAGTGGGTTTTAGAAAGGGAGAGATGTAAGAGATTATGAAAGAGGATTTGACATGATTTTTGGGCTTTCTACTTGTTTCACTGAGAAATAATGTATTTTAGTGGAAGGAATGCTGGCCCAGTGCTGGAAACCTGGACTCTAGTCTTGACTTTCCAGGAATGACTTCTATGACCTTGAGAGTTATTTATGATGTCTCATTCCTCGAAGCAGAGAAGAGGGAAGGATACAAGAAAAGATACTGTAAATATTATCAGACACTTTCCTGGTATTGGGTCTTTTTCTTTGTTGCTTTTCTTTGTCCTAATTTGACGCTTCAGTCTGGAGGGAAATGACTGCCAATAAAAAAGGGATCAATAAAGGTATTTTTTAAAAAGGGCATTTTAGCCTATCTTGGCCTTAGTTTTTCCATCTGTAAAATGATGGATTGAAATGGGTCTCCTTCAGCCTCAAAGTGATATGCTGGAATGTTCTTAGCTCCAATACTCCTGTGATAGTGCACAGATGGAAAGGCAGCATGGCTTAGTGGACATGGAGTTGGCCTTGAACCCAGGAAGATCTGAGTTTGAGTCCTTCCTCCAACATGTCATAACTTTGTGAGTCAGCACAGTCAAAGCCTCTCTATTCTTTAGGCATCTCCTTCAGACTGAGTGACTTTCTGGTTTAACTTCTTGGTTCTTGAGGCACTTCTCTAAGATTATAACTTGTGGCATTGAAGTTGCTCACCTGCTTTGGTAGAAGGAGTTTCACACATGAAATCCCAGGTCTAGTCTCTTCTTGTGTAGATTTAATGACTACATCTAGGTAATTCTGTACTGTTGCCACAGTCACTTTGTCTCAAAGTCAGTGTCCACACATGTTTCATGTAAGAGAGAGTAAAATACATGCAGTATATCCACAAAAGGAATGTAACCAAAAGAAAAGATAAACCCTAGGTATCTATAAAATGGCACAATGATATCACTATTCTTAAATGAGCCAAGTGACAGAAGCTTTAAGATAGGAGACTCCAGCCCTTCCTGTCCCATCATCTCCATTTTTTTCTAATAGCCTTTGCATAGCTTTACAAATCCCCTTGGATATTCTGACCTTCCTGGGTTTTCATGACACTGCTCTTCTCCTTCCTACTTTTTCTTTATTTTTTTAAATTAAATTATTTTATTAAGTTTTCAGTGTTCTGCAATCACTTCCATTAGATTTTTTTCCCCTCCCTCCCCGGTCCCTCCCTCAGATGGTGTACAATTTTATATAGATTCTACACATACATTCCTGTTAAACACATTTTCACTTTAGTCATGTTGCATAGAAGAATTAAAATGAATGGGAGAAATCATAAAACAACAGGATCTGCTTCATTCTGCAATTGAATTCCATAGTTATTTCTCTGGATGTGGAAGGCATTTTGCCTTGAGAGATCATTGGAGAATTTTTTCAGCCCCTGCATTGCAATGAAGTACTAAATCTACCAGAAAAATTCCTTGCACATTGTGATTGTTGCTGTGTAGAAATTTCTCCTGGTTCTGCTCACTTCATTCAGAATCAGTTCATATAAGTCTTTCCAGGCCTCTCTGAAGTCTTTCTGTTCATCATTTCTTATAGCACAGTAGTGTTCCATTATATTCATATACCACAATTTATTCAGCCAATCACCAATTTGATGGGCATCTCCTTGCTTTTCAGTATCTGATCATCACAAAAAGAGCTGCTATGAATATTTTTGTACATGTGGGACACTTTCCCATTTTTATGATCTCTTAGGGATACAGTCCTAGAAGTGATATTTCTGGGTCAAAGGGTATGCAAATTTTTGTAGCCCTTTGGGCATAGTTCCAAATTGCTCTCCAGAATGGTTGGATCAGTTCACAGATCCATCCACAATGAATTAGTGTTCCAACTCTCCCACATCTTCTCCAGCATTTATCATCTAACTGTTTTGTCATGTTAGCCAATCTGATAGGTGTGATGTGGTATCTCAGAGTTGTTTTGATTTGCATCTCTCTAATCAGTAGTGATTTAGAGCATTTTTTCATATGACTATAGATATCTTTAATTTCTTCCTCTGAAAACTGCCTGTTCATATCCTTTGACCATTTATCAATTGGGGAATGACTTGTATTCTTGTACGTTTGACTCAGTTCTCTATATATTTTAGAAATGAGGCCTTTATCACGAACACTAGTTGCAAAAATTCTTTCCCAGTTTTCTGCCTCCCTCCTAATCTTGGTTGCATTGGGTTTGTGTAAAAACTTTTCAATTTAATGTAATCAAAATTATCCATTTTGCCCTTAATAATTTTCTATCTCTTGTTGAGTCAAAATTTTTATTTCTCCAGTCTCCACAAATCTGATAAATACATTATTCCTTGCTCCACTAATTTGTTTATAGTATCAATCTTCATACCTAGATCCTGTATCCATTTGGACTTTATTCTTGTGTACAGTGTCAGGCATTGGTCTATGCCCAGTTTCTGCCACAGTTTTCCCAGAAATTTTTGTCAAACAGTGAGTTCTTGTCCCAGAAGCTGGGGTCCTTGGATTTATCAAACAGTAGATTGCTATATTCATTGACAACTGTGTCTTGAGTACGTAACCTATTCCCTCTGTTTCTTAGCCACTACCAAGTGGTTTTGAGAATTGCTGCTTTATAATACAATTTGAGATCTAGTATGGCTAGGCCACTTTCCCTAGCATTTCTTTTCATTAGTTCCCTTGATATTCTGGACCTTTTGTTCTTCCAGATAAATTTTGATATTTTTTCTAGGTCTAGAAAATAATTATCTGACAGTTTGATTGGTATGGCACTGAATAAGCAAATTAATTTAAGTAGAATTGTCATTTTTATTATATTGACTTGGCCTACCCAAGTGTCTACTGTGTCTGTGACTGTGTCTACCCCAAGGCTCTGTCCTATGTCACATTCTCTTTGTATTCTTTCTTTTGGGGCTCTCATTAGCTCCCATGGATTCAGCTATCATCTCTCCACCTCCAGCCCCATCTCCCTCTGGAATTCTATGTGCACCAATTCCAGCTGCCCACTGAACCACCATGGTATTTCATAGGTATGTCATGTCCTAAAGGGAACCCCAAATTTAAAATTTTCTTAAAGCCCTTGATAACCCCTCGTCTCCCTCAAGATAGATTTTATATCTTCTTATATATGCTCCATTCAAATCCCACTGGCTTCCTTGCCTTGGTGCCACCTTCTACAAGAGACCTTTACTGATCCCCTGTAGTATGTAGTGCTTTTTCTATATATTTGTTATCTGTGAGGTGCTTCATAAATGCTTGTTGGCTTGAATTAAAGTGTTTGTTGTTGCTGTGTTGGTGAAGAATTGCTCTTCCATTTGTCTGGAGAGGTCGCTAAAAGTAGTGGTGGTTGGAGGGAGTTCCTGAATAAAACCTTGAATGGAATGAGGGAAAGTGCTGTCTCCACATTCACTTCTTTTCCTCTTGAGAATCCCAATAAAGCATAGAGAAGGGACAATGTGGTGGCAGGAACTGACTTGAAATATACCAGTAAATAGATTTGAGATCTGCTTGATTGACAACTCTTATAAAAAGGCAGTATATTTGTACTAAGGCAAATAGTTTTTAGATGTGTAAAGTCCCATCAAATTCCTGCCAAGAACAGAAGCAAAAACAAAAGAAGGAAAATGTTGATCCCATGTTCTCCTAAACTCAGAGAAGTGGAGTGTTAGACTTTGTCAGGAAGACTGTATTCAAATCCTGCCAAAGATTTGCTGTATTACCTTTGACAAATCTCTTCTTTGTTCCTCAATTTTCTCATCTGACTAATAAGGGAGTTGGTCTCTAAGCTTTAGGGTCCCTACTATCTCCAGATCTATCCTTCAGTCCTGTAAGGATGTTAAATGACTGCCTTCTGAAATCATCAGATATGTAGATAAGTAGGATATAAATGGGCAGACTAAACAAATTTATATAGATTTTTGGATTGGTAATACTTTTTAGTCCAATAACTGTGGTGTTTTTCTGCATATTAGTCCTACTAAGGGGCATTCATTATATATTTAGTTATTTTTTTTCATAATATTTTCTTTTTATATAGAACTCTCTAAAAGTTCCTTTTCTTCTACCATTGTTAATAAGTCATTTTGGTTGAGGTAGGATTCTAGGCTTATTTGGTTTCTTATGTTATGTTATTATGAACTTTAGGATATTCACAAGTAATCATAGCTCCGTTTCACTTCAGGAGTTGAAGACAAGTAAGTATTGACACTGCTGTAGAGGGATGTTCCTAAATTGGTGATAGGTGGTAGGTTAGTCAGTCAGCAAACATTTTTTAAACACCTACTTAGGTATGTGCTGTAGAAAAAAGAAAGACAAAAGATTGTGCCCATACATAGTCTTAATGGGAGAGACAACATTCAAACAATTATGTACTAACAAGCTATATTCAGGATAAAATTAGCGACTCAACAGGCACTAAAATTAAGAGGGCTTAGGAAAGACTTCCTGTAGAAAGTGCGGTTTAGCTGGGAAAAGTTCAAATGAAAAGGTGACACAGAACTGAGTTCTACATAATTGTGAAACTTTAACCAGGATTCATAAGCAGGGCTTTAAAATTTTCTGTTTCTCCTTTAGGAGTAAGAAGCAAATGACAAGAAAAACAAACTGACTTGAAAAAACAATCCAATTCCATGGCATGTTTGTGATCAGTGTAGATTCAGATCATCTATAGTCCTAAAAAACTAGAATGAATGTTTAGAGGTAACTTGAATCCCTGCAAAAAGTGCAGTAATAAGAGAATATTTTAATTTTATTCATTAATACAAGAAGACAGACTCATACATTTTCAAAAATATTTTCAACAAAGATTGAAAGAAAAGGACTTAAGTTAACTGCCACAGTAGAAAGAACACTGGATTTGAAGTCAGTAATAAAGACTGAGTTTTAATCCCATTTTTGGTACTTACTACTTTGTGCAAATTTTGTTGAGTCCCTTAACTTCTCTCAGCTTCACTTTACTTATTTGTAAGAAGAAGGTTGGAGTAGATGACTCCTAATGTTAGCTCAACCGACTCTCAATCCATGACCCTACCTTCTAGTTCAATTGTACTCTGCCATTCTGGCAAATTGAATTTTATTTAGTGCATATCTGATCAGATTTGTTTTAGTTGTACATTGCTTACATACATTTAGTTCTAGTTTGTATTGATTTTATACTCTTTGTATAGCCTTTAATTTGACTAAAAGTTACACTCATAAGTCTATTGTTTAACTTACTTTACCAAGTAGGTAAAGATAAAAGTTCAAGTGACCTAGGAAGGATTATCTTTGAGGCAGACCAGGAATAATGTTCTCAGAGTGCAGCCTGATAGACTCTCCTGGCTCATAGAGGTTTATACAAGTCCAGAGAGACTTTTGGATTACTAGTGTTCTGAGGGGTAAGGAGGATGGCCTTCCTGGAATCACCTATTTTGATGTGGTTGAGAGAGACAGACAACAGCTCAAACTGTGAAAGAATGGCAACATCCCAAAAAGGAATACCTGAAGGAAAAAAAAGGGCTTACATGTGAAGATGTGCAAGAGATCACCCAAAATCTAGGAACTCAAGGCAGTATTTGGAAAAAGTATTAGACATCCTTAGTTTAGAAAATGATATCAGGGTTATTTGTGACTGGGAATCCTACGACATGAGAACATAATCTGCACTTAAGACAACCCCCACCAGTATTAATAGGACACGGTGTAAAGCATGCTGAATGAGAACACAAAGACCTGTGTTCTAATCACGCTCAGCATTGCTGAGAACTAACTGAGTGATTTGGGTCAACTCAGCCTTTCTGGTCCTCAGTTTCCTAACGTAATATGAGGATTAGAAGAAGTGGTTTTTGAGTGAAAGAGGGGGAAATATATGTATGTATAGTACTTTTGCTGACCCTGTGCTGACACAGGAAAAGTAGAAAACAGTGATGACTCTTCTACCACCTTTCCTCTTCCTAAGTCAAAATCTTCATGAAACAACCTTCATTTCCTTTCTTCCTATATCACTTCCTCCTAAATCAGATAGTGTTACTTTTTTGAGAAAGATAGCAAAGTAGTACAGTAGACAGGATTGTGGGACCTGGAGTTAGGGAGAGCTGACTTCAAATCTGACTTCAGACACTTATTGGCTGTGTGACCTTGGACAAACTACAAAACTACTTGTTTCAGTTTCCTCAGTTGTAAAATGAAGACGATAATAGCATCTGCCTCTCAGAATTGTGAGGATCAATGAGATGATACTTGTAAAAGTACTTAGTACAGTGCCTGGCCTATAATAGATGCTAAATAAATGCTTATTCCCTTACCCTGAAAGGGGCGGAGGGGGTCGGAGTGCGGAGGAATTTCTATTTAAAATGGAAAGAGTAAGGGATATGATAACATAGTGGAAAGCTGAGTCATCATAAATTAGGAAGAAAAATGCTCCTTATTTTCTGTTTGTATTGCATGTGTTCTAGTAAAAGCCACTGCTGACTCTGACACTGGGTACTTGTTTGTCAGTTTTATTAGAATTCCTTTGAGTTTTTGGTTTTATTTTTTATACGGTCTATGCTAGAGATAGACCGACAGGTTCTGCCCCCCCAAAGCAAAAATAAATCATAGTATAGGTTTGCTCTCATAGTAAAGATCACTCTAATTGTTCTTTTTGGCATTTGGACCTTCTTTTTTAACCTTACTTTTTTAAGACTTGTGTCTGAAAAAATTCTTCCAACTCTGGTTAACCCATTGTTTACAATATGGCAAATTCTTGTCTAAAGAGATGGGACATTATTACTGTAAATACATTGAGTAAAAATGGACAAAATGTGTTTTATCCCACGGACATTTTCCCCTTACCCCTTTCCCCAAAATTTTTTCTTGCTGTTACTGTTTGTTCCCTTTTAACCCATCCTCACCTGTTTTTAGAAGACAGATAAGCTTTTAGAAAATGAGCTGTAATTATTGAAATTGTTGATGACTTTTTTGGTAAACATAAACCCCAGTGTGCAGTGTGATAAAGAAGATTCCTGCGTTCAGAGTAGCTGCTCCTATTTTCTATATGTTGAAATTTACCTTCACAAAGAAATCATAATGGCTTTCTTAGAGAAAATTTTCACAAGTTAAAATGTTGGTGGTGGCATCATAATATAGCTAAGTAATCATAAATCAGTTTTATATTAATGGAAATTATTTTTCAGTTATTTAGAAAGCATTCTTGATAGTTTAAGGGCTTTTGACTAAGTTAAACAAAGTATTCAAAATCATCTTAATCTTATTAAAAACAAGCTTTTAAATGTTTAAATTGTAGCTCAGAAAAGAGTGTATAGTTTCTGTGCCATACCAATGAGTAAAGAATTCTTCAATTCATACTGGCAAATTTTACCATCAGAATTGGTTATCAGTCACATTAGTATTTCTCAGGAAAAGAGGAAAGGCTAGAGAAGAGGAGGGGAAGGAATAGGATGTAAGAAAAAGCATACAGTTTTATAGTAAAGTTTCCTGAAATTTAGACACCAGTTTTACTGGGTCAGTTTACTTTCCCCCTCAGAATCATCTGATCTAGGAGTCAGAGAACCTGGGTCCTCGGAGGTGCAGGAAAGGGCAACTCTTTAGAAAGTGTTTGGAAACTCTAGATCAGATTCTGTATACCTTAAACAGATGACTAACATGTTTTCCTTCCCATTATTGTAATTCCTCATATCCTAGGAAGCAGAGTAATGTTTATGGCATTCTAGAAAGAGCTCTCCAGACAGAGGGAGGACAGTTTGAGAATTCTCATTAGGATGATTATTAGCCTAGTAAAAATATGATTTTTCATAGTAAAACATTTTGAAAAATGCCTTTATGTGGAAAGTTATGTTGTCTCTATTTTATAGAGAAATAAGGAGAAAAGTCTGTCTATGAGAGAACTAGGACTTATTCTTAACACTTGCCGCATCTTATGTGAGCTGAGGAAAATGAAATCTGAGCGTGAGCAGCAAATCCTGGGCCTCTCCTCCTCTGATGGTAGAACCTTAATATCAATTCAGAAGCTTCTGTCTCAAGTCCTAATTCCTCCTTCCATTTGATCAAACTGAATTTTATTCTGTAATCTTTTGGATTTTCCTATCGAGGAAAGTATATTATTTGAAAGTTCTTCAACATGGTATTTCTTCCAACTATTTTTATTTTCAAACAAATATGTTAACTGGGATGCCTGGGCTACTAGTAGGTAGGTAAAAATAATGTGGCCATTCTAGTGTCACGTGCCACATTGTAATGTAACTCTTGATGCACTTCTCTTCTGGACCTTAGCTAATAGCCACTTTGACAGCTACTGTGGCTGGTAGCACATGTGCTTGACAACCAGTTGAAGGGCTCCCCAGTTTCCTCTGACTACCCTTTCCTTGAGACCCCATGTGGTTGTTAAAGAATTGCAGCACCTTCTTGGAGAGTTCTTTAGATCCTCATTCTAGAATCCTTGATTTTGATCATAGAATATGACATTTATTACTTAAGATGTAACAAACTTGTAGCAATAATAGATTTTGTTTAAACAGCATACAAAGTTATTTTTTAAAAATAAACTTGATTTTAATCACTTTGTTTTGACAGCTCATGAATAAGAATGCAACTAAAAACTTTTTGCAGAATGCTTATTTTTTCATATTTGTAGAAGGACAAAGATATTTCCCAGAAGCACAGTCAGCTGTGATAGTCTTAAGATAAAAAGTACTTACTCAGAATTTCAGAAGGATAGTCTTCCTAACTGGAAATATGGAGTTCTGGTGACATGGTAGGTAGAGCACAGAGAGTTTGTAGCCTTCCAGAAAGCTGCACCTATTTTGTTCCAGACAATATGTTAAGGTCTCTGGGTGGTAAAGCCCATCTTGCTGACAAAGAAGAGTCACACTGAATCCCCAGTTCCTATATATTCTACCTTCTTGGAGTTAAGAAGATCCTAATTCAAGTCCAGTCTTAAACACTTAGCTGTGTGACCCTGGGCACATCATCTAACCTTTGTTTGCCTCAGTTTCCTCAACTATAAAATGGGGATAAGAATAGCACTTGTTTAGCAGGGTTACTGTTTGTAAGAAGGGCTTGGCACAGTACCTGGCACATAGTAGGTACTAGATAAATGCTTATTCCTTTCCCTTGCTTTTCTTTTGGTCTCCTGCATTTAGAACCTCAACAAGGCTTTTGTGTATCTGAGATGAGGCATAAAAGCCGAGTGCTTACCTCTTCTACCTAAAACTGTGGGCACATAAAGACAAAAATGAACCATCTCTGCCCTCAAGAGATGTTATACTCTACAATGTTAGAAAATGTGTGTGTCTGTGTGTGTCTATACGTATATAGACACACACACCTAGGCAAAATGATGGAGTTGTATGTGCAAAGTAGTGCATGTACACTGGAATTTGATGACATTAAAAAACAATACAAACAGCTTCCTCCTTTTCCTCCTCCCTTCTTCTCCATCCCCCTGCCCATCACCTGAAGAGCCCAAATGGCTGTCTGCTCTGCCTAGAGCCAGCTCTGCATTCAGGTGCACAGTGTTGGACCAACATCTCTCTTACCTTGCTCTGATAAACAGGTGTGGAGAGATGACCAAACTAGGCATTAGGAGACCTGAGTTCTCATCCCAACCCTGTCATTCCCCTGGCAGCATGTTCTTAGAATAAGCATGTCAGTTCTCTAGGCCTTGATGAAGAGTTGAAGTAAATAATTGCTAGTTTTATTATTCTTTAATTCATTGATCATGGGAATTAGTGCTTGAATGATCTAGTACAACTGCTTCATGTCCATCTGACCAGAATAAATTTGTTTTCTCATTTCAAGAGTATGGATATTCTTTTTAAGAATATCCACTACACATTTAGATGTGTTGCTGTGTCTAAAAAAAAAAAAAAAGACTTCATCATCTCTTAGCCAGACCTGATGAAAAGCTTTGGGATCTTCATTGTTCTCTAGGTTTGAAATGACCTTTTTGGGTAAAGTCCTGTAATTGGTCAGCATCTAATTTTAACTGAGCCTCTGGGATCAGGATGCTAATTAATATATAGTAAGTGTAGGGCTTACAGTGATTGAAGAAAACTTTTCCAAGTAGACTTTACTTAAACAATTCAAAACTAACCAACATATAAAAAAAGTCTGACATCTGCAACACTGCACATCCGTAGTCCGACATGTTTGTAAAGAAGAAAGGAGTACATTTTTGATGCTTTTCATTTGACTCAGTCACAGAAATGTCAATTAAAACAAGGCCCATTTTTATGAGACAAAGGGATATTTTTGTTTCTGCCTTCCAGACAGCAGTACAGTCAGTATACATCAGTATTTCCCAGTTAGTTATACTGCAGAACTCTAAAATTATAAAGATTTACAGTTCCCCAAAACAAAGACCCAACTTTTTAATGCCAGTGTCCTACTGATGCACTTATATGAGTCATAATACATATACACACTAAATTCTTCAAAATAAGGAGATTTATTTTATCACTAAGATAGAGTGGGATCTTATGGTAGAGAATTTGATGCCTGATTGATTTGATATGGGGGGGTTATGTCCAAGACAAGTGAGGTTCTGAGCCTCAGTGCTCTTCTTGACCAAGACATTGCAGTTAAGAGAAACAGGTAAGTTTGGTTGCAGCAGATGTCTGCTGAGGAGGCATAAAAAAAAAACTGAGAGGAAGGCATGAAAAAATACTGGATTTAAAATTGGGGAAATAAATCCTAACTGCTACACATCATGCCAACATCCCCCTTCAGCTGCTCTGTGGTTGCACTTCATTTTCCATCCTTTGGGCTCTGCCTCCACATCAACAAATGGAGTATTTCAGCATCGAGCTACAACTTGCCTCTGACAGACCTGAGTTCAAATCCTGCCTTAGACATTTAGCTTAGCTGCCTGATCCTGGATGAGTCACTTAATATGTTTTTAACCTCAGTTTCCTCTTCTGCAAAATGAGAATAGTAATAGCACCTGCCCCCCAGGATTGTTGTAAGGGTCAAGTAATGCCTACAAAACCATTTAAGAAGGGCTGTGTACATGCGGTGATGGCGATGGCGATACAGTATGGATCTGCCCAGGGTGGTTGGGCTAATCGAGAGATGTGAAATATTGAGACTAGAACCTCGGGTTAGTGTTAGCAGGTTGTCTTGTTCGACCTTGAACTCAGATTTGAGCCTGTACCCTTTGGTCAGTTGTAATCTAATTTCTTTTCTCAGAATAGGGAGGTCGGAAAGCACAGACTGAAAGAATCAGATCTGCCAGCAGCAATATAAATTGCCTGGGGCTTCAAGAGGGCTGCTGTGTAAGACCAGAGTGGAGCTTATTTTAAAGTCCGTGCTGGCCTTGCTTAACAGTCATGGAAAGGAAGTCTACCTTTGCAAATCTAGCTGGGCCTGCCCTGGAATTAAACAGGAAATTTGAGGTGCTAGTATTCCTGTTTCAAAAGTCAACTATGTATGTATGTGGAAGCTGTCTTCTTTTGGAATGGAATTCAGCTTGCTCTGTGTGCCCCTCTTGACTCAAATACTTTCACAATCCAGACTCCTAGCTTTTTCTGTCCAGAGAGCTTGTTCTTTCTCCAGGTACTATTCTGAGCTGTCTTCTTTTTTCAGCTCCCAGGCACACAATTGAGCAGTCTTACTTTCCCAACTTTGTCACATCCTTTTATCAGATTTTTTTTTCCTTCCTCTCCGAACAACCAATTGGGATTCTGCAGTTTCCTGGTTATTAAATGCAGAAATGATAGAGCCAATTTGTAGGACTCATACTTACTCAACATCTTGTTGTAGCCATTTATGTCAGGAGTGGTGGCATGGGATTGAAGGGGGGGGTGAGTGGTGGAGATTATTTTGCAAAACAAAATCAACTTTTCTGAATTTGGGGGAACTTTTAGAAACCTTGACTGGGGTTCCTTGCCTCCCCAAACTTCAGCTTTTATAGAAGCACATGCCTTTGTAGGCATCTGACCTTAAGCTGTAACTTTTCATTCTGAAGGTGCTGATGTGTCTGGAAGCAAAAGGGATGATTTAGACCCTAGGCTGTTTACCTCCTGCTTCTGAGAGCTGATTCTTCTCATCTGCTGAATTGAAGCTAATTTTGGATAGGTAATGAGGTGTAGTTTATTGCTAGTCTTGTCTTCCTGTGCTAATTGTTTGAATACTTTATAGAAAAGTTCATTTTACTAACTCCCTGCTGCGAAGAGGAGAAAAAGGTTAGGATGTACAATTTTTTATGAGTTTTCTAGGAATACATCAAGGATTGATGGAGAGGTTTTGTGGTATAGTGGAAAGTATCTGGCCTTGAGAGTGGGAAGACTTAGATCCTTGCTATTTCTGCTACTGATCTTTGTGATACAGGTGGTGAGTTTGGGTCAGTTATCACTTCTCTAGGATGGAGTGTGCCTTTCCAGTGCTTGTACCGTGTAGTGGATCCTTATCTTCCAGTTCTTAGTTTCTTTATTTGTAAAATGGGCATACTACCTGCCTACCTATCTAATAGGGCAGTTGTAGGATCAGTGAAAATGTATGCAAAGGCATTTATTAAAAAGCATATCTTTAGTATAAGTGACAGATTTATTTTACCATGGTCCCTGACAAGAATATCAGAATGAAAAAGTAGCTCCCCTTCTATTACATACACCTCGTCTAGGCAAAGGGGTAAAGTGAAAAAGCCCACTCAGTTTGGAGTCAAATGACCTGGCTTCAAATCCTAGCTCTGCTGTTCACTGTTTATATGATCGTGGTCAAATGATAATTGCTATTTCTTAATCTGCAAAACTGAGAGGGTTGATTAGATGACCTAAGGTCCCTTCCTGCTCTAAATCTATAATCTAATGACCATCACAGTCTCCAAAGGATCAGAGGCAAGTAGAATACCAGTCTGCTCAGCAAAGATTAGTGTAAGGTTCTTTTTATTTTTAACCAATTGTCCTTCCTACAAATTGTTTTAGGACTCTCCTAAGCTTTTCTGTTTTGCATGGATTCTTCGTTCTTCCTTTGTCTAAGGCTTATCATACTACAGGTTCAAATTCTGTCCAGGCTGTCCTAGGGAACTATGGAGCTAACAACAATTCTGTTAGAGGAAAATGAGCAAGTCTCCTGTTAATCTTGCTCATAATTACTCAAATCTGCCAGCTCAAAGAACTTTCCTGACCTGTTCTCATTTCTCTAAGAAGTAGTGATTATTTAAACCAACAAGTTAAATAATCATCCTCCATACTTGGAAATAAGTTTTCTTTAGAGTTGCTTGTATACCTGAAAAAAAAAATTGTTCCAGGAACGGAATACAGTATTGCCTTACATGAGAGTCATGCTTCCTAGGTGGCATGTATTTTTATATGGTGATGCTTAATTACACTGGTGCCCGGATGCCATACTGTCATCCATTGGCAAGACAGCTGAGAGGAGGCCTCAAGTTGAATATCTTACTCTGAGCTTCTTCTGGATCTTCCAGTGATGCCTGTGTGGCTCCTGAGAGTCCCTGCAGAGGGGAGAGGACCCTGCTAGGGCTGACCAGTAGAGATGATTTGGAACAATATAAATGAGTTTTGTGCTCTTTGTACTTGACATTCAGTGCCTTTGCAGGTCAAGAGTCTTGGGGTCATTGTTCCCCCAGTCCCCAAAGAGTATTTAAAACATTCTCCAGGTCAGAGAATGACAGAGCTGGAAGGAATCTCAGAAGTGATTCAGCCCATCACCCTCATTTCACAGAAGAAACTGAGACAGAGCTGAGGTACTTGTCCAAGGTCACATGGCAAATTAAGAGCAGAACTAGAAAGATGCTCAGCCCCCAGGAACAACACTCATTTTACTCTACCAGGATACTTTGTAGCTTAGATTTATGGTCTTACCTATTCTGCTAAAAAAAAAAAAAGTACTTAGCTTTCTATATGGTACTTAGAGGGTTTTTCTCCCTTCTAATGGCATGTTACACAAGGCAGTGTTTTTTTTTTTTCCCTAAAAGCAAGTCGTTACACCTGCAAGTATGAGAATTTCTTCCTGTAACCTAAATTTCCCAGTTGTTAGCCCCATTCCTTTTGCTTCTATGGTACAGAGGGAATGTTCCGTTTAATGTGTACATTTCTTCTGGAATATGCCTAGTTTGCGCATCTCTGTTCATGTGCAGAGGTGCTGCTTCAGTGTCCCTTGGGAAAATGTGCAGCCAGTCTTGAGTGGTCTCTGTCATCTTCCTGTGTGATATTTGAATTATCAGATAAGATAATCTGTGGGTGTAGTAAGAGAGACTATACCAAGGACCTACCTCCATAAACTTGTCAAAAAGTCTTTGATTTTTCATCTGTGACCTTTCTACTTCCTAACCCAGTGTCACTTTGATCTGAAGCCCTAAGCAAATCCCTGGTGGGAGAAAGAGAAGGGCCAATATCCAGCTGCTAGGGGTGGGGGAATGAGGAAGGCCTTCATTCTTCAGTAGTGGCCAACACAGCTGAGCCCTAACTTTCACCCACAGCTTCTAGTTTGTTTGAGGGAATTGTTCTTATTGGAGCTGCTCAAGTACTAGGGTTTGTTTCCGTGGTGTTTTTTTAATAAGTCAGTCAGTGAGTAAATAAACATTTATTAAGCACCTGCTGTGTGCTAGGTGCTGTGCTAAAGCTCTGGAGGCACTGTGCTAAGAGAGTCCAGCTTGAGTCAGTACAGACTGTCTGCTGGACATCTGACACTTGTCAGTGGCTTCCTTAGATACCGTCTCTGGACTTCCATTTAACACGCACTGCTGCACTTTCATAAAGGCGCTGCAACATTCCCAGGGCAATCAGCTCTCCCAAAGAGAGATTCTGGCTTGGCATTTAGCCCTGATGCTGATTTCCAGTTGCTCTTTCATCACCTCCCCAGTTTGGGAAAGGTATGGTTTGTGCTGTGAGGATGCTTCCCAGCCTTCAGGCTCTCCCATTCCTGCCCACTGGACCCATTGCTACCGAGGCTGCTTAGTGGGCTTGCTTCTGCCTGGCGGTTGTTGTCCAGGGCTATCCCAGCTTCTAATCAGCCTGCCTTTGCTTCCTAAGTTGGCCAGGGTGGTTCTTCTAAAAGCTTGTATGAATTGCTGTTACTGTCTCTATTTTTTAAATAAATCCTTTTCTGTTCTTTGCAACTCATTTGCTTTTTTTATTTTCTTTTAAAAAATTACTATTAACTCCTGTTGATTTTTTTTTTTCTGACTGGCCTGCCACTGCATTCCTGCTGCCCCTCCCTCTAGCTGGGTTTGTCAAGTCGCCCATGTCAGAAACTAAACTCACGGGGGACGCCTTTGAGCTGTACTGTGACGTGGTTGGGAGCCCCACTCCAGAGATCCAGTGGTGGTATGCAGAAGTCAACCAGCCAGAGTCTTTCAGACAGCTGTGGGACGGTGCTCGGAAGCGCCGTGTCACCGTAAACACCGCCTACGGGTCAAACGGCGTGAGTGTGCTGAGAATAACCGGCCTCACCTTGGAGGACTCTGGGACTTACGAGTGCAGGGCCAGCAACGACCCAAGAAGGAATGACTTGAGGCAAAATCCCTCCCTAACATGGATCCGAGCCCAGGCTACCATAAGCGTCCTTCAGAGTGAGTCCAGCACCCTACAGTAGTAGTGCTGTAGTCCTTAGAGGTGGCCCAGTGACCCTTCTCCCCTTCCACCTCCTTCCTACTATGACCACCCACCCTGTCTTTGTTCTTTCAAACTCATGACCCCTTCGGTTGTAGCATATTAAAATGTTTGTGGCAATTTTTTTTTCTTTTTGCCCTTCCTTTCCCCCCTTTTGTACTCTTCCCCCCCATTTTCCTCCATTCATTCCCTGTGTGTCTCTTTCCTCTCTAGGAACAAAGAACTGGGGAAAAATCTATGGAAATATCTAAAATCTCCTGTCATGTGGGGTGGGAGGAGGGAGGAGAGACAAGGGACAAGGGACGTGGGGAGGTTTCAAACAAAGTTAAAACTCTACAAAAGCACACTCTCAGATCAGCTTAGTGTTGAAATTGTTTCTTCCCCTCCCTTTACTTTTATAGTAGGTTTCCTGTCATCCTTTTGCTGCCTTCTTCTCTAGTGCCTTTTTCTATTTTCATTTTTCTCCCCTAATCTAACCACTTTCGATTTTTTCTGACCATCTGTCTGGAGCTCTCAAAGTGGCTGCCTTCACCTGTGTGGTTTTTGAGTTCCTGTGTGTCTGCCCCTCCTTTTTTGTGGTTTGCTATAATTGTATACTGTGTGACAGGGCATTGGCAGTGGCCGCCATTGGTGTAGTGTAGTGTGGTGGTGTATTTTGGTCGTCCCTAGTCACCTGTAAGTGTGAATTCTCCCATAGTCCCAGCTCCTTTTCTTTTTCAAAACAGTGGCATGTGTGTCTCTGATAGCTTTCCACCACAGCAGCAAGCTTCTCACTTACTTTGTCCATTGGATCCTCTATTCTTGCCAGTCAAGGAACAATCAGGGATTTGTACCATCTGTCCTGTTACCAGGAGCCTGGTGACTCCAGGTGACAAGGTGGTCCTCTGGATTTTGTCTCCCTGTGACAGCTCGCCTCTGCTATCTTTCCAGGACCGTTACTGTAAGGTAGCAGCCCCAGGCTACTCTGGAGTTCTACATAAAGGAACTTCTTAACTACCCTCTTCTTCTCTGGTCAATAGAGCTGAGCACAGCAGCTTGCTTAAGATTTTCCCCAGTGGCCATAGGTAGAGGGAGAGCATTGGACAGAAGAATTTTTGTTTCTATTTTACCGTTTGGAAAGTGACTTGCTAATTGTTGGGAGTGGGTTGGGGGAGGGGAGGGTGAGAAACAACTGGAAGGCCAACAGGCTTTGCTAGCAATAGTCCCATTTCAGTAGTTTTGCAATTGAGACCCATGTTTTCTCTGATTGAGTGGTATTCTGGCAATTTTTCTCCTGGCTCATCTCTAGCTTTAACTGACTAATATTGATTTTGAAATGACTTGGTGTGCATCCACAATTCGCACATTGGATAGTAAAAACTAAAACACTTCCTGAGACTTTGATATTAACAAATGAGGGGCTGGAACATAGGGTCTCCATCTCTGTTTCCTTATGATGCTCTTAAACCACAGTCATTCTGGAAAGTGAGGATTAGAAGCTGTTCTATATAAAAACTTGATCAAACGTAAAAAAAAAAAGCACTTGGAAGAGGGAGATAAGGGCCACTGCAGCTGGTCCTATTAAGTCAGAGAATTTGCCTTTGAAAATTGGAAAACCATGTAGACATATGTATGGGGAAAATTAACCAAATGACATGAATTTTTTAAAAAGCATTCTTTCCTCTTCATGTACCTCCTTTTCCCTATCCCTCTCCGCACCCCTGTTCCTTTGTCTTCTCCTAAGAAGCATTTTTGTAAGAATATCTAGCTGACTAATCTGTAAGGCTAATGGTGCCTCTAGGCTGGTAGTCTGTATCTGGTGTTTACCAGAACCAAAGTGCCTTGCCCTTTGCAGCTTTTTTAGTGTACCTGGACTCACAGACTTAAAAACCAGAGCCTTGGATGCTGAATGAGGGTGTAGGGAGTATGTGACTTCTTAGAAAGTATCTCAAGTCACTTAGTGAGGATTGGCTGGGGGGCCCCCCCACACACTGGTTGCAGTTGATAGACTGGACTCCTCGGATTCCTTGGAAATCAGTTTATTAATTCACCAGCCTCTAGAGACCAGTGACCTCAACCCTGCCCAGCTAGATCTACTCTTATCTTTCCTTGCCAACCTCTCATGTTATTGACAGCCAAGCTGTGCCTGCCTTTACCCAGCATACCCTGTCCTATTTTCAGTATACTTTGGCTCCTCAAAGCTTGCTTAGCTCTGTTGAATTGCTTTACATTTCTGACTCTTCAGTGCTCTCTGGGGAGTTTTATCTGCTGGCCATGAAGAAAGGTTGAGCGTCATCTTGACCCATGGTCCACCAGGAGTACCTTTCAAAGTCCGGGAATTATGGATAACAGTAAAAAAATGTTCAATTTGGATGGGATTAATCTTGACCCACCAAGGCCCTAAACTGACAAAGCAGATAGATATCAGCTAACAAGCCATGCTGCTCAAGGAAGGAGTTTCAGGTCAGGAATTTGTTACTTTAATTGGCATCAGTGTCAAATAAAGGCATACAGTGGCTTCTGGGATTTCTAGGTTTCCTGGATCATGGCAATGGCATGGACCAAGCTGTAGTCTGGTGTTCTGGTTCAGTCATAGCTGCTGGGTCTAAGACTGTGAAACTTGAGGGAAATCCTTAACCCTCAGAAAAGAGAAAGAATAGAATACAGATTTCAATTAGACTTGAATTGGGTCAGATATAAGCAATAATTGGTCACTAGAAATGCAATACATATCTGCTGATAATGATACTGATACACATTGCCGGTGTGGTGATCTGTCCAGGGCTGGTTTCTATATATTTTCTTGTCATAGTAGGTGATGGCTGTGACCTCTGCCAAGTTTTACATGTACTGTACAGAATCACACCTCACACAAAAAACTCAAATTATTACTCCATTTACTTCCAGCTGAGTCTGTCCTGAATCTTTAGCATTTACTCACAGGGGGAAAATTGTGTTTTTCTTTGTTGTGCCAGTATAGTACAAGAAGTATGAGCAGAAGATTATAGCTTTCACATTTCTTCCTCATAGACCTAAAAAGCAGTAGTCAGTTGCATAGTCTTTAATAAAAATGGTCATCTGTCACCTGGCCTCCTTAGACTTAAAAATAAGAAAACTCTTGCTGGCCTTGTCCTTGTAGTCCCCTTCCTCATGTCATTGGGGGAAAGTTTGGAGCTGTGCAGAGCAACAAAATTGGACAATAAAATAAAGTAAAAACCTCTAAGGAGTGTTTGAATTTTAATGTTAACTTTATTTCTGCTTTTGATTTTTCTTTGTGAAGTAACAATTTAATCTTTATTTTTTTTCTCTCTGTTTGGTCTTGATTTTCTCTTGGAAGTGTGATCCCTTTCTAATGCTTTCTGCTGCCAATGTGTGTGCCTTCCATTGCAGGGTTCACAACAGATTCTTCTCATCTTCCTGAGCTGCAGGGATTTGGCTTCAGTCCAGTAAATGTGGAAGACCATGAGACACCACTGTACTAATGATTGTGTTAACATGCATCTGCTTCTCTGTCTTAGTGGCTGCTATGCCTCCATTATTTGTACATAAAGACCCTGCCTGTTTGATGTTAACTGATGACCAGTACTGATCTGATGATAAAATGAAGATGACTTTTCATTTTTCTGGACTGGGAAACCCATAGGCCAACTTCTTTGTGGAGTAATTTTGAGTGTTTAATGTTATCTTTCACCATTATCTTTGGACTTAAGCTGAATTGAAATTGAAAATTTTATAATAGAAAAAAAGTACTTGGACAATAGATTTTTGAAGTATTTCTCTCCTTTTTCCCCCAGGGGGATAAAATTTTGTTCTGGATAGAGGAGAAGGTTTCTTGGCCCTGAAATGAGGCATAGAAAGGTATATTGAAGTTGCAAATTATAAGTAACTAGACAGAACAGGGTGATGCAGGAGAATATTATCTTCAAACAAAGGACACACATCTCTGGGTGTGAGGGGTGTGTTGGGGGAAGGGATTGGCAGATGATGAAAGATCAGATTTTTTCATCTAATAATTGAGCCACAGTAAGTGGGTGCTAAAGTCTGAGTAAAAATGATTACCATTTGCTTTCAACGTACTTTTTAGTTAAGACTTCCAAGAATGATTGGGTATGATTTAAAAATCTCTTTTACATGTTGAGTTACACATGTTTTAGATAAATTAGGAAAGGGCGGCTTCATATTTTAAACCCACAGGGCCTGGAATAAAACATGAAAGTAGGATGTGTCCAGCTCCATGGAGTTTGTATTGTGGTGGTGGTAGTGGTGAGGAGGAATTAACATGTCCCAATAAAAGAGCCTTTTACTCTGCTGTTAATTCTGTCTGACTTGGACAAGTCAGTTCCCCTTTTTAAAATGAGGGTTCTGAACTCTAGGATCTCTAAGGTTCCTTTTACCTCATAATGTCCTGTAATACTACTAAAACATTTCATACTCTACAGTTGGCCTTGCTTGTCTCTAGTGGAATTTCAAGTTTCATTTCTGAAAGATTCTGTGTTTGGGAAAGAAAGATGAGAATAGTTCCTTGAGAACTTTGCTATAGGACAATTAAGGGAACAAGGCAGACTTCCACTAGGAAGTATGTGCTTGGACCTAAGTAATATTTATGTTTTGTTTTCACTTTGTCAGAAATGGTTATAACCGGGCTCCTTTAGAAGGTATGGTAATATTTAAGGGGGAAAGTCCATACATATATTGCCTTTGTTGATCTTGCTTCAGGCCTTAGTCACCCCATAGAATGGGTTGTTGCAAATATAAAACATTCTGCTGCACTTAACAAATGCTGTCAGGCAGAGCCTGCCTAGTCTTTGTGAATAACTGCTGCAGCCTCAGGCATTTGGGTGGGCACCATGTCCAAGGTCATTGCATTCCAAGAATCTGTGGGATGTGACAAGTATCCGTGCAAGCAATGGGTCCCGTTCTTTCACGTGTAGGCTGACTGGTCCTTAGGTTGTTGTCTGCACTAGTGGTCATCTGCTTATACACATTATTTTTTCTTTCTTGACTTTCTCCAAAGTGGTGAAGTGAATTTCCTCATGTGGTCCTGTCTGCTCCCCACCCTCTTCTCCTTACCCCTCTCTCCTGCCCCTTCTGAGTCCCAGGCCAGCCTGCCAGAAGGGGAAGTTGATGGCCTCTTGTCACTGTGCCCTCTCATTACAGAGCCCAGAATAGTCACCAGCGAAGAGATCATCATTCGAGACAGCCCTGCCCCCCCCTTCACGCTGCAGTGTAACCTCACTTCCAGCTCCCACAGCCTCCAGTACAGCTACTGGACCAAGAATGGGGTGGAATTGACGGCCACCCGCAAGAACGTCAGCAACATGGAATACAAGTGAGAGGGGCCAGAGTTTGGGGGATGGGAAGGGGCATAGGTGAGTTTGCTGTCTTCCAGGATGGGGGGGGGGGGTCAAGATGACTTGTGGGGAAAGTGGTTTATGAAGTTGGAGTTATTTTGGGTTTGTTAGGGCAGGTTGTCCTTTAGGTTCTGTTTGCTGTCTTGTTTTCATTCTTAGAGGAAGTTTCTAAAATGGACTGAACAACTAAGCTTGGACAACTAAGTGTCTCCTAGTCACGGAAGCCAGAGACGGACTGGAAAAGCCTTTTCAGGGAGCAAGTGTGTTTGTAAGAGTGAAGAATGCATATTATTATCCCCATTCTCTATCTGAGGCAGTTGTGACCCTGATTGCCCAACATTCCATAGTGTGTGGCTGGGCCAAGAAACAAGATCTTCTGACTTCTTCCACTGTCAGGCTCACACTTCCCTAGTGCTCACTTGCTGCAGGGCCATGAGCAGGTTTCTTAACCTCTTTGGGCCTCTGTTTTCTATAAAATGGTCAATCTGACACTAAGTCACCTTTCATAGAGATGGGAAAGGATCAGTCAGCATATGTTTTTGTACTTGGTAGGGTTTTCATGTTGCCTGGCCCTCTCAAGATTGTGGGTCTGCTTTACTTGTTACCCATAAAAACCCCTTCTCTGTGATTTATTGAAGATGATCTCATGTCTGTGAATCTGGCAGTTAGCCAATCTGTGTGGTTGAGAAGTAAGACCTTGGGCATCTCAGTGACTTGTCAGGGTCTCTTTGACCTGCACTAGGGGCAACACTGATACGTAGTTCTGACAAACCTCCGGCTACCCCACTTCTATTCTAATAGCCAGCATGAGCTTTGGATTTCAAATGGAGGAGTGATTTTTCTTCTTCAGAGAATAAGAATAACCAACACTATGGGGTGTCTCAAAGGGAAATCACACAGGAACATCTCAGAGGAAATATGACCATAGTTCTTCCTCAAATCAGGAGTATTTGGAGCTGATAAGAATTGTATTTATGCCATACCCTCTTTATGAGCATAAGACAGATAACACAGCACACAGGAGGGCTGCTAGCACAGATTCACTCTTGATCTGGTGAGATCGGAAAGACACTAAAACAGCTTCTGGTAAGACAGGAAAGACACTAAAGTAGCTTTGAAGGCTTTAATAATCTTACTTTATTCTAGTCTAGTCTTCTCAGAAGAGTTGCTGATAATAGGAGTACAACTATTACCACATTCCCTAATCACCTTTCTCGAAGGGTCCAGCGATAAGGGAGGGCAACTATCCCTATGTCTCAGTGGGGTCAATCCAGACACAGGCACAACTTATACTTCCCCTAAATACTCTCAAACCTCAGTGGGGGTCAGGCAAGGGCACGCACATTCCAGCTTGTGCACTCAACCCTAAGGGTTCCCCACTGCTTTACCACTGCCCACCTACTTTATAGGGCAACAGATAAGGAAGGCATATTGCCACCAATAGCCTCACAAGTTTACATCACCTCGTCCCTGTATCTCACTGTGCAGCTGCAGTAGATGTTTATATTATTTATCATTATAGAATGCTGCGCAAGTGTGGTGGAGTTGTCTTGAACTATAATCGTGAGAACTCATATCTAATACCTGGGAGCAAGAGATTGTTATGGCTAGGTGTCCTAGGAATCTAAACTCTAAGAAATAATAACAAAAATCCACTTTACACATGCTAAAATCCACCTTACAGTGAGGCTAAGTTATTTTCAGATTAACTAGTTAATGAAAAGATTACCAGTGACACAATAAGGAAAATTTCCATATAGGGAGCATTATCTCTTGGTTTTTTCCTCTGAGAAAAGTTTTGTTGTCCTTTTTATATGTGGATATTGTGTTTCTGTTGCATCCTGAGCAAAGCATGTGTTCTGAGTTTTCTTTAATGATGAGAATGTGCTACATTTAGCCAATATACATTCTCTTCTCTTTTGTGACTATCATAAACATGTGAAACAGTTCATTGGGAATAGGAGGTCATTTTGTCCTCAGAATGGAAGGAGAGAGAGAGCAAAGGAGACAGTGATAGGTGGAGAGAAAGAGGAATACGGCGAGGGAGAGAGAGACATTAGGAAGAGAAGGAGAGAGAAGGAGGTATGGAGAGAGCAAGAAGGAGAGGTTAAGGCGTTTAATCTGTATGAATTTAGCCTAGTTCACTTGGGGAGCTAATCCTGCGACCTTAACCTCATTAACACTTTTCTAAGAACTGAGCCAACGAGACAGTCTAGAGTCAAGGCTTCTTAATCTTTTTTTGTGTCATGGACCTACGTGCCATGTTGGAAGCCTGTCAGTTCCTTCCCAGAATGTTTCTCAATGCTCAAAATAAAATAGGATTACAAAGAAAACCACTTAGTTATTTAAAACATTTTAAAATGCTCACAGATTCTATGTTAATGGTCTAGGTTAGTGGTCTAGACCTTTCCAAAAGTTGTCTTCTTCTTTAGAAAGTTCCTGTCATTGTACCTTCTCCAGAATTCCTCTTGCTTGCCAAGAAGTATCTAACCAGGAAAAGGGGCCTAGTGCCAAGTGTAGGTCCAGATTTGGCCCCATGGTCAAACAGACTTGGTTGAACCCCTCTGTGGGGGACTTTTTCAGTGGACCTGTTCTCTTTTCCCTCTAAATCCATGCGTAAGTACTTAAATGGAGTTCCTACCTTCCTTCAGCGAGATCCTGGCAACTTGTTAGCATGAAAGCACCAGGTAGCCCTGATGAGCAGAATAGAAATGGCAGACTGCCTCTAACTGATGGCTGGAGATGGGGCTTCATAGTGAGTTTTGGTGAAAAGTCAAAGTGTTTTCTGCTCACTGACTTAATTGCCAGTTTCCACCAAGTGGCCAGGAGAGAGGTTCAAGTTGAGAGGATTGAGGGAACCAGAAACTGTTACCAGAGTTTAGTCACACTGATTCACGTAGACTACAGCAACCTAAAGATTTTTGGATGATATGTGCCAAGACTGAAGGGTTGTATCCTCTTCTTTTCACCTCCATATCATGAATCACACCTGTCTCTAGAACACAGATGGACTTTCTTTTTAAAAAGCAAGAATTCTGCATGAAGATGTGAGCTGCTCTGAAAGAATTCTGCCCCTCCCTCCCTCTCCCATGTTACACGGTGCTACTTTGTCTCCTCACCTGATTTTTATTTTCATCTGCAGGGTCAACAAACCCCGATCAGAGGATTCAGGAGAATACCACTGTGTGTTTCAGTTTTCCAGTGCCCCGAAAGCAAATGCCACCATTGAAGTTAAAGGTATGACATGGCAGGGTTTGGGGCTTAAGCGCTTAGGCACCACTGTCTTGGTCTGGTTTTCTGTTTTCTTGGAATTCAGCCTTTCTTTTTTCCTCCTAGTTTTACAAGGAATTTTGTTGCATATTGTGTTCAAGTAGGTGATCATTTTATCTGTGAATCATGTACCTTTCTATCCAGAATCAGGTTGAACAGCTGTATTGTTGCTTCTTAAGAAAGACATTTCTGATAGGAGGCTGGGAAAAGAAGTTAGAAATGAAATTTAGAGCTGGAAGGGATTTAAAAATCATCTACTCATTTTATAGATGAGGCTCAGAAAGATGTGACTTGCTCAAGGTTTCATAAATCAGTAAGAGAGTTAGAAGAACTGAACTTTCTGACACACTTTGATACTCTTTCCATTGAATGCAGTGCTCAAGATCACACTTGGTTATTATTAAAAAGGCATTATGAAAAGAAGGACATGGAAAATGAGTGTGGGTGTTACCTTCATGAATGCTGACTGCAGCTCTTCTAAGACTTGGTATAGAAATTCTGGGGAGTGTTTTCTGGGACATGGAGTTTAGCTGACTTGTTCATGCTCACATGACCAGTAAGGGTCAGAGTTGATCTTTCTGAATAGAAATCTTATTCACTCTGTGCTATGCATTCCAACCTCTACAGTACTAATTTCTCACAACAGTCCTATGAAGTACGTAGCATTTGTTTTTATCTCCATTTTACAGATGAGGAGTTGTTGCTTAAGAAACTGTTAGAATCATCCAGCTCATTATCAGAACCAAGATTTCAGCCTAGGTGTGTCCACCACAAATCAGCACTCTTCTGCCCTGCTGCTTTTGTAGTAGCAAAAATTGGAAAGTAAGGAAATCTCTTTTTGTTGGGAAATGTTACAGCATCCTACTGTGCTATAAGAAATGAAGACAAATAAGCACAGTTTCAAAGAATCCAGGCAAGACTTGTCTCAGCTGCAGAGGGAGTCAGTAGGACCAGGAGGTCAGTTTAGTATGGTGACAACAACATGATCAAAGCCTCAACATACAGTTCTGAGCAGTGCAGAGGGCTCATTGCTGACAGAGAGGGAGAGAGGTGGTGGCTTCAGAAAATAGAAGGAACTCTGCATTTTTGACCATGGCTCATTTTGTCATTGGTTTTGACTCACTGAGTTGGTTACAGAGATTTTCTTTTTCTTTTTATAAATTTATTTATTTAATTTTTTACATTCATTTTCACAAGATTTTGGGTTCCAAAATTTTCTCCCCATTTGTCCCCTCCCCTCCCACAAATACACTGAACATTCTAATTACCCATATCACCAATCTGCCCTCTCTTCTTTCATCC
>CM053769.1:498242456-498309232 GCA_028658325.1 Potorous gilbertii | reverse complement strand
TTTTCAGGGCTCTCTGCAGCAGAAATCTCCTTCACTGTGTTTCTGTGTGGCTTCCACTGTTCCAGAATTTGTCAGGAGTTCTTTTTACAGGAAATCTATGGGCTGTGGGTTCGGACCTAGCATAGGTGAGTCTTTCTACTCCACCATCTTCATAAAACTGGAGAAGGAAAAACAAAACCCCATGGTCCACAGGCTCACAAAGAGTTAGACATGACTGGTCATTGGTTTCATTGTAATCCTATATATTTTATGCATCTAAAAACATTATTCTGAGAAAGGATCTTTAAGTTTTACCAGATAGCCAGAGAGTTTACAACACAAAAAAGTTTAAAAAATCCCTGTGTAAAGAACTTAACTCGAGGTGGCTCAAATCCCCTGATATTGGCCTATCAAAGTAAAGCCTGAAATGAAAGCCCCTCTTGTCCTCCTGCCAATTTACTATGCTTTCCCTGACCTCCTCTCTCCTCAACACTCCACCCTCCCCACCCCCCAAGGAATCAGCCCCTGTTTCCCAGTTGTAGGCTCCTTAACTTCCTTTCCTCATTGCCTACTTCTGCTTGATGTAGATAAGAATCCTACAAAAACTCACTGGATTTTACCTGTTGGGGATCCATTTCTTTTTTTTCCTTTTTTTTTTTTAAATTATTTTATTTGTTTTCAGTGTTCTACAATCATTTCCGTATCTTAGATTTTTTCTCTCTCCCTTCCCCTTCCCTCCCTACTCCTTCCCTGAGATAGCATACAATTTTTATATAGGTTCTATACATTCATTCCTATTAAATACATTTTCACTTTACTCATGTTGCATAAAAGAATTGAAATGAATAGGAGAAATCATAAAACAAAACATAATACAAAGGAAAATGGTCTGCTTCATTCTGCAATCCAATTCCATAGTTCTTTCACTGGGTGTGGAAGGTATTTTGCCTCAAGAATCCATTGGGAATTTTTCAAGTCCTTGCATTGCAATGAAGCACTAAGTCTGCCAGAAAAATTCCTCGCATTCTGTGGTTGTTGCTGTGTACAAAGTTCTCCTCCTTTCACTCGGCATCAGTTCATGTAAGTCCTTCCAGACCTCTCTGGTCTTCCTGTTCATCCTTTTTTATAGCACAATAGTGTTCCATTACATTCATATAACACAATTTATTCAGCCATTCCTCGATTGATGGGCATTTGGGACCCATTTCTTCCAGGGATTCCTAGTGGACCCATTTCTAGCTGGTCCCTAACCTTTATTGTAGTATTTCCTCTTCATAAAACTGACTTGCTTTGCTTTGTCTCTGTTGATTCTGTCTTTGTGTGCTCTGTGCTTGCTGGTACTATACCTTGTCATTACAGACATCTACCTTAGCAATATATCCCAAAACATAGTCACTACAGACAAGTTAGCATGTTTCTCTCCTTGCCTCTGTCCCTTTCTCTCCTTTTCCTTTCTTCCTCCTCTTCCACTTGCTTCTCTCTACTCCCTTCCTTTGCTTCTCACTTTCTTTCCATCCACCCTTTTTCCACCAACATGTCCCAACATAAGTCAAAAGACTTCAATTGCCTTCACTAAGGTCAGATTCTTCAGATGGCATGTATTTGGTGACTGGGTTATACAGGAACCCAGATCAGGAAAGCTCCAGCCAGGCTTCACTCCCTTCTCTCTGTCTGTTTCCTCCACTAGCCTTGTTCCTGCTCGAGTGTATCACTGTCTTTCCTTTGGCCCCACTCACTACCCCTGTAACTTTCCAGGCCTCCATTAGAATGTAAAGCTCCTTGGGGACGGTCTTTTTGTGGTAACCAAGAATTGGAAATAGAGGGGATGCTGATCCATTGGGGAATGGCTGAACAAGTTGTGGCATGTGATTGTAATGGAGTACTATTGTGTTGTGGGAAATGACAAAGAGGATGGTTTCAGAAAAACCTAGGAAGACTTATGTGAACTGATGCAAACTGAAGTGAGAAGTACTGGGAGATCATTGTACACAGTAACCATATTGTAGTGATCAACTGTGAATGACTTAGCTACTCTGATCAAGATAGTGATCCAAGACAATCCTCAAGGAATCAGGATGAAAACATGCTCTTTCAGAGAGAGCAGATGAACTCGAGTACAAATTGAAGTATCATTGATCTATGATATGGCCAATATGGAAATAGGTTTTGCATGGTTTCCCACGTATAATTGACAGACATATTGTTTGCCTTGTGAGGGAAGAGAGAATTGGGAACTCAGATTTTAAAAAGAAAAGAATTAAAATAGTAACAGCAAAAGAGAGGCACCATCTTTGCTGTTGGATTTGTATCCTCCATAATTCAGGATGCTCCTTGACAAATAATCAGTCCTTTTTCATTCATTCATATCTATCATTTGTTTTTGATTCTGGATCTCTCTGACCTACATCTTTGTCCTTGCAGTCCTATTGCTACTCTGATTGTCCCTTACCACTTGAGGATACATCCTAAGTATAAGGATTGTGTTGGCATATGTTCTTTTTAGCACAATGTTCAATATATGTGTTTCACCACAGTCTGTTATTTATCCAGCTCTCTCTGTCGCACATTGTCTTTGTCACTCTCAACACCCTGTGTGTCTCTTCTCTTTACGATGACATAGTCTACTAAATACCACTGTTTGCTTCAAGGGAGCATCCACGAAGTTTTATTGCATTTAGGTAAATGGAAAACAGTGTTGGTGAGAAGGTCAGGAGACTCACAAGTCTTCAGTAGTGACTGGTGCTTTTTCTGTTTCCTTTCCTCCCAAGGACTCCTTGCCATATCTTGTAGTCTGTGCCTGCCCTGGCATTAAAGTCACCCAAAATGACAGACTTGTTCTCTTTGGACACATTGATGATGAAAGTCTCTAGGTCTCCCCCAAAGCTCCAGGGTACTTGTTGTTCTGGGTGTCTGAGAGCTCCTAGGTCACTTCTAGTGCTCTGCAGTATTTAAGGGAGAGTCACCTTTCTCTAGACTGGGGACTAGTAACATTGGCCTGGGTCCTGGGGAATTTTTCCTTTTGATCTGAGAACCTGGTGCACATGGCTCATAAGCATTGGCCACTGACCTGTATTTCCTGTGTAGCAAGGACTTCTTTATCAAAGTGGAACGGTCAGTTCACATAGCTTTTGAAAAACATGTGCACACAGCTGAAAGATGTCTTTGCATTGGAAACTCCTTTTCCATATCACATAGTAGATGGAGAAGCAAGGGAAGACTCCAGAAGCAGGATTAGGGGGCACAGTGCTAGTTAGTCAGAGATCACAGTAGGATGTTAAGGCATTTAGCTACCCTGAAAGCCAGTGAGGGTTTTTGGAGTGTCAGCCTTTACAATGGTCAGTGAAATCTAAGTCAAGTCTCTGTTTAGGTGACGGCACTAATAAATTTGGGTGACAGACAGTTCTCTAAGACAGTGACACCTGGCGGGTACTGAGTAGGCAGGCCTGGGTGTGGTCAGAATGTTTTGGATGAGGCATGTTCCTGGGATAACCGTGGCTTTCTTAATGGAGAAAGGCCCCAGTGGAAAGTGAAGAGGGAAAGACCAAGACCAGCCAGGCAGTGGTAAATTGGAGAAGAAGCCAGAACTGCAAACATGGAGCAGCTGGTCACCTCTACAACCCCCACCTTGGCCCCAAGGAGTCTGGGATCAGGAGGTTTTTGTGGTTGTGATTGATGTTGGGTGTGTTTGTTCTGAGGAGTCAGGGCAAAGAGAAGGTCCTGAAGGACAGGTTGGCCAAAGGTAGTTGGAGACTGAAGGATTAACCAGGTACTGATTCAAAAAAAAATCTGCTCGGAGGGATGAGCTGAAGTCCATCTAGCCTCCTCTTCTCAATGCTGAAAAATTTCCACTGTGATTTAGGGAGCTATGACTTGTGTTTGGAAAATGTCAGTGGTCTTCCTTCTTCTCCCATCCCCTACTCCCACCCCTTCTGTATACAAGTGTTCTGGACTTTTTTATCTCCACTTTAGCCTTCCTCCACCTGTCTCTTTGCT
This sequence comes from Potorous gilbertii, assembly GCA_028658325.1. Taxonomy (NCBI): domain Eukaryota; kingdom Metazoa; phylum Chordata; class Mammalia; order Diprotodontia; family Potoroidae; genus Potorous; species Potorous gilbertii. Next base: position 498,305,260 of record CM053769.1, on the reverse strand, counting down.
TTTACTTGCTCTATACCCCCTTCCCTCCTACCTCTGTCTGCTTGCTTCCCCTCCTTCTGCTCTCTGTTCTCTTTCCCTTTTTCTTACTCCTTTCCCCCCTCCATCTCCATCTTCACCTCTCTTCATCTTTTACTATCAGTTCATAATCTGTACTTCTCTGAATCCTTCATATTCATTATTTTTTACATTGCAGTAATATTTTATTATATTAACGAACCACAATTTTTTAAAGTTACTCCCAATTGATTGGCATCTATTTTGCTGCTTCAGAAAATGCTACTATAAATATTTACGGGGGTATTTTATTTGGGGCCTTTTGGGGGAGGTGGTATGAGAATGATGGACCTTTCTAGCTTTGACATCTTTGAGGTCCAAGATCTCCCTAACAATGTAATCTTTCAGTCTGAGGATATTCATAATTGAGTCACTTTTTCCCCTGCATTATTCCAAATTACTTTTCAGAAAGGTTGAACTAGTCACAATTCCACTCCCTGTCTTCCCCCACTACATTCAATATTTCTATATATTTTCATCTTTGCTGTTTTGCTGGTGTGAGGTGAAAACTAAGCTTTGATTTATATTTTTCTTTGTAGCAATCTTTTACACAGTTTGATTTTTAAAGATTTTTTGAGGGATAATGTTGGGAAAATACGGTTTTCTTATTTTCCAAAAAAAAGCTAAACTTTAGACAGTTACATGTGCTTTGTGGAATACGTTGTGCTTTTTTGAATGGTTGGGGTACTACCCCTAGAAATTTTGTGTCATTGAATGGGAACTAGGGAAAGAAGCTAGTCATTAAACTCTGGTGGGATGCTCAGAATGCTCTTCTCCAAGGTTCTTCATCCGTGAACTGGTGGTTTCAGTGCATTGGAAGCAGTCTTCACAGCCATTAGGTTAGGCCTTAGTTCATAACTGGAGCCCCTAAAACAATGTCCCTTAAATACATCTTTATCTTTCAGCTCTGCCTGAGATCACTGGCCACAAAAGAAGCGAGAACAAGAATGAAGGGCAAGAAGCCCTTATGTACTGCAAGTCAGTTGGATACCCCTACCCAGACTGGGTGTGGCGAAAGAAGGAAAATGGCGTGTTTGTGGTGAGTGGTGGAGCTAAGTTCTCAATACTGGGCCTTGGGATGTTAGTCCCAGCATTTTGGGGACACACACAGTTGTCTTCAACTTTAGTTGACTTCCTTCTCCCCAAACCACCTGAGAGACTGAGAGAAGTCTTATCCTATCCCTTCTACTGTGTCCCTGTAGTCAGTCAAAGGGCCTACTATGTGCTAGGTTCTGTGCGAAGCATGGGGAGTACAAAGGAAAGCAAAAATCAGCCTTTGCCCTCAGGAAGTTCACAGCCAAGTAAGTGCTCATTCAGCCTCCTCCTGGAGACCTTCAATAAGGAGGATTCCATCTTACCTTAGGACAGGCCCAGGCTACTTTGCATAGCTCTTAAGCATTGGGAGAATTTTCCTAACATCCCATCTAAGTTTGCCTGGGTGGCCTGGCAGGGCTGGTCTGGTCCTTCCATCCCAAGACAATCCTCAAACACTTCCTCGCAGCTGTCACGTCAGTCACCAGGTATTTATTAAATGTTCATGTGCTGGGGATAAACAGGAAGCAGTCTCTGCCCTCAAACAGCTTGCTTTCTTCTGGGGGGACAGTCTGTAAGTACCTACAAAATAAAGGCCCAGGACCTGGCAGGAAGGCACTAGCAGCTGCAGGAGACTGGGAGATGTCCATGTAGGAGGTGGCGCTTGAGTTGAGCTGTCAAGGAAGCCAGGGGGATTCTCAGAGGTGGTGCTTAGGGAGGGAAGGAGGGAACCTTCTAATGGGCAAGTGGAATGTTAGGAGTGAGGAGAAGCAAGAAGGCCAATTTGACTGTACTTTAGAGCAGGAGTTTTTAAATTTTTTTTTGTACCATGGACCTCTTTGGAAGATGGGTGAAGTCCATAGATCATTTCTCAAAATAATTTTTGAAAAAATTTTAATTGAAGGAAATGCTAAATTTCATTTAGAGGCTAGTGAAAGTAAAGATATAATTTTTTCCCATCTACCTTCTTGGATCCCTGGAAATCTATACATGAATACCTGCTCTTACGTGAAAGGCAATAATGTATGCCAAGGTTGGACAGGTAGGTTGAAGTAAGGTTTGAAGAGCTTTAAATGCCAAACAGAGCAGCTAAAAATACAACAGATCCTTTTATGGCATATTTCTAGCATATTTTCTATCTCACCATCCTTATTGCCCTCTTCTGGATGCAGTTACCTGTCTTCCTAAAATGTGATATGTGTCCAAACTGAATCCAGTAATCCAAATGTGGCCTGATTAGGTCACACCAGAGTAAACCTAACCATTTATTCATTCTGGTTTATTATGTGCTTATTAATTAATTCTTTGATTTTTAGGCTGCCATGTTGACACTGTTGACATATATTGATTGAGCTGTCAATCGATTAATCAGTCTACCTATAGAGTTTTTCCGCTCCCTCTCTTTCCTACCCAATGCCTCCCTCATCCTTTTATGTTAACTTGTTTTTTTTTTTTAATTTAAGTGTAGGACTTTATATTTATCAATCAGTATTATATCTCATTTGATTTGGGCCCCATCATTCTAACCTGTTGTGACTTTATTGGATTCTGGCTGTCATAAAACATGCTGCAGATTTGATAGGCATATGGTTTTTGCTTTTGAGTAATTGATAAGAATATTGAATTGCCTGAGTTACTTCCCTTGAGACCTCCTACTAATATGATATGTCGATTTGTAAAGGTTAGACTTGGTAGAGCCAGTCCTTCAATCAATTTCAAGTCCTCTTCACTACATAAATCTTGCCCATGAAGGTGGCCTGAGACTGTCAAAAACTTTGCTTAAGTCATATTAATAATATCTGTATTTTCCTAGTCTGCCAGATGAGTTTCTGCTGTCCAAATAGAAAATGGGATCAGCCTAACCTGCCTTGGTTCTCAGTGAAGCCATTGCTAGTTTTTTAGTTGTCATTGCTTCCCCTCCAAACCATTACCTTAAATGTGTTCTACAATATTCTCAGAAAACAAAGCTCACTGCTTTTTGGAAACTGGGTCACTGTTGACCTTTCATGCAGTGTGTTTTCCCTTCTCCAAACTTTACTGGCTTAGAAATCACATCTGCTCATTTTTAAAGTGCATATGGCTTGTCAGAATCTGATGACGGCCTCCTGAAGACAGCTAAATGTTGTCCGTCTACTCACTTGTCTTCCTTTGCTCCTTCTTTGTTGCCATTTGTGTTCTGCCGTTCCATGTCCAAAGATCATGTTTCTTGGAAAAGAACCAAGAAGTAAAATTGAGTGTTCTGCCTTCTCATTGTCATCTCTTATTATCAGCCAACTTAAGCAAGTCCTAGCCCTTCTGTGATCCTCCCCTTGTTCCCAACATAGCTAAAAATGAACCCCCCATTTAAACCATTTAATTACTTCCCCTGCTGCCGTGGAAAGTGTGAATCAGTCAGACAAAAAATTCTTCAGTTGGGAAAAGGAGAAGAGAAGAGATTTTTTAGGCCAGTTAGTGCTTTTGCATTTTTATGAAACGTAAGAGTGATATCTTCTGCCTCCAGTTTTCTGTAAAGTTCCAGAGCATGGATAGTCAAGTGATTGTAATTATTTTGGTGGCAGTTTGTAGAAAGACAGACAGGTGACATGGAGGATCAGTTAGAAGGTTCTCATAATAGTTCAGGTGATAGGTAATCAAATCTTGAATTAGTGTGGTGGGAGTGGAAAGAAGGAGAGATTGTGAGTGTTTGGGTTGAGGAAAATAAGTCTAAAATGTTTAGGTTAGATGACTGGAATACTGCATTTGAAGCTGCAGTGGGATAGTCAGGCTGTGATACACACTTGGGATTTAGGAATGCAGAACAAGCTCAGATGAGAAACTGATTTTGGAGTTACTTTAACTAAAGAAATGAGATCAAATGAAGTAGAAAGAGATCAAGGTTGCTTATACTTTGGAGCTGTAGAAGGAAGAAGAAGAGAGAGCAGAAGGGTCATCACTAATAGGATGAAAGCTAAACACCTTTACCCCGACCATCCCCCAATACCTGGAAGTCATTTGCTCCTTACCACCAACACCTCCTAGACTTCCAGGTTGAGCTCAGTCAGCATCTTGTACAAAAAGCCATTACTGATCCCCTCAACTGCCAGTATCTTCTCCCTCAAACTATCATTTATTTTTAAATTTGCATTTGTACTCTATATTTAGTTGATATATACTTACATATGAAATTACTGTCTCCTCATTGGGATGTATGTGACTTCTTTGCAAGTAGGAATGGTTTTATTCTTTCTCTTTTCATCCTCAACATCTGGCATCTCCTTGGTGCTTACTGATGTTGTTGGTTGATGTAAAGGAGGGACACAGTGGGTGGAGTCAGAGGACCTGGGTTTGAATCCCACCTCTGCCACTTGCCTACCCATGTGACCTTGACAAAGTCACTTAGAGTTTCTTCCTCATCTGAAAAGCAAGGGGTTTTGACTGGATGATCTGAGGTCTCGTCTGGCTTTAACTCTGTGATCCTATCTGTGACTTTTATCAACAAGGAAGTGTAATGGTCAGGAGTGTCGGATATTTCACAAGAATTGAAAAGGATGAGCCTCACAGGAGCCACTGGCCTTGGTGTCCACAGGTTATTGGTGGCCTTGGAGAGAGCCAGTGCGTATGGTTGACAGACTGCAGGTAGTTGAGGAGCAGGGTCAACATGGAGGTTGCCATGGAGACTCCTCATGTTCCTTGAAATTTGGGGATGAAGCAGAGAGCGAATATTGCTCTGAGGGACAGGTAGCAGGGTCATAGAAGTCTTTTATTTTTGTAAAGACAAGGAAGACCTAAGTATTGGTTTATAGGCAGAAGGGGAGGAAACAGTTGTGCTAGATAGAGGGAAGATGACCAGTGGAGAAAAGATCATATGACTAAGGACTCTGTGTCAAGGGTAACCTTGTTCTTAGGGACTGGAAGAAAGGAAAGGAGGAGTTTGCTTGAAGGGACCTTCTAACTCAGATCTCTTAGCATTTTGCTTGAGAGAGACCTCAATTGTAAAGATTGCCCAGAACACATCAAGGAGTAAATGTATAAAGCTAGGAATAAAGTTGTTCCTGGATCCACTGGCCATTGGGCACTTATTGCTGGTCAGATGGAACTCCCTCATTCAGCCTGTTAATCAGGCCCAACTTGATTTTTGACCAAGCTTTTCCATAGTCTCATTTGAGACATGTCCTGGTCACATCTTTATCATACGAGGAGAGTTTGGGACCTGGGTCCTGAGGTTCTCTCCTGAGCAAACTGAAATGTTTCAAATGCAACAGGGTACTCGCTTCCCCACCCTGACCCTTGTTTATCCTGACTTCTTCTGCCCCTGAGCAGGACTTACTTAACACCTCTGGCCGATTCTTCATCATCAACAAGGAAAACTACACTGAACTGAACATCGTTAACCTCCAAATTACTGAAGATCCTGGCGAGTATGAGTGTAATGCCACCAATGCCATTGGCTCAGCCTCCTTCGTCACTGTCCTGAGAGTGCGGAGCCACCTGGCCCCACTCTGGCCCTTCCTGGGGATCTTGGCTGAAATCATCATTCTTGTGGTGATCATTGTGATATATGAAAAGAGGAAGAGGCCAGATGAGGTTCCAGACGGTAAGAGCATTTCCAGAACCCAGCTGTAACTTTGGGGTTTGCTCTTGGGGTATGGTAGTTGGGAGAGTTTATTGGACTCCAGAATCCAAGCTGGAAGATGATTGCGGTCTAATGATTTCCCCCAAGTGAAAAAATAATCCTCTATCTTTTTCCATATTGGCTGCTTAGAATTATTCTCACAGCTCTAGCTTTCTTTCTGATTTTATAAATTCTGAACTTCTTGCCCACTGTATAGAATGGCACCAGTTTTAGGTTTTCTGTTCCATCTCATCATTCATAGATACTGGTAGGACAGATCAGAACCTGAGAAAGTCCTAAGCTTTGTCTAGAACCTACCCCCAAAGTCTTCGGCTACCCAGATCTTGTCAGAGCCAGTCAAAGTCTCCATTTGACCATTCACTGAGGAACTATTAGACTCGTGATTTTTGTATTTCCTTTGGCAGAAAACTGGAGTTTTCAAGGTTCCCCTCCTTTGTGGTCATTTGCTATTTGAATTTTCCGTCTTTAAACCCCCTAGATAAGAGTAGTAGAGTGCCGGGAGACTACTGAAGACCTGACAGGTCTGAGGCATTGCCACTAAGCTAGCCAGGTTCTGAAGATGACTTGGTGTATCAGTAAGCACCCCAGCATACATAGGGGGAACTGCTATTAGAGGTTCTTAGATCTGCATTCATAAAAGGAAAGGCAACTTTTGAGGAATTAACAATCACTTTAATCAAGCACATGTATATCATTGAGTTAGTTCAGGGGGAAAGGTCAGCACCCTGAACTTCGGGGAAAATATAGAATGCAGAATCAACAGACATGGCTTCCTCTGTTTACCATAATCAATACAAACATCACAATTCAGCAGACAGGTCCAACTGTCTGACCATAGTTACCAGAGAGGGAAGCACTGACATCTGGGTTCTCAAAGCCGGGGGCTTCTTAGTGGCTTCCCAGAGTCCTCATCTGGCCAAAAAACATTTCCAGTCAGTAAGCGCCAAAATAAAACTGCACCTCAGATTTTTTATGCACTTTTTAGACTCAGAAGGCATCACATGCCTTGAGAACCAGTGCCTCAGTAATAAAACGTGTGGACCTTCCTACATATTTTCCTAGGCCCAACAATGGGTGGGAAAGATCCTCTTTAATCACATTATTCAGAGCACTTTTAGTAAAACTAAAACAGCAAAAGATCCTACTCTGCTTGCCCTTACACTTGCACAAAGTGAACCTCAGGTAAAATTGTCTCTTCAGATTTTGTATATGATGGAGACCTCTTACCCATGCCATTCCCCAGATCATCAGACTTCTTCCATCAAGTGGGATGGCAGCAAAGATTTAGAATTCATTTGGCAGTGGTGCCTTCCCTGCAATGTCTCTGAGGCCCTTTGTCTATTTGAGGATACGGCATGACTTCCAAGGTGCAGGTTCTACCCAGAGTCAGAGGCACTAGGTCTGTGCAGTGCTGAAGTATCTGGAAAACAGATCACTGAGGTGAGCCATTTGAAATGTGTTAAAGCCCATTAACTATGTGGCTTTCAGTATAACTGAAGATACTAAATGAATTGCTCCAGCCTGGAACCTTTGACTGTGTGCAGACACAGTTGTGGTACCTATGCAGAAAGGAGCATTACCCAGAAGTGCTTTTAGGGTCTCTTTGTTCATTGGACACCAAACAGCTAAGTCTGGATTCAAGTTGTTCTGAATGAATTGTTCTTTTTCACCCCAAATCTCTGCTTAAATTAAGTAAAATGAAAGAGGCTGAACAGGTTCTTAATGTAAGCACTGTTGTTGTGTACTGTGTGTTGGAGCCTCAGCAGTCTTCCCTCTAGTGTCCATTCATAATAAGCTGAGCACAGACTTGCCAGGGAGGTGGTGTTGCCATGGCACTGCCGTGGCTCAGGTCTCCTAAGTGAGCTTCTGATCTACCTAATTCTCTGGATCTTGGCCTCTTCTGCTTGGCCAGTGGCATGGCTGCTTTCAAGAAGTTTGCATATACATTTCTCTGAAGCCCCAGTGCTCTTGACTTAAGGTTTTTCTTACTTGGGATATGTAGTGTAGTCTTGAGGACACAAGGAGAGCGACTTGGGGTTTGCTGTCATTTCAACCATTGACCGTTTTGGGGGCAGTAACCCCTCACCAGAGGACAGGGATTATTTCTGCCTCTTGAATAAAAGGGGATGGCCAGTCTACTAAACCTAGTTCTCATTTAGTTTTTGTAGGAAGGTTGAGAGGCTGAAAACAAGGCTTTGAAACTGCATTTTTGTAAAAAAAACGACCAGCATTAGAAATGTCCTTGGCAAAGCACCTCCTTCCATGAGGTTTTGTAGTTTAGCTTGCCTTGCAGCAAACTCAGCTACCTGATTCTTCCTAATTTCAAGACTTGTTTGGGAAGCCACTTACCATCTTGTACTAATAGCCAAACCTGTGAAAAGAGTCAAGTTACTTGAGGAATGCTGAGTATTGGTGCCATTAGAAAAATGTAGACAGCTCTCAGGGAAGCCAACCACCTTTTTAAAGATCTACTTGTTTGTCAGACTCAAATGATGAGTTTTGGAGACCAGCTTGTTGCTGAGAGACATCTCTGGCCAGGAAGCCCACTCAGCCACTCAGAAGAACCTGGCTTGTCACAAGAGTAATTTAGCTTAAAATGAATAAGCCCTTCTTACAGGGATAGCCAGTCTGTCTACCTATCTGCCTGCAGGGGTAAGTGGGGGCACCTGAAGTAAAGGCGTGGCCAAGCAAGCTGCTCCTTGTTTGGGTACAGATGTGACATGCCTCACTCCCACTTCTGACAGGGAGCAAGATACAGGTTTTGCTGTCCCTTCTTTCTGCCCTGTCATTTCCTTTCCAACCATCTCCCATAATCTCTTCCTAATCCTCGTGAACTTTTTATGACCATTCTTTCAAAGAACCATTTCCCTGGTTCTATTTCTTTTCATTTTTCAGTTCCTTTCCCCTCCTCATAAGCTCTCCTCAGCCCCTCACAAAGCAGCCTAAATTCAGCATATATTATTTCTTCCCCTCTCCTCCTCTCTCTGTCCCCCTCTACCCCTAGTTAATCTTCAGAGTGGTTGGAAGGAGTTAATTATACCTGCTTTAAGATTGAGTTTCCAGGCCAATCAGCATGCACCTTTGGGCATCCTTTTTCTCGCTCTGTATTGGCTTCTTAGATACCATTATGGGAACAAGTCTTTTTATAGATCTGACGTGATTGTTCTCTGCCAGATGGGTGCTTTATTACCAAGATATGCCTACATTCCATTTCAGACTCACTGCTTTTTTTGGGCATGTGAACTCTATACTGATTATTCACATCTTGTTCAACCCACCAGTTCTTGATATCCCAGTCCTCTAGAGCTTGAAAAACAAATGCTGGTATAGCACTACCCAAAGCAGGGTGGAATAATTATTTTTCTTCTAATGTTCCAGTTTTGATAGAATTGCTTTAAAACCTTACATAAGTGATGGCCTGGTGTGGGGGGGAGAGGTAATTTTCTCTGCGGATCCTTTAACCTAGAAAGTATTGTTATCCCCAGACCCTGTGACATGTGTTTCCTTTGGAATGGATTACCTTAGTATGTTAGCACACCATTTGGAAATTTTGCCTTTCTCTAGACACTGACAGAATTTTGTAAGGGCTTACTGGGACATAAAGAGTCTGTCTCATAAGCATCTTGTTGGAATCTGGTTTTGAATAACTAGAAAAGGTTAGATGTTAAATGCTTAGGGAGGTGGGGGAGGTATAATTTCATTTTGGGGCCAGATACAGTCACACATTGTACCATGAACATGTGATTCTAAACTGTTCTTACTGGATTACATCCAGTAAGTAAGTTTGAGAGATTACGAGCGTGCCGATGCTTTCAGTCCTTCACCACAGAAAGGATACATCTTGGGGACTCTTCTGGGTGCTTCCATCTATTTCAGTGATTTCTAAGATAATAAAGCAAAGGGAGACTTGGGGTTCAGAGGATGGAGGAGTTAAGGAAAAAGAATTATAAGCAAACAAAAAGGGCCCTTTGGGATTTTAACAGAGTATTCCAAGTTTTAATTTGGCTCAGAGATATTCAGGTTCTAGAACCATTTTGATATTGTGAAATACTTTAACTCCCAAGCCTATTTATCATTCTAAATATAAGGATCATATGCCATCTAAACTTCTATAGAAGGTTTGAAAACAAAAAAGCTTTGAGTGATCTCTAAAATGTATATTCAGTTTTCCTTAACTAGAAAATAAGTGGGTCAGTAACAAAACAGCTCATAGAAAATGACAAGAAAGTAACTGAAAATAAAAGTTGAAACCAACTGCGATTAAAGCAGCTACTGTCCTGTTTTATCACATAGACACATCTTATATTAATGTGTTATGCTTTGGTGGAACATCCCTCTCTCTAATATGAAGAAAGATCCAAGTTAAATCAGGAAAGGTAGGAAGAGCTGAATCTTAACGAAATATTAAAACCAAACCTTCTACAATTCTCATTTTAAAATCTAATAGTAATGTTTGAGAAATACTGACTGGAGAGTGATTTCTAAGTTCTTTTCTTTAAAATCAGTTTGTGTGAAGGTAGTCTTATATTATATAAAATGTGATTCACTGGGCACCTGCAGGTTCTTCTTCAGATTAGAAGGCAAATGCAGGAGAAATAAGGGCTTAGTGCATTCATTTGGAAAGACTGCACATTCAGGATGAATCATAGTTTTCAGCAGTCCTAGCCAGGATTTCACTTTGACCTATCAAAGTAAAACAGAATACACACACACATTGTTTCCAACTTCCCCAGTACCCACACCAGTAGCTGTAAGTAATAGTGAGTGTGAGAGAAAGTCATAAATAAGCCCGAGGGTTTGGGGTGATGTTGATATTTGTCGGTTACTATGACTTCTTTTTTTTCCCCCCTCAATTGCATCATACCCTTAAAAATGGTGGTAAGTGAGCGATCTGCATGCTTTGGAGTTTGTTTACTCTCCGCTTCAGTCTATACGATGCACAGTTCATAATGTTAACACTTTTCTTCAAGTTTACCTCATTCACGTTCACAACTAATTTGGATTTCAGTTTGCTGTTAATCTTTTTTTTTTTTTTTTATAATTTCTGTACCTCCCTCCTCCTTCCCCCTCTCCCCACCTCCACTCCCCCACTGTATTTCTGTTTTCTTCCCCTCTCCCCTGAATTTCTCATTAGGGGTTGAGTCCCTTTTTTGTCCGTACTGTACTGTGGGTATGTTGGCTGCAGTTAGTGGTTCAGACCAGCAGAGTAGAAATGCAATGCTTTTTCCTTTGTTCTTTTGAACCTCCAGAAGAGAATGTGCAAGTGAACTTTGGGGGAGGCAGGGGAGGAGTTCCTTTAGAAGTTAGAATGAATAACAACTGCTCCCACTCACAGGCATGGCACCCACACTGCTTCATCATTGCTCAGACACCTACCTACATGCAGTCCTTTGCACGTTGGAAGGCTGTTCAGCTACAGAATGGCATCATTAGACTTAGACCAAGAATCACACTTTGTCCTATTGGAAGGGAAGTTCTTAGGGCTTCGAAACATTAGCCAGATGACATTGTTTTTGTTTTATCTTCCTTGTTTTCTTTAAAGTTTGGTAGCCAGGGCTCTCTGATGGTCTTAAATCTAAAATCTTGTGCTAGACTTGGGGGTTTTTAGAGGGCCCTGCTAGAGCATTCACTAGAGATATTAATTAACTCGCTGATGTCTTATTCTCCATTCACAAGTTTCAGCAGTGCCTTGTTCCTAGCATGTAGCATTTTGGCTTGGACGTGATGGTGGGAACTGAAAGATGTTTGTGAAGGGAGGATTTAGTCTGTGTTTTATGTCTCAGTACTTAGTGTGTCTCCGTATATCCCCACTGCATATACAGCACATGGATGTCTTGGTTGTCCTAGTTTTTTCTCTGTTCCCGTTTTTGGATAGTGAGTGTAATGTTGCTAGCGATGGACTCCTGTGGACACTGGGGGTGTCGCTAGCCTGTTGTTTGGCTGCTGAGTTGTTGGTCTGTGGTCAGTTCTTTATTTTTTGAAATATTTTTTTGCTCCGGTCACTGTGTGTGCTGGCGGTAGCTTTGCCTCTCCGTTGCCTCGAAGGTACAGGTGGAGCAATGTCTCCTTCCGACAGACATTCCTCCTGATGTGTGCTCCTGCAGATGCCTACACTGAGACTGTAATTTCCATACCTGCTTCATGTGCACCGAGCCCCCTTGTGGAATCCTGCTGAGAGTTTGACTTGAGTGAAGCCAGATGGTTCCATTTGATATCCAATAGAAAAGCTTGTAGAAATGTTCCCTCCCATTTGTGGATTTTTTTACATCTCTGCTTAGAAGCACCTTGGTCACCCTTAGTGGGAACAAGAAAACAAAAACAACCTAAATAGTAATTACCAAATGCTAATTGGATCTTATAAATTGATGAGAAGGCATCTAAATCAGATGACTGAATTCTTTTTGAAAACCCTCTGGGTTTGGCTGGGCTGCAGGCAGAGCACAGGTTCTCTTTATAGCAGGCCCTTTCAGCAGAGGGAGGGTGGTACTACCATTTGACTTTCATTCTTGAAGGTGCATATTACCCACTGCTGGCCAAGGACAGCATTTATTATTCAGTCACGCTTCACTGTCGTGGCTTCCTAGTCCACCACCTTAAGGATACTGGTTATAATTGCAAACATGGAGAAAAAGAACCGTCCCTTTGGGGAGGTTTGTAACCATATTCGTTTGTAACCATAGAGAACATACAAATCAATCCACATTGGAAGACTGGCTCCAAACTGCAGTCATTTCAAGAAAACAAACAGCAGGATTTTACAACTGAAATGTTGGTTTGTCTTCTCATCTATTTAAGAGTGAACCACTGGAACTTGGGGACAAGATGAGTATAATGATATTGCAGCTATCTGTCCACTACAGTTGCAGTTTTTCATGACAAGCATTCAAAGTGTTAACTAAAATCATTGAAACAACATACCTGCCATTAAAAACTCGAAATCCCAAAAATAACTCCATGAGTCTTTGGCACTGCCAAGTGGAATGGCCTTTAATAAATGCTATGGATAGAAGAGTTTGCCATTTTTGGTCCAGGCAAAAGTTCTCTACAGACTCTAACTCCACTGTCTTTCTTCTTTCTTTATCTTTCAATGAAATTTGAACTGAAATACCTACTGCAGATGATGAGCCAGCTGGGCCAATGTAAGTACCTTCTCCAGGGATTGCTTTAGTAATAATCTGATAAAATGGAATTCAGTTCTTTTGGATTTTCAGTGAAATAAAATAGGGTGAATTAGTATAGCAGGGGTAATAAGAAGGAAGTGAATGTTGCAGTTTATTGGCCAGATGGATGATCTTTTGATTCTCAGGATATGCAGTATGGTTAATTTTTTTTTGAAAAAGAAGCTTAACTATTTTAGTGTACTCACGGTTCATTTTAGGTAAACTTGATATACTACAAAATTTCATATTGGTAACCAAGAAACCATTTCACGACTCTGAGTCTCTTTCATCTTTAAAAGGGAAGGCACTGGATCTCTAAGGCTGCCCTCCCTTCCCCCTCCAGCTTTAAAATTTTATGATTCTAATTTTTAGACTGGAACAAATAATGTGAGTGCTGGTTAGTTCATTGTGATAACACAGCTCAACTAATTTGCCAATGTAGACCTTAAGGAGAAAGCATGCTGCAATCATGAAATCAAGGGATGTTTTATGGACTGGGAGGCAGGGGAAGGGGAAAGGTAGATAGGAAATCTTCTTCTCCCTTCCCCCCACCCCCAAAGTGTTTTTAACTAAGTCCATAAGGAGATGTTAGGAACACTTGTGAAATTTTGCAATTAAAAGATTCTCTTTGAGTTAATTTACACTTGAGAATACAACGAAATCAGAGATGACTGTATGCTGACTTGGGAGTCAAAAGGTCTGTTAAATGAAATAGAGTAGCTTACAAAAAGTATCCCTTAGAAAACATTTATGTATTAATTCTGTGCAGTAGAATTTCTTACTACACCAAGGATGGCAGTAAGTGAAAGGTTCCTTGTATTGCCATGTGTTTAAAATTTTCATCAATTTCTCCTGACTTTGAATTTAATTCTCATGATGCAATTTTTCCTCCAAAGGAAAACCAACTCCACCAACAATCACAAAGATAAAAACCTGCGCCAGAGAAACACAAATTAAGTACTGCTTACAATGTAAGTATGGCCTTCTTCAGATATTTACAAAGTTACATTCAAATGAAACTGACGTCTGTAGATCTTTGTTCTAAAAGTTATGCTACTGTAGTAGATGGTGGGGGGGGGAGTTATAAAGTTGAAAGAGTTTTAGGATTGCAGATCATGTTTTTTCTTAGTGTTTGAGAAGGAGCACGTTCCAGCTGAGTCCCATATTTGCATGCATCATCCCAGTTAACATTTGAGGTTTTAAAGCCAACATTTTGCAGTACTACTCATGAGGAACTGAAAATGGATAAAAATCAGTATTTATCAGGTTGGATTATTCCTGGAGGCCACCAACTCACCCTCTGCTGACTAAGTCCTCCCTAAGAGCATAGCATCTGGATAAGCAGATATGCTAGAATTCTCTCTCCTTCGGCACATGGAGGTCAGAGTTTCACACCACATCCCTGAGCATGTTATTTGTTCCCTGAGTTTTGTTCAGTATCCCTCATCCTATCTACTAAGGTACGGATGGCTAGAGCAATCTCCTTTTAAAATTTCAAATCCTTTGTTTCTTCACAGAGCTTTAGTTTCCTGAGACTGGTGGCAACATGACCTGCTAAATTTTATGCCTGGACCTCTTTGGTTCCATAACTCCAGCTGTATTTGATTTTTTTTCTTTTTCTCTCCTGATTTTCCAAGTGAGCAACAATACGACTGTCTAAAAGCATGCCTTATTTAGCCTCTCCTATAAGGATGACCTAGCCAGATACATTTTAAACAATGCTTCAGTGTAGAAGGTGTAAACTATTTGGGGCTTGATGTGCTGTGAATGTTGCATTTTTTCCTTTGTGAAGATATTTAAGTAGAAGTAAGAAAGGTCCTGTGAGGATCAGCTCATGCATGCGCCATCTTTTACTTAATGCAGCTGACATTGGCAAAGCTCTAAATTGCACTCTGCTGCCATCTAGTGATACATTTTTGTAAAGTACAGCAAACCTAAAAATATATACAGTATATATATATATTATATATATTATATATATATTTATATTTTTGGGGGTGGGGAAAACCAAAATACAGTGAACGCTCGATTTCTTTTTAAGCTGCTGATATTCATTCCTTCTTGTATGTTGTCAGATGAGAGAATTATACTGTTCTGGTACTTAAAGAGGAGTAATATAAACTGAGATTTATAATCTTAAGGGCTTAACCTAAGACTTTAATGAGATACTGGGACAGTCTAATGAGCAGTTACAAATTGCAGTAAATACTACATATATATGCATATATATATATGTGTGTGTGTAATTGCTTTTTTAGGTGATTTTGTTGTTGTTAAATCATGTAAATTCTCCAATTCCTTTTGCACTGATGTGTTGAACCATATTCTTTGTACATTTAATTCAGGCAGACTTTTATAATTTACTTTTTTGTTTTCAATGATCTTAAAAAAGTGTTATAGCATGGTAATATTCTATGCAACTAATTACACTTTTCAGTTGGACACTGTAATTTCCCATCTTGATTTAACAGTTGATTGTAGAATTTTACAACCTAAAGAGGTTCTCATTCGGTGCAGAGCTGTAGATGCATGAACTTGTTGTGTTCTGTGTATTTGTTGAAGTGCAATGATGTATAAAAAAGTGGATTCACATGTTTTTAAAAATAAAACACTGATAAAAGAAAGATATTGAAACAACAATCTTTATTCTACTAACTTTGGGAGAAAGCATTTTATCATTAAGATAGCTAACTATTTATTTATATAGACAACATTAGTTCTCCAACCCTGTCAGCTTCTTCAGTTCCTTCTCTACGTCTTCAACAAAGGCTGGAAAATTCTGATCCATAAGGCACAACTTCAGAAAGGGACCTAACTCTTCTGCATTCCACACAGCTTGCTCATAGGCAAGTGGTAGTTCTGCTGATGTCAGGATGGACTGCAAAGACAGGACGAGGCAAGCTTACTGGGCAGTGAAATTAATAGTGAGAATCATTACAGAACCATGCCTTTCTTGAGTCACCCGCATGGATAGTTCTCTGAATTAAACAGAGGTGACTGCTAGCAGCAGAAAATGGAAGCCTTCTATTTGAAGCTTCACATTTCCATCTGATAGAATACATTTTGTAATCTCCTTTTTAAATAAAAGTATTCCATATTAATGAGCCAAATGTTTTGCTAAGAAGAGGCTCCAGTGAATGACCTTTTTAAAGTGCCTGTACCACATTCAGATGCTGGAGGATAACATGCCACTATGGTGTCAGATTTGGGCTGAATCCTGACTTTGCTATTTATTAGCTATGTGACCTTGAGTAAAAGTTCTTCACTGCCCTGGCCTCAGTTACCTCACCTGTAAGAAAGAAAAAAGCTTAAAAGTGGAAAGGACCTTAAAAACCACTTAGTCCAGTGTTAATAGTTCTTTGAACTTTTTGAACAACAGACTATGTAACATTCTGAGTTTAAATGCCATAAAAGATATATACATATTTAAAAGTATACAGTCAGTTCTGCTCTAACGCTTGCTCTGAAAACTAATTTGTTCCAACATGGTTGGTATTTTAGGGAACGATTTCAGCATAATGTGCATTTTATGTTTGCTTGTAAGCTATTTCATCAATGAGAAACAGGAAGAGAACACAGAAAACAGCACCCCTTCCACAAACAAACTTCAGGTCTTTTTCAAGGTCACGTGCCATATTTAATGTGTATCTTCTGGTACAGAAGGAACTGTGGGCTGAGGAGAGCTGGTCCAACCCTACCCCTTAGCCCATCTTTTAGCACCGTCCCAGGAATTTCTGCTCACCAACGCCACCCTCTCTCCATCATTGACTTGACTTTGCCAATCCAGGCCCTGTGGGATCTGGGGCATCGAACAGCAGCCTGAGGCCATGGACACTGCCACTATTCATTGTTATATTTGTGTATTTCTTAACCATTTAACATGTATAAAACTATGCTACTGTTTTTATTCGGTTCCTCTCTTTTTTAAGTGTCACTGACAGTTTTTGATTGTTGTGCTAACCTCAGTTTTTTATTGAGTGATTTTGCAGGCTGGATTTTAGGAACACATGTCACATTATAACAGAACTGACTGTACTTCAAATAAACATTCATTTAAAATAGTTAATATCACAACACAATTTCCTTGTATGTTAAAAAAGCCTAAAGTAGCACTGGATTAACTCAAGGAGGGGGGGATGCTTAACCTTTTTTGTTTTTATAGACCCCCCTTTGGCAGTGTGGTGAAGCTAAGAGGGTCCCTTTCTCAGGATGATGGTTTTCAAAGTCACATAAGATACAAAAGAAACTTTTATGCTGAAATATGGTTACCAGAAAATTTTTTTAAGTTTTTAGACCCTAGCTTAAGAACCTCTAGGTTAAACCTTTTATAGCACCTACTGGTGATATATATGAAAATACACAGCAAATAATCTAATTGGGAATCATCACTTGCTTATGCAGACAATAGTTTAAAGAGTATTTACTAAAGAATACTGTATAAGCAGCTTACGTAGTTTATTTGGTAAAGTGGATGGACCACTGGGCTTGGAGATACAGGTTTTCCTATCTTGGACACCAAGTCCCCAAATCTCTAAACCTCAACGCCCTTATCTATAAAATTAGGACAATAAAACCTTTAGTACCTACTACCACCTCCACATGAGATTGTTAGAACCTTTTAAAAACCTCAAAACACCATGTAAATATCATTTCTTATCATTTTGATGCATTATCACTTGACATTCTTGTCACAAAATTGTTTTGATAACTTACGGGTCTTCCTATTATTTTTTGAGAAGAGAGTAATGACCAAGTAGCATAAATGAGAAATAACTGGTGGAATTCAGTGATGGCTAAAAGAACATGAACAGAGAATTTGTGGACAAATACAGATGAAGGAGATTGGATAAGGTGCAGGAAAGTTGGTAAATTCCTATTACCAGCAATGTTTAAGCAGAGGCTGAATTAGTCCTTCTAAGAAGCTGCTACAATCCGTAGGTTGGGCTAGGTGACTTTTAAGGCCCCTTTTAACTAATCCTCTCCTTTCCCTCTTCACCTTCTCCAGTGCTGCCCAAAGCATGATTTAAAATATTTGTTGAGTGTACAAATAAGTGAAGAACATAGCATACGGAATGAATGAATGAATAAGATTCTTTTGATGTAGCAAATTTTCTGTCACACGAGTTATACTCAGGCAGAGGTCATCCAATCTGCTTATCAGGGGTCCGGTTTCTTTATTAAAAATGGGATTAATTTTGGATATTTGAATGAGTTGAAAATAAAAGCTGTTACTATTTGGAATGTTCAAAAAGCTCATGTCTGAATTAACAAACCTACAATCTAGAAATTCTCTCAAGTGAAAAACAAACTACAAGGAGAAAAAAAAGCATACCAAAGCAGCATCTCAGGTAGGCCTCTGTTGAGAAAGCAGGTCTGTTGCATCAAGACTGAATTCTCTCACTTTTCCCGCCACTTTTTCCATACTGAGCTGGTGAGAATGAAGGCCACTTAGCAATGAAGACTTGCCCTTTAATCTGAAAACTGTAGTTGATCTGCCTCTGCCCCCAAGTTGGTTTTCAGTGTTTTCTCTGAAATAGCTCCAAAATCCATTATCAAAATTAAATTGAGGCTATTCTCAGTCACCTGGGGAAGTGGTAGCTGATTCTAAAATCACACATTGAAAGGTTTCTGGCCCTTTCTATCAAATCATTCTTCCTATTTTTATTTACTTCTGAAAACAAATTTGCTATACCATGTACAGCTTGTTTAATCTTGTACGCAGGATAAAGAAAACGGTCCCTTAATTCTCTTCAGCCTTTGATTTCTAAGCTTCCTTCCTCATGATTTCAAGTTTACTTTTTTGTGTTACTATATAGGAAGCTCAAAAGTGAAATATAAAGTATGAACCACAGCTTTTGCAAAATAAAAAATGCTAAATCATGTCAAATATTGATCACAAAAGTTGGCTGTACCTGTGCTAATTGAACCATTGTTATCCTTCCATCTGGAAATGTGTAGGAAGATGCATACTGCTTTTTTAAATTCAGGTGTAACTGGAATAAAACAATATACATTTAAAAAATGAAATTAGAATAAGGACAGAACATTCTTAAAATGTTACAGTTTTTAAAATTTGAATATCTTTAAGAAAAAATGCAATTGTCCAAAATGTTCAAAGATAACATGTCAAAACAAAGGTGATATCTATTATAGTATTAATAATCATATTAAGACCAATTTACAAAAGTGAAAGTTTTAAATCTCTGTTTAACTGAGCTAGATTTTACTTTTTAGAATCCTTTTAAGTACCAGAAGTTAGTTTCAAATAATCACAACCTCCATTTGCTATGTCTCAATATCTGACTGGCTCAAAGTCTCTCCCCTGCCCACCAAACATCCAGGAACATCTGGATGCAACCTATGAGTCAGAGACTCATCAAAAGAGCAAGGAGTAGATAACTAGAAACAAAGAGATGGTGAGATGGCCGGGGAAGGGAGGAAGATGTTCCCTGATGACAGAAACGGCATGATTTCACTTCTATCAAACAAAATCAAGTAATGTATTTTGCTTGGGTTTTTTGTTGTTGTTTTTTGCCCACAGACCCTTGTAATTTTAATAGATAATGCACTTTATAAAGCATGTTTTTCACAAACCAATTTACAATACTGCTTCAACTGCTGACCCAACAATATCAGCCTATATCCCAAAGGGATCAAAGAAAGAGGAATAGGTATTTGTGATATCATTTTCTACCATCTTAAAATGAGCTGCTGTTGCACAGACCTGTGGCTTCAATGATATAGGGAACACTTTGTCCTAGAAACTCCCTGTCCCCATGCCAACCTATACTTCAGCTATTGTCCTGCAGCTCTCTGTGGTCAAAACTCCTTGAAGCAATCTACACCAGCTGTCTCCACTTTTTTTATTCCCCCAAACCCTTTGCATTCTAGCTTCTCAGATCTCTTCCCTGCTCTCCTGCTAAGTATCCTGAAGAAAACAACAGGCCCGATGTCTCACCTTCCTTGCTTCCCATTTTCTCCTTGGCCCCTTGTACCTGAGCTTCTATCTACATTACTCTACTGACACCATTATTAGGAAGGCCCAGAGCATCACCAAATGCAAGAGGGCTTTTCCTCTAGCCAGTCCTACAACCTGATAACCTTCTCCACCAGTTTCAGAAATGTACTTGGTCTTACTATCTATTCCAACTTCTGCTTTTCTGTGTTATCCTCATTAACGTAGATTTCCACAACATTCTGACTTTGGCCTTCTCTTTTTTTCTCTTGCAAATTTCATTCACTCCCGGGATTTCAGCTATCTTCAATGCAGATGGATCCCAAATCTCTCACTTGTGGCCAGGCCTGTTTCTCCAAGTGCCTGCATGACACCTCTATGAGGATGTCCCCATTACTCAGTCAATACAGCCAAAACTAAACTCACAAGCTATTCCTCCTTCTGACTGCAGCACTTAAGTCCATGATACCTGAACTCTGATTCAAAAAGCATTTCTAAAGCAAGGCCCAGGGATACAAAGGAAGGTTAAAAACTACATCTGTTCTGAAGGAGCTCACATTCTAACAGGGAGGCGACATGCAAATAGCTGTACGCCTGTGACCTACCTCCTCAATGTAAATGGAAGGCTCTTAGGTCCCCTCCTGGGGGGACCCTGGATTCTGCCTCTTCCCTCACGGCTCCTATCCCCACACCTAGTTTCCTAGCACAGGTCCCTCTCACCGTTTTCCCAGACCAGTCCAAGACCCTCTAACAGGGCTCCCTGCTTCTTCGATCCCATTCTTCAAACTGATGTCAGAACTACTTAGGTACACATTTGTGTTCCACTTCTGCTCAAAAACCTTTTGTAACAGGAGGTGCGCCAAGGAGACAAGCTGACTCGGAGAGTATGCTGCAAGAGTTAAAAGACAAATGCGGAAGAGTAAAAGGGAAGAGCCTCCAGAGGCAAACTGACTTTTCCCACCGCAGAAGGGGTGAAAGAGGCTTGAGTAACTTAATTACCTGTTTCCAGCACACAGACTGTTCTCTGCCTGTAAGGAGGATGGCAGGTGAAACTGACTGAATTGAAATTAACCCCCCCTAAAGCAACACAGAGTGACTTTCTCCCCTCTCTTACCTGGAGGTGACTAATAATCTCAGAGCTGGGGCCCTGAGGGAACCTGCTGATCCTCAGCTAAGGACCATTGTCCTCCCTGGCCTGAAGTACCAGAAGAAAAGACAACTGCCTAAGGAAGAACAAGCTATCTTTTCCATTAGTCACTGTCCAGGATCAGTACAGTCTGAACTGCTGGCCCTATCTTGTAGCCATGGCACCTAGGGAGAAGCCAGCACAGCCCCCATGTGGCTTGCTCAGTTGAGAAACCCCACTGAGCAGGCAGCTCACACAGACCACTGGATACCATGCTGGCTAAAGAGCAGAGCCATGCATGACACCATGCCCTACAACAAAGGTAAGGAGGAACCTCTGAAAAGAGAAGACAGACTGAAGCTCTGCATATCTGGAGCTGTCAGTAGCTCTGGTCACTTGTGTTACCCATACATATGCCTCATTACTGTTGGACATTAAGTCTGTGTCCGTTCTTCCATCAGTAAGACCCGGGCTTATCTGATATTGATGGAAATTGCTTCGTAACTACCTCTATTGCTGGGTTGTCTGAACAAACTCCTTCACTAAAGAACTGCATCTACTGGCTGACCACTGAGGGATGGCATTCTCGTGAAAGCCACCCACAGGGTTCCCTTAGAATTCTGAAAGTCACAGCAACCAGCTCTCTGCGGGGGAGGGGAGGTATTCAGTTATTTATCATAGACTCTGCCTGAGCTTTTGATCCCTTTCTTCTTTGTGCCCCCTAGATTAGGTGGATTTCTCATGGCACAAGCACTGGCCCTGAAGCATGGCCACTTACTATCTGTCTGTGGTTCTGCACATGTCACTTATCTCCCTGAGTCTCATTTTCCTCAAATGAAAAGTGAGGGGGTTGGGTGAGATGGTCTTCTATGAGCTGATTTAAACTTGACTGTTACGAAGCTTTCTATCTCAGTGCTTCCTCCAGGTTTAGTGTGACAGAGCCCACTTACTCCATGATGCAGCATTCCACTCTGCTCACTGTCCTTCACTTGACTTTTCGTGGCTGTTGGCTGGCTAGGACCTGGCTGCAGCTCCTGGCTCAGCTCATCAGGAACCTGGATTGTTATGTACTGTTCAAGCTTTTGTACACAGTGGCAGCAGTTTTCCAGGGCCTGTTCTTTAGAATTACCTCCAAACTGTACACGGAACATGCGGCTCTTATCCTGTATAGAAGGGAAAACAAAGTAAGTATTGACAACCTGTCAGAGAATTATAAATGCAGGAGAATCATACTCCTGTGAAAGGATAAGGACATCTTAGATCTATTGCAGGCTTCAACAGAAACACAACTTTCTTCTACTCTATGGCTATAGCTACTGCCACCATCATCAGGTAACTTTGTACTGGGAAATGTTACATACTGACATCAAGTAAAGTTGAAATGTTAGAACCAATGAGGGTGCCGGTCAATCATGAACACATTTTTTTTTTTAAAGAGAATGTTTTTATTTGCTTTGGAAATTAGCTTCCAAGGCCTCTGATTCTAGAAAAGTGGAAAAGACATTAAGAATAATGCAATCTGCCTGTCAGTCAATCAAATATTTATTAAGTGCCTATTATCTGCCAGTCATCGTACATGGTTCTAAGGATACAAGGACCAAAGTGAAAACTTACATTCTGCTGGGGGTTGGGAGGGAGAGTTACATAGTATATAAACTACGAGGTGTCCCAGAAAGTCTTCGTGCAAGTATGCCAGCTTAAAGGGCAATAAAGTACATCAGTACAAACTAGCGAGTCAAAGATGAGGCATCAGCTTTTCTGCTGGGTGGCCAGCAAAGGCCTCATCTGAAGGGAATCTACTTCAGAGAGTTTTAGAGGTGGCAAGATAAGGGAGACACCCAGTGAAAAAATGGGAAGTGGAGTCCTGGATATGAAGAACCACACCAAAGCTGGTTTGTCTAGACTGCAACAGTCACAAAGGAGAGGAATTTATAATACAGCTGGACAAGCTGAGAGGCCTGTTGTGAAGGGATCTCAATGCCAAGCAGGGAAGTTTCTATGTAAATGTAGAAGTAAGGAGGTCATTCAGTACCTCTAGTATTGGAGATTCCCCTTGGGTGTGGATTTATAGTTCCAGAAGGTCCTTCTAACCCAAACTTCTACAACATAAGAGAGAACTGATAGAGAAGGGATGTGATCAGACCTGTGTGTTAGGAAAGTCATTCTGGCAGTCTTGTGGAGGATGGTTTGGAGGTGGCAGAGACTTGAGGAATGGAAACCAAGGAAGAGACTTGCAATAATCCAGGTGAAAAGTAATGAGAGCCTGAATTAGGGTGATGGCCATATAATGAAGAGAAAGGGACAGATGTGAGAGATGTAGTAGGGTTAGAACAGACCAAATTTGGCAACTGGTTCGATTTGTAGGAGGAAGGAGAGTAAGGTGCTAAGGGGCTTGAAGTTGTGAATCTGAGGAAGTGAAGCTGGTCTCTACAGAAATCGAGGTGTTTGGGAGAGAGGAGATTTGGAGGTGTAGCTCATAAGCTGCTTTAGATATTCTGAGTTGGAGAAGCCTGCACACCACACTATTCAGAAACATAAAACTTTAGGCCATTATGATACCGGGATGAAACCTGGCAGATAGGACAGTTAACTAGCCCAATGGTGCATTCAACTTTAAACATTTTACTTTTACCTCACACAGGTAAGGGGGCCATGATGATGGTGAAGTTTGTGCTAATAATCTGCAGTAAATAAGGCCAAACTATCAAATCACAGCGAGAGGAAGAGTCTTAACCCTGTGATGAAGCAAACCCAGAGAGAACTAGAGCAAACCATTGTAGAATAGTACTTCTCAATCTAAATGTACTTTTCAATCAGTTTGACAGTTTGGAACTGTATAGAGAGAAGTGACTAACAGTGACAGTGTAGGACATCATATTTCACAAAGTCTCTCTATTCTTATGTGAAATTTTTTTAAAAAGTGATCTGAAATGTGGCTTTGCAATTTATATCATCTCAAGCCACAAACACCATTTCAAAATGTGTAGACCCAAGATAAAACAATGTATATAAGGAATAACTTGAAAATGAATTACATTTCCATCATTGATCTTATTCATATGGACCATTTCTGTGATGATGTGAATTACAATGGAACTTACCAGAATGTTAACTGAAAGAATTATTAAGCTGAAAACCTTAACAAGATTTAATTTAATATCATAAATGTAAAGTCAAAAGAACCTCCTTGTTTTCTACAGAAAAATGAAAAGCTTAAAAATGCACACCAAATCTCTGATTTTTATTTTCTGTGATTTATTTAGACAGAAGAGCACACTGCTGCTTAAAAAGTGATGTAACACTATTGACTAGAGAAATGCAAATTAAAACAACTCTGAGGTATATCACACCTATCAGATTGCGTAACATAACAAAACAAGAAAATAATAAATGTTGGACAAGATGTGGGAAAACTGAAACTCTAATGTATTATGTATATGAATGTAATGGAATAAGTACTGTTGTGCTGTAAGAAATGATGTGTGATGACTGACTTTGATAGACTCCCCCATTCCCTTCACAGCTGATGTCAAGCTGTGAGTACACATCCTACCTATGCAAGATAGTGTCTTGAATGAGGCCACTTTCTTTTGGTGTCTCCTTTGACAGGAGGCCTTGTGAAAAAATAAAAGTCTGTGCTTACAGCAGCTGTAACTCCCACCAGCAAAGGAACACCAGCAGAATCTCTTGGAGCAGGGGGCTAAAAGCAAGTATCTAAGCAGCTTCAGAAGTGGGCTAGGGCAGTGGAAAAGTTGGCACCAAGTCAACAATCACCTGCTCTGTGTCAGTGGAGACTTGAAGGAAGCCAGAGGCAGATATGAGGAGAAAGGGAATTCCATTTATGGTGATATCCAGGGAAAATGCTAGGAGTTGAGAAATGAAGAAACAGCAGGGAGGCCAATGTCATTAGGAGGATAGTATCATATAAGAGCATTGGAAAGGTAGGAGAAGGCCAGGTTATTAAGGGCTTTAAATGCCAAACAGGATTTTTTTTTTTGATCCTGGAGGTAGTAATAGGTAGCCACTGGAGTTGACTGAATGAAGAATAAAATGTAATATATTATATGTGAGATGGTCAGACCTGTGCTTTAAGAAAATCAATGTGACAGCTGAATGGAGGACAAACGAATGGAGAGTCAAGGAAGAGAAGACAGCTGTCATGTGTGATGTGATCATGGTGGTGACCATGTCAGAGGATGGAAGAGGATGTGTGTAAAAGATGGTGCAAAGCTACGATGTGGTAACCGATGGATATTGGGGTGGGGGAAATGAAAAAGAATAAGGAGTCAAGAAGGACACGTAGGTGGGGTCAGTGACAGGGCATGGGGAAGGCTTTGAGGAAAAAATGAAGATCTCCAGAGAGAAGCCAGAGATTGGGGAACTGTGGAATGGCTACTGCATGACCTTGTACAGACTTCTTCATGTCTTGACAAGACCTGCAGACTAGTGCAAACTGGCTGTCCTAGTGACACCTTACCAGACTCTCTTCTATTCATTTTGCAGTATTCTTTTGTGCTAAGCAGTCCATTTTCTACGTGGAAATAAGGGATCTGCTGCACACTTAACTCTTGTTTGTACGTCACGTACCTTTCTTACTAACCTCCTAGGAAACCCTAAACAAGAGTCAGGAAGAGACTTACACCTGAAGTAGCTGGGGTAGGTGTTTTGAGCCAATTAGTGTAAGAAATGGAAAGTCCAGTGACTTCCCTAGTAACAAACTTAGTTCACAACTACATGGCTACATTACAGAGCAGGGAGGAGCAGGTACCCACTGTGAGACCTCTGTGTTAGAGATCTACAATAAAACGTATTCCTTTAAATGTTATAGAAAATGCCCAAAGGTCTTCACTGACCACCCCCTTGTCAGGATTCTGCACTCCTTCAGCCCTCAGCACAATGCACTTTCCTCAGTTGTCTAGCCACCTCTCAGTCTCTCCTCTTCTTCCTATCCCTACAAGTTTGGATCCCTGCCCCCTCTTTTCTGTTCTGTGTGCTCTTCTCCCATCCACCGCCACAGCTTTAATCATGACTTCCATGCAGATGATGCTGCAAAGCTGTATCTCCATTCCTAATGTGTCTCCCAAGCTCCAGATCTGCACTTTTAACTGCCTGAATGCTCTCTCTACCCATAGATCTCATGAACATTTCGAGTAATCTCATCATCGTGGAGATGATATCAGCTTTGACACTCAACACCTTGACACTCTCAAGGGGCTCTCTGCCCCTTTAACAGGAAGTTTAGAGGGAACAAGGCCTTTTAGAGAGGGCTCAGAACTTTCCAGCCAACTTTTCGATCTGCTGCTCTGCTTTTTCGTCACTCCATCAATATCAGGCCCCATGCTGGGCACCCTCAGGGGTGCCTTCGCCCTTCTCACTTTCTTTTTGTGTGTTATATTTCTTTATTAGAATGTAGGCTCCTCAAGGGCAAGGACTATAATTAGGATTGTGGACTTCAGAAAAGAGCTGTGGAAAAATCTGGTAACATTCACTCAGTAGATAATATTTCAGCTCAAATGAAAACTACTAATTTTTAATAGAATCTTAAAATAGGAAGAAATTTAATTGAAAGTCATCTAACCCAGAAAATTAGAAAATTGGGGGGGAAATATTTTACAGCAAGTTTCTCTAATGAAGCTCTCATTTCTCAAACATACAGGAAAGTGTCACCCAAATGTATAAAAATAAGAGTCATTCCCCAAACTGATAAATGGTCAAAAGATAGGAACAGGCAGTTTTCAGATATAGTAATCAAAACTATCTATAGCAATATGAAAAAATGCTCTAAATCACTAATGATTAGAGAAATACAAATTAAAGAACTCTGAGGTACCAACCCAATTGACTAAGATGATAGAAAAGGAAAATGATAAATGCTAGAGAGGATGTAGGAAAACTGGGACACCAATGCACTGTTGGTGGAACTGTGAACTCATCCAACCATTCTAGAACATTTTGGAACTATGCCCAAAGGGCTGTAAAACTGCATACCTTTTTATCTAATAATACCACACCTAAGTTCATATCCCAAAGAAAGGAAAGAAAGACGGAAAGGACTCATATATACAAACATATTTACAGCAGTTTTGTGTGTGTGTGTGTGTGTGTATGCTAGCAAGTAAGTGGAAACCAAGGGAATGGCCATCAAATGGGGAAAGACTGGGCAGGTTATGGTATGTGATTGTGAGGGAATGTTGTTGTAAGAACATGATTATAAGAAATGAAGAAGGGAATGGTTTTTCAGAAAAACACGGAAAGACATGCTTTAAAAAAATTTCCCCCAATTCTCTTCTTTTCTTGGTTAGATGACTTTCAATTAGATCCCTTCCAATTTTAAGATCCTATTAAAAATTAGTATTTTTCACTTGAGCTAAAAAATTATCCACTGAGTAAATGCAGACTGTTTTCTACAAATCTTTCCTCAAGTACACAATCCCAGTGAATAACCAGCATGCTTCTTTGATGACAATCATTTGTAATGTTTTAGCACAGCTGGTAAGCAGATAAGGGAATTTTTTAAAATACGCAAGAAAAAATAAAAAATACACATGAGAAAACTAAATGAAATACATTTACATACATTTTAGCATCCAACAGCAAGAAAACTCTAAGCAAATAGTAAAAATGAAATAACTCCTCTCTCTGCTATTTTTGCATGAGAGGACAGGGGAAAAAGACCTGAAGAAAGTCAATAAAAAGATACTTACGCTCTTCACAAGCCTTAACTTCAGGGGCCCCACTGCCAACTGGACCCATGCTTCATTTATTTCCTCATTTCATGACGTTTTGTGAATCATGGAATGAAGGTTAAAAAATTCTAATAATTAAATTATATTTAGATTTTGAGGCAACATTTCACAAATGACAAGTGAAAAAAAAAACTACTCATGCAAAAAAGAAGGGCATGCCAGACCACTGGCACTGTCTGCAAGATGCTTGCCTTTATTGTCGATCCAAACAGTAAACAATCCACCCGCCTTACAATCTTCAGCCACTTCTTGCTGTCAATGAGTGAAAATCCTTCCTGGAACAAAACAAAGCAAAGCAGAATTAGACAAAATTACCTAAAAAACTAGGAGGGTCCTGGGAAGGAAGCTGTTTCTCAAGCATTGCCCCCTTGGGTAGGATGTATTTATTTGCTCGTGACACAACAGTAAAAATTACTCAATGTTATTAAAGACAAATGCATATATATATATATGTATCTACAGATATATATGTATGTACACATGTTCGTATGAACCTTAATGCATCGAATTCTTCCTATAGAATCAAAATACTTCTTTAATCAATTTCTTAATTTCATATTTGCAAAGAATCAATAATGTTCCATTTTAAAATGGCAAATCTAAATTGCCATTTTCACTTTACAGTTATCAATGAACAAGATAATGTAAAACATGGGCTCCACTAAATCTCTTCTGTTTGCCAGAATCTAACTTTATAGCTAAGAAAAATAAAAAGTTTACTTACCTAGTACCAAGGTGCAGATACTTCCCAACATAATGAATATACAGTGAGCCCTCTTTGCAGAAGCATGCTAGGATTCCATGCAGAATAAAATGAAAGTAATTTTCTTTTTGACACAGAATTCTTCAGCACCAATCTTGGCATATTTTTTTTTGGAGAAAAGAAATGAAATAAACCAAGAGGGCAGCAGAGGGCATGCAAGTCTTGTGAGAGATAGCTGAATCATCAAAAGGTGGCAATAAACTTTTTCAGCTTATTAATAAATTAAAGAGAACAGTGTATGTAATGATTAAGCCTGCTCTTAGGTTCCAATTATGCTGTCATTGGATCTCTTTAGATAAGCAGTACATTAAGGTAAAACCTATTTAGCATATGGTAGAACTAATCCAGGGATTTGATAAGCTGACAGTGTACAAATACTGCATGCAAATTGGCTTTCCACTTCATAATGATATTCCATCATGACCACAGTACCCTTCTGGGGGAATTCAGAGATCCCCCTAAAAACTACTGTTAGAAAAGAAAATGAATGTTATATCAAAAGAAGGGGGGAAAAAAGCCAGAGAAAAATCTATCTTCTTAAAACAATTCTTCCTTTGACCTAACAACCCAGGAGTATAATGTTGGTTTAAGAACAAAATGCCAATTTGAAAAAATATGCATTTTGTATTTATTAAGACTGTATGATGTGTAGAAGATATGATGTGTAGAATATAAGGTTGCATGCTGTCTTGGAGAGGGAATGAGGAGAGAGGGGGAGAAAATTTTAAACTTACGGAAGTGATTGTTGAAAACTGAAAATAAATTAATTTTTAAAAAATGCATTTTATCAGTCAGCATGGTGACAAAACTTTAAAAAATGGGGGCAAAAACTTTTGTAAGCACTTACAAATTATTTTCAAAATCTCCCCATCAGTGTAGTCAAACAAAAGGAAGCACCTAGATTAGGTTATTTGTGTTTTAAAACTGTGATGTTATCTTGCATATTCATAGGAGAAAATTTATTGGGGCAAGAAAATACCTGCTAAATTCCATAGGGGCGGCGTTTAGAGTATGTGTCTGGAGGGGAAAAAATTGTCTGAAAATATGAAATTAATTTGAAGCTAATTATCTGACAAGTGATCTACAAATGCATAGGTAAATTTTGTTTCTTTCTCTTCCTAATTTTTGGTAATTTTATTTCTTAGTACAATCTCCTTTATCATAGTAGGAGGTAGAAACAGATACCACTTGAATTATTCCCTTTGGCTAAATGTTCAGTCAGGTCAACTCTACTGAAATACAGGAGTTCCTATAATGGGTTAGACTTGTGATCTATCTAGCCCAAGAGTCTAGTCAATTAACAAAGTATCTATTAAGGCCCTACTATGTGCTGGGGATTCAAGCACAAAGAAGGAAGCAATCCTTATACAAAATGAGCTTACATTCAAATGGAGACAATTCTATATAAAAGTATATATAGTATTAATATAAAGCTAATAAATACATGTAATGTAGCCCCACAAAAAACAAACCAAACCTCACCGATACACCTATAGGTAGTGTATCAAGCAGTTCTTTTCCTAATGCCCTAAGCCTGCCACTTCACCGTTGTTACTTCCACCAGAATTCTGCTTTCAGATGTCTCCTCGTACATCTAGAAAGGAGTCTCTTACTGGTCCTTGCAGCTAATGTCCCAGGATGCTGCATTTTACTACTCCTGCATTTCTGATTTTTGGAGTGTTTTAGAGAGAGTGTCTGAGTGTTCCTTTCTAAAAAATTTCCAATGCCTCTGTTACTGAAGGTCCATCTTTTTTTCATGATTAAGCATGATAGATCACTCTGGACTGCATTTGGAGCTCTACTGCTCTTCAGAATACTGACAGCTCTCCCTTTATGGAAGCAGATCTTTCTGCATAGCTCTATGCAAAGTGATTTTTACATAATGCAAACTTGCCCATGGACATGGAGGAGAGAGGGAGGAGGCAGAAAGGGGGTCATGTGCTTGTGGAGGGAGGGGGCTAGCACATAGGTCAAGGACACCTGGGGATTGGGGACAGAGAAACAAGAGCAGGAGGAGGCCAGGTTCAGCCACATAGGGACTTGGCCAGAACCCGTAAGAACATGCAAGGGGCAGACATGTGGAAGCCAGATACAAACACAGACAGGAAAGGATAGGCAACAAGCAGGAGCCAGGGACAGTCTTGAAATACGAAAGCATGGACTGATGGAAAAGAGACATGTGAGTGGGCGGGTGGACCAGAACAAAGGCCTTTTTCTCTTTAAGGTCTCAAGTCAAGAGCCTGATCCTCTAGTGGCAGCCCTTCTACACCTCCATTCTTCTACTTTCACTTGGAGGGTTGTTTTTAGGATTATTTTACCCTCAGGTTTTTTGTTTGTCTTTGCTGTACTCAGGTGAGGGCTAGGAATGGAGAGTGAGCACAGTACTGTGAAGTTAACATACGTGGTTTTTTGGGGGATGCAGATTTCTTTCAGAATTTTTAATGTAAAGTTCAATTTGTATAATGAGAATTTATGTGAAACAACAACTGTCTGTACATTATTCCATTCCCTTCTATATTTTCTGGTTGGTACAGAGAAGTCCTGAATTATTCAAATTTCATTTCTTTTGAATTTGAAGGTCCTTCTTCTGATATCTTGCAGAAACTGATGTTTCTAAACAGAATTGCTATATATAACCACTATGCATCTTGGAGTTTGCAGCCTTGGTTTTTGTTTGTTTCTGACAAGATGATCTACAGAATATTTCAACTGGTATTTCATTTTCTATGTTCAGAAGTTCTGGACAATTCTCCTCTATTATTTCCTCCATTTTGGTGTTGAGGGTTTTTGTTCTATTGTTTTTTGGGGGAGACCTATCACCCTTAGATTGTCTCTATGAATCCTGTCTTCATGATCAGCGTGTTTTACTTATATATGTAGCATATTTTCTTTTAATGTTATTGATTTTTCATTCTCTTATTTTATATTGTCCACTTTTGTATTTCTGGGTAAGCATATTGTTTTATTTATTTTTTTTGAGAGACTTGCCATTGGAGATTCCAGTCTTTTTATTCTGCCTAATACTTTTGCTGGGAAGAGCATGAATTCTATTCTCATAATTCTCTTTTCTCTTAGAACCACTCAGGTATAGTGTGTTCCATGTTCTCCTCAAATTCCACAGGGTCCTGTCTCATTGAGTGTTGGCTTGTTTTGCAGTAATTCACAGATGCCTTTATTTACTTCATCTAAAAGCTGCCATTTTCCTTCTACTGTTAATATTTTCCTTTTTGATTTATTCTGCTTTATGTTCAAGATGTTTGAGTTTCTTCTTCCAAAGATCTTTGGTAATTTCATTCTTTTTCTGACTCCCTCCCCTCTGATAATGGTTGTTTCCTTTGGGGTTGGATCTCAAGGCATTTCAGCCTCCTCTCAGACCAGGCAATTCACATTTCCCCAGTCTCGGTCTCCGCTCCAAGTGACTTTTGTCCTAGTAGACAGAACTGGCCCCAGCTGGCTGTTGAGCTCTTTTTCTCATCCCTCTCTCTCCTGTGCCCCCTCCCCTTCCCCATGCACACGCATGATGTCCTATATCTTGGTGTCCTATCACACTCTGTTTCTGTTTTCAGGCCCAGCACCAGCAATTGAGAAAGCTGCTGCACTGGTATTGCAGGGCTGTCTGGCCATACTGTCTGTACTGGGTCGGAACTGGAGTCTCCAGAGGGACTAGAAAGAGGGAAAAGTGACCAGAATTTTATTCTAAGCCCATTCAGACTCACTGCTGTTCACATGGACCATGGACGAGGAGCACTGAATGTGGTCAGGATCAGTGAGCATCAGTTAAAGGGAATTTTTTTTAACCTTCCTCTGGATTCTGGCTGTTCTAGATCAGAGATAGATGAAGCTGCTTTATCTTGGAAGCATAATTTCTGTTTGGAGAGGTTTCTGAGATTGTGGGTATTGGTGAGGAAGTATATCCTCCATTTTATTGCTCACATGACCCAGCTGTCCTGGGACAATTTAGGTTTTAAGGTTTTAAGATAGTAAGGGTTTAAGATAATGAATTCATTTTTTTGATTTTAAGTTTAAAATTTCTCCAGGACATCCAGTTTGAAATATATAATTGGCAATAAGTAATATGTGACTAAAGCTGAGGGGAAAGTCTAGGGCTGGATATGAAGATCTGGCAACAATATGCATAGAAATGGTGGTTAAATCCATGGGAAGTGAACACGAAGAAGAGGGCCCAAGAGAGAATTTTGGGGAATACCTATAATTAAGGCATGTGGTATGGATGAAGAGACAACAAAGGACACTACGAAGGAGTGGGACGACTGACAGAAGGCAAACTAGGGCATGGTAATGTCACAAAAACCCAGAGAGGAAAGAATGTCTAAGAGGAGAAGGCAGCGATGTAGCAGAGAGGTCATGAAGGATTAGAAACTTTCTAACTACACCACTGGCCTATCCCCTCTGCAATCCCAGATATCTCACAAATTTGACCACCTACCAGTTTGGATGAAAACAAAAACCAAAACTAGATGTAGAGAATCTCAGAGCTGAAAGGGATCTTAGAGATTATTCTGCTAACCTATGCAAACAGGAATCCCATCTGCAACATCCCTGACAAATGGTCATCCAGTTTCTACTTGAAGACTCCAATGAGTCATCAGGCATGGGGATGAGGCTTATGATCCCAGGTACTGTGGAGGCTGAGGCCAGCAGACCTATTGAACTCGGGAGTTCTGTCAATGGCTGTCTACATAAGTTTAGCATCAATATAGTCAGTGCCATATTGCTGAGCTCCAAGGGACCCACCAGGTTACCTAAGGGGAGGAGAAGATGGTGGTCCAATTGCTGAACTCCCTTGAGAAGGGGAAATAGTTAGGCTATAGCTACTATAATTTTGATTAAGTGATAAATTTTCATTGTCTGCATTTTGAAAAAGGAATAGAGACACAAAGAGAGATTCTGAAAGTTACAACATGGAGAAAGGAGTATTCCAACTCCCTTTGCTAGTGTGATGGGGATAGGGCCATGTGAAAGAAATTATAGCCAGTGCTAGAGAAGATAGAAGGGGATGCAGTATCATCAGAAGGCAACCAGGTTGTGACAAGGGCTAAGAAATGGAAAGAATGTGAGACAAGGAGGAAATAGGTAAAAAAGAGTTTGTTTTCTATGGAATGGAAATTCCAGGAAGTAGATGAGAAGTCAGTGAAAGACAGGCCTGAACAAGTATGCAGGACAGCAGCCAGGAGACTGTGGTATTCCCGAAGCCAAGTAGGGAGAGACTAACTGTTAAAAATTGTAGTTTAAAAAAAACAAGACACTAGATTTAGTCATTAGGAGGTAACTAGTGACCTTTGAGAAAGGCATTTCAATAGAGTGGTAAAGGTGTAAGCCTAATTGCAAGAGGCTAAAAAAAGAGTAGGTATAAAGGAATTAGGAACATAAAGTTTTTTTTAAAGAGGTAAGCAGTAAAGGGGGAAGAGATGTTATTCTAATTTCAATTTCTGCCTAGTATGAGAGTTATCTGCGGATTTCAGTTGCAATCTTCCACACTCCCTATTTTGATTCTGAGAGAGAAGGAAATTGAGGTCTTGGAGGTTCAGAACTGTGATTTTCTCCATGTCCAGAACTGCAAATGTGTAAACTCTCCTCTGCCACTGAACTCGATCAATAATTTGTCTGTAACAAACTCTTAGAAGCCTAGAGTTTGTTGGTTGCTTGTCCTTCATTCTCGAAGAGGATCAAAATGATATCACCATGATAAAGTGGTTTTAATTTGTCCAACTGTGGCCAATCAGACCAACATAAGCTCGGAATACTCTACCACAAATTGGGCACAGACAGTCCTTGACTTCCTCAAAGTCACAAAGCTATTCTGAGGCATGACTTGAATTTAGGCTTTCCTGTCTCCAAGGGCAACCCTATAACCATTATTTCACACTCCTCTCATATTTCTCTCCTCAATTATCTAACTGTCCCCTATTACCATAAATATTTATAACAAGGCCAAAGTGAAAACCAAGAAGAAACATCTAACGGCAATGAAAGAAGCAACAGGGTCACTTAGGCAAGAAAGACAGATGTATGTAAAATAACAGCAGCTACTGATTTGAAAAATTATGAAATTTCAGAAAAGTGGCAGTAAATGACCCAATGTTTTTATTAAGGAACTCAATATAAAATACTTCCAACTCAGCTGTAACTTCCTCTACTTTCTAACGACACCACTGTTCTACTCCCCCACCACTACAGTCCTGGTTATTAGCTCACAGTTTTGATTTCACCTGCCATTTTGAACAAAAACAAAACAAAAACAAAAATCTCTACCTGCAGAAGAGCTCAGAGATAAAAGGAACCTGAAAGATCATCTCCCTCAACCTACACCTAAACAGGAATCTCCTATGTGACGTCCCTGGACAGGTGGTTAGCAGCTTCTGCTTGAGGAACTCAAGTGATAGAACACTGTCATACAGCTCTGTTAGAATATCTTTCCTTAAATGGAATGGAAATTGATGAATTGACAGTTCCCACAAAAGGGCTCATTGGGACCAAGCAAAACAAATTTAAGCCTGAAAAAAATAAATCTTCAAATGGTTAAAGACAGTTATCATAGTTTCCCTAAGTCTTCTTTTCTCCAGGATAAATATGCCTACTTCCTTCAACCAAACCCTGATATGACATGATTTAGCATTCCCTCAGCACGTTGGTCATTATTCTTTGGAGATCTCGTTTGTCAAAGTTTTTCTTCAGATGAATACAATATTCCTAATGTGATCTGAACAGGGAAAAGTGCATCAGGATTACAAACTCCTTTCTGTTACCTATGCTCCCATTGACAGTCTAAGAATGCATTTTTTTTAACACTCACACTGTTTGCAATACATTTAAAAAACAGTATTTTTAATATGAACTGTTTTCCAGCCACAACTGTTTCTCATCCTGCAGTTTTGCCATTTTTTTAACCTATCAAATTTTACATTTTATTATTAAATTTCATCTTATTAGATTCAGCCCAACATTCCAGACTTTTGACCTTTTTTAGATCCTTTATTTCAGGTATTAATTATTGCTTTTAGGTTCATGTTATCAAGCATAATATCAAGAGCTTCTTCCAAATCCCTGACAAAAATGTTGAACAGAACAGGTGATACATACAGCCCTGTGACACTTCACTAGAGACACTTTTTCTATGGTGACATTAATCTGCACTCATTGGTTACAGTCATTCAATCAGTTCCGAATCAACCAATCAAGCAACAATAATTTGTTAAGCACATGCTATGTAAGAGCTACTGTGGAAAACACTTTATTTGCCAGGAGTTTATTTTCTGACTTTCCTGTGGATCTTCATTCGGGTCATGCCATTAACTGTGAGTTGCACCTCAGGGTTGGTCCTCTTCTTTTTCCCCTCTATCTACACTACCTCACTTGGTGAGATGCACCTATGGATTCAACTCCATTCTCTATGCAGATGATACTCAGACTGATCCGTGCAGTCCTAACCTCTCTTTGGACCATGAATCTGGACATCTTGTAGACATTCTACACTCAACCTACACTCTTCCCTCCAAAACCTTCTTTTCTTACTAACTTTCCTATGACTATGGAGAGCACTACCATCCTCCAAATTCACCCACGCTTACACCACAGGTATCGCTCTGGACTCCTCACTCATTCCATATTCACCTCATCCTATCAGTTGTTAAGTTGGTTCTACCTTCACAACATTTCCATGCCCCTTTCTCCTCTGAAACTGCCACCAACCTGGTGCAGGCCCTCATTGACTCAAGTCTAGCCTAGTGCCAAAGTTTCCTGGTGGTCTGCCTGCTTCAGTCCATCCTCCATTGTCAAGTTGGTCTTCCTAAAGCTCAAGTCTGACCATGTCAAACCCTATTCAAGTAACTCCAGTGGCTCTCTATTGCCTCTAGGATCAAATACAAAATCCTGTCTGATGTTCAAAGCTTTTCATGACCTGTCCCCTTGCTATTTCTCCAGTCTCCTTTCTGATTCTCACACAAGATACTCTATCTTCTGACTCCAGTCATTTTATTGGCTGTCCCATAGGCCTAGAAGTCTCTCCTCTACTTCCTAGTTTCCCTGGCTTCTTTAAATCTCAACTAAAGCCTTACCTTCAACAAGAAGTCTTTCTGCAACCCTCTTAATATTAGTTGTATAGCTTAGAATATAAAATCCTTGAGAAAACAGTCTGTATGCCTTTCTTTTATCCTAGGTGCTGAATAGAGTCCCTAGTACATATACATAGCAGGTGCTTAATAAATGCTAGCTGATTGACCTATCACATCTTCCACCTTTTACAGGTTTACACTGCCCTTAATCTTCTGGTTATTAGTTTGTAAATGGAAGGGACCTGCTCTCTAAAGTCCTTTCCAGCTCTAAATCTGTAATTGTGTGAGACACTTCAAAAGAATTGCGGATATTTGATATCACTACTATCACCATTAGTAATTCAATACATGACAGAGATGACAGGGTACTGGACCTGAGGTCAAGAACTCAGCCTAGGCAAGTCACTTAACCTGTAAGTGCCTCACACAACTCCCCAGGCTTTATCTAAACAGAGAATTGGCATTTTAAGGCATTTTACATGCATTACTGAGCATCTAGGTTAACTAAGTGGATAGAGTGCCAGGCCTGGAGTCAGGAAGACCTCAGTTCAAATTTGATCCCAGATACTTACTAGCTGTGTGACCCTGGGCAAGTCACTTTTGGGCAAGTCAACCGTTTGCCTCAGTTTCTTCATCTATAAAATGAATTGGAGAAGGAAATGACAAATCACTCTAGAATCTTTGCCAAGAAAATCTTACATGGGATCAAGACGAGTTGGACATGACTGAAATGACTCAACAATAACATCCAGTGTTTTATTTGAGTTTCACTACCACCTATTACCCAACAAGATAAATAGTATATGTATCACCACTTTACAGATGAGGAAAGTGAGGCTTGAAAAAATTAAATGATTTGCCAATGATAGCACCTGGTGAGTGGCAGAACCCAGGATTTTTAACTCCAAGACCAATACTCAAATATTATGTCTATGGAATTGCCCTAATCTATCAGTCTGTAAAAGGAAACTAGGCAACATACAAAAATTGGAGTCAGGAAGAACTTCCTTTGAATCTTGACTTAGACACTTGCTATCTTTATGCACTGGACAAGTCACCAACTCTCAGTCTCAATTTCTGCATCTGTAAAATGAAGACAGTCCCTGCACCTAAGTCATAGGGTTGGCATGAAGATCAAATAGGATAAAATACATAAAGCAACCCACAAATCTTAAAGTACTGTATATAATGACCATTAAAAAGGGACTTAGGTCAATCCGGTCTAACAAATTCAAGGTGGCTCTAAGTAATGTTGACTTTCCACTCACAAACCATTGCTTTAATAATCCATTCTACAATTCTGTCAGAACTCAGTCAAGTTCTGTACCTTCATTCTCTGTCCTGTAATCAGTACACTTGCCTATCTCCAATCCTGTATCATTTCTCCCCTCCCTCATTTTTTCAACAATTTCTGATAGCAGTTCAGTAGTCACAGCTGAAAGTTCCTTTCCAGTAAGCCAAGATGTAGGTCACCTACATATAGAGACCTGAATTCACTGAAAGCAGCTATTGCTTAGGTTTCAATTCCCTCCTAGCAATTTTTGTTCCATATCTCCCAGTGTGAAGATCATTTGCCTTCATAAAAAAGAAGCAAAATATGGCTTGAGTAGCTCTACCTTCTTTCTGTCATCCATTACCATTACCCCATTTATTTAAGGCTACACTCGTACCCATTTTTGATAAGCCTCTTGTCACCAACACAGTTTAAAAAAAACCCACCAACCTTTATTTGCTGTTTAGCATTCATTGCAGTCCTCCATTGTTTCTAATATTTTCTTACAAAACCATGACATTCTTTTATATTTACCCTTACTCTTGGCTTCCATCTCCTCTACATGTCTTTTTAAGGTTGGAGTTAATTGATACACCCTCTTTGTAGTCACATTCATAACTTTAAACAGCTTCTTTTGTTTTACTTCAGTGTGGTTATCACAATTTTGTTCTGGGAAGCAATCCATCCATCCTTCACACTACTTCTCTTATAAAATTTTAGGCTGTGTAATCCTATCTATCTTTCCCTAAATTCTCTGAAATCTATTTTCCCTAAAACTAGGATACCTATTAGACTTGCTTACTTATCTGTCATAAACTCTAACACGATCATCACTTATTCCTTCAGTTCCTGTCACTTTTATTTGGGTAGCCTATTTGTCCTAATTTATTACTCAGAATCAAATATGAGGCAGCTCCCCTCATCACTTCCACCATAAAATTACCAGAAAGGAAGTTGAAGTATTTCTCAGTTCTCTGCTTTTAATCAGTACTTATAACTGCTAGATCCTACTTCATATGCCAGCTTTGGGATATCATTCCAGAACTCATCTGCCATTTCCTCCTCTTGAATAGATAGATTCCCCCAACAATATTGCTCCTATCACTCCTCCATTGATTCTAAAATACTCTAACGTGTCTTCCCTGAACACTGGAGACCAAGTGCTTGGATTTCTACACAGGTATATACTTTCTTGATATAAAAAGATACTCCACTATTTCTTTTATCTAGTTTCTTTAGAATAAGGTCTCTCTTACTGTCAACATTCCAGGCATGTATCACATTCTATCAAGTCACAGTGAAACCTTTGATACTTAAGTTTCTTCCTTACATTTGAGGCCACGGGCGTTATTATTCAAGCCCCATTCCCTGGATATTTCCTGTGAGATCCTTGACTAAAAAGGTGATAGGTAAGTTAGCTTTAGTCACATACTTTTTATGTCATGACAGATGCTTTAAAGAAAACAGCACTTTACTTTTACAAAGATGACAATAAAAATGCACACACCTGCTACAAACACCCTGAGTCAGAGGAAAATAGCGTAGAAGAAAAGAGCAAAAATAACTTGATGACTAACCACTTGACAAATCCATACAATCCCTAAACCCCAACTGCCAAAAGTGCTTTATATTTACTGCATTTGATAAGGAACATGGTACCAGGTGACACAGTCTAAAACTTGATCGTGGCTCAGTTTTTAGGACTTTCTGTTTCAGACTCATGTTTTCCTGAGCAGAGGTTCTTAACCTAGATTCCAAGAATTTGTTATTTAAAAAAATTTTTGACAACTATTTCAAAATTTGTTTCCTTTGTAATCCTATATATTTTATTTTAAAAATTTAAGAACATTTTTCTAAAAAGAGGTCTATAGGCTTCCTTAGACTATTAGATGGTCCATTACAAAATAAAATGGTTAAGAAGGTCTATTCCACAGCACAGATTTTTTTTTTCAGTGAGCTTTAAATGATAGAGGTAGGGGTCAGGAGTGGAGGAAGGCTATATGAAACCAGGAAATGTTTCAGGAAATCCTAATAACAAAATTATGAGACAATGAAAAAGAAAAGGTCACAAAAATCTCTGAATTTATGGCAAATTGGAATTGAAAGGAACATTGGAGGTTATGTGCTACAATCCCCTCACCTTCCAAATGAGGAAGCTGATGTCCAGTTAAATGAAGTCATTTGTTCTAGTTCTCAGAGTCTAGGTCTCTCCACTATACTGCGCTATTTCTACTGTATTATTTAACTTTCAATGAGTACCATCAATTATTAATTATTCATGATAATGAAGCAGCCTCAGAAAAGGGATTTTTGAAATGAATTTTTAGAAGCTGATTTGACTATGTCTACTGTTCTTAGGAATTTCATAATACAATCCTCAAAACTGATCCACTGTGTAGGGCACTATGAAGGTGCTGAACCGAAACACTTAAGAAGTGACAATTTAAGGACTTAATGGACTTGGGAGTCTCAATAACCTCTTTGTGGGTTGTTTTCTAAAATTCTGCACTACTATAATAAAGGAACCTCTACCTTGTGACCAATGTGCTCACAAAGGTTGAGATGGGCTATATAGGAGAATTTTCCTGATGATTCTGTTAGATAAATATTTCACAGAATGAAACATACTGACCACTCTCTCTTCCTACATCCTCTTTTCTCTATCAACCCAGAAATTATGTCTCTACAACTTTTTAAAACACCACGGTGGTTAATTTTCCATTCCTGCTCATTACACCAGTTGGAGTGAAAGCTAGCAAACACAGTATCTTTGCTTTTTAAATAAAAACGGTAAGGTAGTGAATACAGTAATGAACTTGAAGTTAGGAAGAAACAGGTTCAAACCCTAGCTTTGACCTAGTGTAGCTGTGAGCAAATAACTGGCCTCTCTGATGTCCTCATCTGTAAAGAGATCACTAGTACTGCTCTCACATGGGTGTTGTGATATTAAAATAAGATAAAAGGTATAAAGCACTTTGCGAAGTTTAAATACCATTTAAATTTCAGTTATAATTTTGTGAATATGGATACTCACTTCAATAGCATTCCCTGGTAGCAGACCGACTAGCTGTCTATTGCAATAGTCCACGTAGAAAGTTGCCAGCTTTGGTGATAATACTAGAGAGGTCTGTAAAGGGGGAGAATTTGGGGGAAGGATATGAGTCCTGTTTTGGACATGTTAAGTTTAAAATGTCTATTGAACATCCAGTTCAAGTGTCTCATGGGATATGGAGATGCAAAACTGAAGGTCAGTCAGTGGTCGGGGCTGTGTAAGTAGATTTGAGAATCATCAGCAGAGATGTGATAATTGAGTCCATAGAAGTTGATGACATCACCAGGAAAATAACACGAAGGGAGAAGACAGCCCAGGGCAGAACCTTTTTCAAGGGGTGTAACTTGGATGAAGATTCAACAAAGGAGACTGAGAAGGAGCAATCAGACATGTAGAAAGGAAACCCAGATAGAGCAGTGTCACAAAAACCTAGACAGAAAAAGATATCAAGAAGAAAAGGATAACTGACATTGTCAAAGACTGCAGAGATAAAGAAGGATGAGGACTGAAAAAAGGGCCAGTACATTTGGCAATTAATAGTCAGAAGCCAACAATAAAGAGTTAAGGAGAAAGTCAAAGGAAAGGAAGTAGAAGCCATTACTGTAGACAGCCTTCACAAGTTTAACTAAAGAAGACAGAAAAGGATACAGGGTGATAGAAGGGACAGAAGGATCCAGTGAAGATTTTTTTGTAGAATGAAGAAAACATGGGCATGTTTGTAGGCAGCAGGAAAGCAGCCAGTAGACAAGGAGAGACTGATGATAAGTAGAGTAGGATGACTATGGAGGCAATCTATTGGGTAAGATGGGATGGAATGGGATCAATTTGTCCATGTAGAGGGCATGCCTAGGCAAAAAGGGCCAGAGTGATGGAGGAAAGTGGCAGAAAGAATCTCAGTGATATAAGAAGAGGAAGGAAGAATCCTTGGAGATTGGCCTTAATTTTTTGAAGAAAAATGTCAGGCAAGGTTCTTAGCTGAGAGGGTGAGGCCTGAGAGAGACATCAGAACATTGCAGAAGGATGAAAAGAGCTAGAAGAGTCACTGTAGTGAATGGGATAGTGATTTAATGAAAAACTGCATTGCAGCAATGGGGGCCTAGCTGAGATTATTCAACATAAACTTGTAGTGGACCCCATCAGCAGTTTTGTGATTCTCTCCACCTTCTTTCAGCAGCATCTGTGTAGAAACTAAGGCAGTGGAAGGTGGGGGTGATCTGAGGATGAGACTTAGAAGGACAAGATCAGTTATATGAGGACAAGGGACTCAAAAGAAGAGGGCAGTGTAGAGTTAAACTGGTTTACCAAGAAGTCAAGATAGGGAAATGAAAAGATTGGGACTGGGTGCAATGGAATTGCTCTTTTCTTCCATGGGAAACTGTAGAGGGTTGGACTAAATGGTTTCTGAGGTCCCTTCCAATTCTCAGATTCTATACACTAGTGTTTGGCAAAGCTGGTTCTTCCTTGATGAAAAAGGGCATGCTTTTGAAGTAGATGGTTTGTCTTTGGCATCCTTCCAGCTCCTTTTTTTCTGAATTTCCCATTTTCTTGTGTCCCTTTACATCAATACCTTCTTCCTGCTGCTCCAAGGCCTCTTCTCT
The DNA here is from genome assembly GCA_028658325.1 of Potorous gilbertii. Classification (NCBI taxonomy): domain Eukaryota; kingdom Metazoa; phylum Chordata; class Mammalia; order Diprotodontia; family Potoroidae; genus Potorous; species Potorous gilbertii. The sequence goes on along the minus strand of CM053769.1, from coordinate 498,262,817 downwards.
TAGCTTTTTACTCCATCTCTCCCCAAATCTAAAGTCATCTCTTTGCAACTTACACTTATTGCTGCTGGTTATACCCTCTGGGGCCAAATACCCATATAATCTCGTCCCTTTGCATGACAGCCCTTGAAACATGTCCCCTCCTAAGCTTTCTCTTCTCCAGGTTAAGTCCATAATGTCTTGAGACCATCTTCATACAATATAGACTCAAAGCCTTCACTAGACTGGCTGCTTGCTCCAGTTCTCCAGTTTATCAATGTCATTCATAAAACAGGGCATCAAAGACTGAACATAATATTCCAGATGAAATGTGACAAAAGCATCAAACTATTACTTCCCATTCCTGGAGTCATAGGATGTTGGAGTCCTGTAAAACCCTCTGAACCTTTTTCAAAATTGCTATGTAACTATCAATCCTCTATCTTGTACTTGAAAAGTTTTGTTTTTTACTAAGACCAAGACTTTACATTTGTTTATTCATTCTATTCAACTCAATGCACAAGCCTTGACTCTGTTACACAGAATGTAACCAGAAGGGAGGGAAGAAGGGGGAGAGAGAGGGGAGGATGGAAATAGGGAATGAGGAAAGGAGGAAAGGAAGAAAGGAAGGAAGGAAGAATTTGTTAAGTATTTACTATGTGCCAAGACACATTTGCAATGATTGTGCACTCAATGCAGCCTCTGAAACTGAGAAGCAACAAAGTATGGATCGTTGGCCTAATAATTAACACCAAGAAAACACAGGTGCTCCATCAGCCATCACCACACCATCCATATGTGGAACCATCAGTGACAACAAATGGAGAAGTTTTGAATGCTGTGGATAAGTTCACTTACCTTGGTAGTGTACTTTCCAGGGATGTACACATTGACAATGAGGCTGACACACACATTGCCAGAGTGTTTGGGAGGCTCCAAAGACAAGTATGGGAGAGAAAAGGTATTGGACTGACTACCAAACTGAAGGTCTACAGAGTTACTGTGCTGACCTCACTGTTGTATGCCTGTAAAACATGAACGGTCTACCAGTGCCATGCCAGGAAACTGACTATCTTCCACTTGAACTGTCTTAGGAAGATTCTGAGAATCACCTGGCAGGATAAGTTACCAGACACTAGGGGCAGAGCCAAGATGGCAGAGTAGAAGAATGGATCTGCTGTAGCTCTCACTCTAAAGACCACAAAATAACTGTAAAAATGACTCTAAATAAATTCTACAAGCAGCAGAAGTCACAAAACAACAAAGTGAAAGAGATTTCCAGCCCAAGGCAGCCTGGAAGGCCAACAGGAAAGGTCTATTGCACCAGGCTCAGAGCAGAGCACAGTCCACCAAGTCCCTGCATGGTAGGGACAGGACGATAACAGCCTTCAGGGCACAGAATTCCGGGTAGCAGCTGCAGTTGCCAGATTCCTCAACCAACAGACACCAGACACAGCTTCAAAGGTCAATGAGAAACATCTTTCACCTGGATGAGAAGGGAGCAGGCTCCAGACCTAGGCCCAGCTCCAGGCAGCTGCAGAGTCCATTTTTGGAGCCCTTGGTGCCAAAAGGCCCTGGGGACATCAAGTGGCTGATGTGAATCTCAGCCCTGAATGGCCGAACTGGGGTGAGGAGGAGCACTGCCATGGCAGAGCTGGAGAGGGAACCCTACTAGCAGATCCCGAATTAAAAAAAGCTTGTAGTTGCTCCCAGACCACAGCACAGGCCAGGAGTGGAGTAAATACCTCTCTCTTGATTGTGCCACCTTGGAGGAACTGAGAACTTACAGGTCCCCAGAGTATACCCTCCTCTTGACAAAGGACTCAAAAGTCAAGTAACTGGCTGAGAAAATGGCCAAAAAAGGGAAAAAAATAAGACTATAGAAGGTTACTTTCTTGGTGAATAGCTCCTCTCCTCCATCCTTTTGGATGAGGAAGAATAAAGCATACCATCAAAGGAAGACATCAAATTCAAGGCTTCTTCATCTAAAAACTCCAAAATAAATTTGCAATGGTCTCAGGCCATGGAAGAGCTCAAAAGAGGTTTTGGAAATCAAGGTAGAGAGGTAGAGGAAAAACTGGGAAGACAAATGAGAGTGATGCACAAAAATAATGAAAAGCAAGTCAACAGCTTGCTAAAGGAGACCCAAAAATGCTGAAGAAATAACACCTTTAAAATTAGACTAACCCAAATGGCAAAAGAGATCCAAAAAGCCAATGAGGAGAATACTTTAAAAAGCAGAATTGGTCACATGGAAAAGCAGATTCAAAAGCTCACTGAAGAAAACAGTTCTTTAAAAATTAGAATGGAGAGATGGAAGCTAATGATTTTATGAGAAACCAAGAAGTTAGAAAACAAAACCAAAAGTTTGAAAAAATAGAAGATAATGTGAAACATCTCATTGGAAAAACAACTGACCTGGAAAATAGATCCAGGAGAGACAATTTAAAAATTATGGGACTCCCTGAAAGCCATGATAAAAAAAAAGCCTAGATATTATCTTCCATGAAATTATCAAGAAAACTACCCTGATAGCCTAGAACCAGAGGGCAAAATAAATATTGAAAGAATCCATTGATCGCCTCCTGAAAGAGATCCTAAAAGAAAAACTTCTAGGAATATTGTAGCCAAATCCTAGAGTTCCCAGGTCAAGGAGAAAATATTGAAAGCACCCAGAAAGAAACAACTCAAGTATTGTGAAAATACAATCAGGATAACACAAGATCTAGCACCTTCTACATTAAGGGATCAAAAGGCTTGGAATAGGATATTCCAGAAGTCGAAGAAACTAGGATTAAAACCAAGAATCACCTACTCAGCAAAACTGAGTATAATACTTCAAGGGAAAAAATGGTCATTAACTGAAATAGAGGATTTTCAAGCATTCTTGATGAATAGACCAGAGTTGAATAGAAAATTTGACTTTCAAACACAAGAATCAAGAGAAGTATGAAAAGCTAAACAGTAAAGAGAAATCATAAAGAAACTTCAAAGTTGAACTGTTTTACATTCCTACATGGAAAGATAATATCTGTAACTTGAGAATTTTCTCAGTATTTGGGTAGTTGGAGAGATTATATACATATAGATAATAAGGGCACAGGGTGAGTTGAATAGGAAGTGATGATATCTAAAAAAAATAAAATTAAGGGGTGAGAAGAATATACTGGGAGGAAAAAGACAGAAATGGAATGGGACAAATTATTTCTCATAAAAGGAGCAAGAAAAAACTTTTTCAATGGAGGGGAAAAGGGGGGATGTGGGAGGGAAAAAGTGAAGTTTACTCTCATCACATTTGGCTTAAGGAGGGAATAACATGCACACTCAATTTAGTAAGAAAATCTATCTTCCACTACAGGAAAGTAGGAGAGAAGAGGATAAATGAGCTTTGAGGGGAATGAGGGAGCATTTAGAAGTAAACACTTTTGGGGAGGGACAAGGACAAAAGAAAGAAAAGAATAAATGGAGGACAGGATAGGATGGAGGGAAATATAGTTTGTCTTTCACAACAAAAGACTTATGGAAGTCTTTTGTATAACTACACATGTATAGCCTATACTGAATTGCTTGCCTTCACAGTGGGGATGTGTGGAGAGGGAGGAAAGGAGAGAGGTTGGAACTCAAAGATTTAGGAATGAATATTGATAATTGTTTTTGCATGCAACTGGGAAATAAGAAATACAGGTAATGGGATACAGAAATCTATCTTGCCCTACAAGAAAAAAGAGAAGATGGGGATAAGGGAAGGGAGCGGTGTGATAGAAGAGAGGGCAGATTAGGGGGAGGGGGTAATCAAAATGCACAATATCTTGGAGTGGGGGAAGGGGAGAGATGGGGAGAAAATTTGGAAATCAAAATCCTGTGGAAACTAAAAATAATTTTTTTTTTAAAAAGGTACCAGACACTTAGGTTCTTGCTTTAACTAAACTGCCAAGTATTCAAACCATGCTTCAGAGAGCACAACTCCAACGGGCTGGCCACGTTGTTTGAATGAAAAATATATGCTTGCCTAAAGGACTATTTTATGGAGAACTCACATGGGGCAGGCTCACATGGTGGTCAGAAGAAGTGATACAAGGACACTCTCAAGGTCTCTCTCAAGAACTTTGAATTTGACTGTGCGACATGGGAGAAACTGGCACAGGACTGCTCAGCATGGCATGCCCACATCAGAAAAGGTCCTGTGCTCTATGAGCAAAGCAGAATTGAAACAGCACAAAGGAAACATGGGATGTGCAAATTTGGAGTATCCACCTCAAATGTTTACATGGATTGTCTGTGCCCAACCTGTGGTAGAGCATTCCAAGCTCACATTGGTCTGATCAGCCACACCCAAACACACTGAAATTTCACTTTACAATGGGTTCTGTACTGGATTGTCTTCCTTTCTCTCTCTCTGCTATTTCTCATTATTCCCAATATGTTTAAGTGCCATCTCTGTTCTGATGACTCTCAAAAATTTACCTTATCTGCTCTAATATCTACTGACTTCCAGTCTCACATCTCCAACTACTTTCCAGACATCTTGTGAAGTATAGGGTGTGTTCAGGGAGGACCAGTACCTTTGGTGTGATGGCTGCCGAGCCCTTTTCCGGGCTCTTTCCACCTTTGGTGTCCACCTGTTCCGCCTAACTCTCACCTGTGGCTCCAAGAAGCTGCAACATGTGCAGCAGCCCGGAGAAGTTCATCAATGTACATCAATTTCATGATGGCATATTTGCCTGGGTTCTGGATAATGGACAAAGCTCTCGTGCCTTTACAGTTACCAATAGGGCTGTGTACTTGCTCCCATGCTTTTTAGCATGATGTTTTAGCCATGTTGACAAATGCTTTCAATGAGGATGAACATGGCATCAAGGTCAACCACCATACTGATGGTTAAATTCTTCAATTTGAAAAGGTTACAAGCCAAGACAAAAGTGGAGGGAGTATTGGTGCATGATTTTCTGTTTGCAGATGACTGTGTACTTAATGCAGCCTCTGAAGCTGAGATGTAACAAAGTATGGATCAATTCTCTGCTGCCTGTGCTAATTTTGGCCTAATAATTAACACCAAAAAAATACAGGTGCTCCATCAGCCATCACCACACCATCCATATGTGGAACCATTGGTTACAACAAATGGAGAAGTTTTGAATCCTGTAGATAAGTTCACTTACCTTGGCAATGTACTTTCTAGGGATGTGCACATTGACAATGAGGTTGATACATGCATTGCCAGAGCTAGCTCAGTGTTTGAGAGGCTCTGAAGAAAAGTTTGGAAGAGAAGAGGTACTGGACTAACTACCGACCCACTGGGCTGACCTCATTGTTGCATGCCTGTGAAACATGGACAGTCTACCAGTGCCATGCCAGGAAACTGAATCACTTCCATTTGAACTGTCTTAGGAAGATTCTGAGGATCACCTGGCAGCATAAGGTACCAGACACTGAAGTCCTTGCTCCAGCTGAACTGCCAAGTATTCAAACTATGACTTCAGAGAGCACAACTCTGATGGGTTGGCCACATTGTTTGGATGCAAAATATACACTTGCCAAAAAGACTATTTTATGGAAAACTTGCATGGGGCAGGCAATCACATTGCCAGAAGAAATGATACAAGGACACCCTCAAGGTCTCTCTCAAGAACTTTGGATTTGACTATGCAAAATGGAAAACACTGGCACAGGACCGCTCAGCATGGCGTGCTCATATAAGAAAAGGTGTTGTGCTCTTTGAGCAAAGCAGAATTGAGACAGCACAACGTAAACGCTGGATGTGTAAATTTGGGATATCTACCCCAAATATTGAACTATCACATGGACTATCTACGCCCAATCTGTGGTAGAGCATTCCAAGCTCATATTGGTCTGATCAGCCAGTCGGACACACTGAAATTTCACTTTACAATGGTGATGTCATTTTGGTCCTCTTCAAAGACGAAGGACAGCAACCAACCATTCATCTTGAACTGGATCAAAATCATAATTTCCCCCCGAAAAACCTCCTCATCATTAAACTTCCCCATTACTACCAAGGGCAACCCTCAGTCCCTCAGGCTCACAACCTAGGTACCACCTTCACCTCCTTACTTTTCACCCTCATATCCAAATCATTGCCAAAGTTTATTACTTCCTTTTGAAACACCTCTCAAACATGCTCTCTTCTCTCCTCTGATACTGCCATCACTCTGGAATATGCCCTCATCAAGTCATGACAACATGACTATACCCAACAGCCTGCTGGTGGGTGTGCCTGCTTTAAGTCTCTCCCCACTCCAATCCACCCTTCATTCAGCTGATAGTGATTTTCCTAAAGTTCCTTTCACACCTTACTCCATAAACTCCAGTGGTTCCCTATTACCTCTAGGATCAAATGCAAAATCCTCTGGTGTTAAAAGCCTTTCATAACCTAGCTCCCTCCTACTTTCCCAATCTTCTTACCTTATTTCCCTTCTTGCACTCTTTGATCCACTGGCACTGACCTGGCTGTTCCCCAAACAAGACACTCCATCACTCAGTTCAAGGCTTTTCTCTGGTTGTCCCTCATGCCTGGAATGGTCTCCCCTCCTCTGCTCCAACTACTGACCACTTTGACTTCAAGACCCAACTAAAAGCCAACTTCTACAGGAAGCCTTCTCTAACACCTCTTAATTCCAGTGCTTTTCCTCTTAATTATTTCCTATTCAGGATATAGCTTGTGTTGTATACATTTGCTTGCATGCTGTCTCCCTCAAGAGACTGTAAGCTCCTTGAGCGCAGAGACTGTCTTTTGCCTCTTTTTTTATCCGCAGTGTTTAGTACAGGGATTGGGGCACATAGTAAGTGCTTGATAAATGCTTACTGACTCTCTAATCTCTAATTACTTATTCTAAAATGTTCAGTCTCCCCTTGTCACTTCCCCAGGTGCCCCTACTGCCTCTAAACCCCTTTGTTTATCATTTAAAGTCCTTTACAACTTGGCTCCCATCTCCTTTTGTGTACTGGTGATCCACTGTTCCTCTTCACTCACTCTCTGGCCTAGACTTGCTCAGATAGGACTGTCTTCTTCTTCTGTGCTTTGGCAATACATGACCCCTGCTTCTTCAAATCTCTACTTCTGATCCTCCCTAACTGCTAGTGCCTTCGAATTTACTTGTCCTTATCTTGTATACATTTTGTATTACTTAGATGTGTACATGTTGTCACCCCTGATAGAATTTAAGCTTTCTAAAGCAAGCAACTGATTTTTTTTTTCTTGAGTATTCCCAGTGCCTGCTGGGTGCTTAATGAAGAGAAAAAGTAAATGAGATACAAATGGTAGATTACAGAATGATAGGACCATACAGCTTAAGATTTGAAAAGGCCCTTAAAGATCATCTCATTCAACACCTTCACTTTATGGGTAAGAAAACTGGGGCTCAGAAGAAAACACTAGCTTCTCCAAAACCACAAAGCTGGTAAGAAGAACCAACGAGGCCTCAGGTCCTCGGACTCCCAATCTAGCATCACAACCTGTCTGAAAATTAAGTGAGCCCCCACTGCCCATTAGTGGCAGAAACGCAGCAGCAGCCCCTCCATGTCTTCACCTCTCCAGTTCTTCTGGTTGATGTTACTATCCCATTCGGATACACACATCCTTCTGGTCAACAGATCTATCATGTATAGCTAGAATTGGGACGAAACATCCTCCTTTTTAAAGGTAGTTAAGTAATTCAATGTTTAATGTATTTCCTGTAATATATTCCAATTTTTTGATTACGTACTATACAAGTATCTTTTTTCTTGTATAAAACTGTACATTTTACTCATTCAATAATTTGGTTCTGATATACTAACAATACTTTCTCATCTGTTTTAAGGAAGAAAACACTAATGGAAATAACTTTTAAAAATACACTCCCCAAACTTTTTGTTGTATTGGTAAGTTTTGTCCAACTATTTTGCCCCTTTTTTATTCTTTGTGTCCCTGGGGCCAGACAGAAGGGACGTATTGAGAAAATTTAGAAGATATAAAACAAAACAAAAACAACAAAATATACTCCACACAGGATAACATAGTTAAACGCCCTCTGGAAATCTTTGCTTCTTAAACTCAGAGTTTTATTTTTTTAAATTAACAAACAAGGAAGCAACTACAGCCCACTTTCACATTTCACTCAAAATTTAAGAAATTTCACAAGATATCATTTTTAAAAAATTTCAAAAGAATATGTTACAAGATTCCCCTACAGGAGTACAAAATGACTTTATCTTCATTTTTTTTTAAAGTTGGTAATACAGGAATATCTTCAACCTAGTACCAATTTTTTTTTATTGGATGCTCTCAAGTCACTGAAACTGATACACATGTCTGTGTATACACACATGTGCACATACACACATACATATATATGTATCTGCACACACACGTGTGTGTGTCTCTTCTCTTGTGAGAATTCCAAAGTGATATGCAGAATGTAAAATTAGTACTATTCCTATATAATGGCCCAAAGTAGGTATGAAGATCAAAATTTTAGCTACAAAATACTTCTAACTATTAAGAACATCAAAATGTGAGCAAAGCAATGACAATGACTGCTATCACCCTAGTATGTGTAGAGTGTTATAACCACTGGATATTTATGTACATATACTTATATGTATATATATATTTTTCTGTTAATGTTTAATAAGCATGCACGTTCTTCTTTCTGTGATACCACACTCTCCTGCCTTTTCCTGCCCAGAAAGTTGATGTGATTGTAGTCAATAACTTTCTGGCATGAAGAATATGTTTCACAAAACCTGTCTGTCCATATTTATTTACATGAAAGATTTATTAATGCCAATTGCACCGTATTCTTACACAGGATTTTATTTCCTGTTTTTAAAGTACAGAAACATACATAGTTGAATTAAACTGATCCTGACACAAACTTCAACATCAACATTATCCACACTTAGGATAAATTTCTGGTCTACTTCCTAAATTATTAAATATAGTACTGCCTCATGCATTCACTTCTAGGGGCATTCTCAGCCGTTCTAATAGCACTACAGGAATCTTTTTAAACTTTTAATTTTTAGATATCACAAGTAGTTGTAATTATAACATGGTGCAGTGAACCAGCTGAGCTACATAATGCCACCTTTTGCTATTTCAGTACAGCCCAGATGATACTAAGAGGCATGAAAAGGAACAACCGAAAGACAAGGTAAAGCAGAAGACAGCCTTACTAAGGGGATCCTATTTTTCAGTTTTCATTGCCTCATTATCAAAACACAAAGATTTCAAAAAGCTCAGAATTAAAGAATATAACTTTTAGCCAAACCAGAAATGTCATGGATTTTCCTTTAGCTTCTGTTATTTACTAAATATTAAGAAAAAATATTGAATTTAACACAAACAGAAGCCTAGTTAAGAATTAGTTAATATCAACGAATGCCTTGGATAAAAGCACTGGGACATTTATCAGATTTTAAGATGGTATGAAGTTAAGAGGAGTAGCCAAACTATTGGAAAATGGTAAGAATCCCAAAAGATTCTGACAACATAGAACAGTGGGCAAAATTGAATAAGATAATATTTCACAGGGATAAATGCAAAGCCTTAACAATAAGTTAAAAAATGGATTTCACAAAATAGAAGTCAGAGGGGAGTAAAAGTCCCATTGTACTCTACCTTCAGCTGGATAACAACTGTGTTTACTTTTGTGTATAATATTCTAGGAAGGACACTGCTAAGATGGAGAATGTCCAGAGGAGAACAAAAAAATGAAATGTTTCACATGCATATCATATGAAGACTGGCTGAAAGAACTAGAGATGTTTAGCCTGGAGAAAAGACCTGGAGAGGATGCGCTAGTTATCTTCATGGATCTGAAGGGCTGATATGGAAGAGAGATTAGGTTCAGACAATACAAAATGAAATTAAAGCAAAACCAAAAAAAGACAAGGCAAAAAGGGAAAGTCCTACTCTTTGGTTTTTACCATTAATTATTATCAGAAAACAAATATTATAAAATATCAATTGCAAACACTATTTTTTTAGGTGGTCAGAGGTAAAAAATTAGAGGCAGAGGCAAATTTAGGTTTGATGTTAGGAAAAATTCCTAATTTTAGAACTATCTAGAAGTGAAGTGGGTTGCTTTGCTGATTAGCAGGATATCCCTCATTGGAGATGTTTAAACAAAGGCTGGGTGATTGTGATGGAATACTATTGTGCTGTAAGAAATGAGCAGGATGCTCTCAGAAAAACCTGAAAAGACTTACATGAACTAAGTTAAGTTAGCAGAGCCAGGAGAACATTGTGCACAGTAACAAGCAATATTATAAGGATGATCAACTATGAAATACTTAGCTACTCTGATCAAGACAATGATTTAAGACAATTTCAAATGACCTATAACGAAATATGCTATCTATTTCTAGAGATGGAAATAATGAACTGAGTACAGATAGAAGCATACTTTTTTCATTTTTTCCTTTGTGTGTGTGTATGTGTGGCAACCTGGCTAACATGGAAATTACGTTTTACATGACTTCACATGTATAATGCTTGTCTTCTCAATGGGTTATGGGGAAAAGCGGGAAGGAGGGAGAAAATCTGCAACTATATAATTTTTAATGAATGTTTAAAAAATTGAATGTAATTGGGAAATATTTAACAAAAATAAAAATGTATTAACATATATTAAAATCCTATTTATATCTTGTTTTTATATAACCATAATTTCTTAATATTTCCCTTTCTTTGCCTTCCTACCAGAGAACCATTCCTTGCAACAAGAAGAACAAAGAAAAAACCAGTTCAACAAAACTACCTACATATCAATATAATCTTAGAAGAACATGTAACTTTCCAAACCATTAGTCCCGTCACCTCTACAAAGAAAAGACAAAGGCCTGTCTTCTCAGTTCTGCCTGGTCATTACAGCTACATATCATTGTAGGGGTTTTGTTGTTGTGGTTGCTGTTCAAGTAGCACTTTGACATAAGAGATTTTTTCATTTTTTGTATTTATAAGTCCCAGAACCCAGCACAGTACCTGGCACAAAGCAGACACACATAATAAATGCTTGTGGACTGACACATAAATGAGTTCGTAGGACCAAAAGATTTCAAGTTCAAAGGCACATGAATTGCTCTTCTCTCTAACTTCTCCATTTCTACCCATGCGCTATTTAACAATGTTGGAAGAAGTAATGATATCATACTGATGGAGTTCATTATCAGTTTATGTTATATAATCTCAACTCCTTGAACAAAATGTCTCCATCATAACCTGGCTCCTTCCTCCTTTCCAGTCTTTTTTACACTTTTCACATCCTCCTCCTCCCTCTCACATACTCTGCAATCCAGTGACACTAGCCATATTGCAGTTCGTTGCACAAGACACTCCACCTCCCAACGCTGGTCACGTTCATCTGCTTTACCCCATTCCTAGAACACACGCCCTACTTATCTCTGTCTCTTAGTTTCCCTGGCTTTTTTTAAGTCTCAGCCAATGTCTCCCCTTGCACAAGAAGCCTCTCCCAGTGCTCCCTGATCTCAGTGCTGTTCCTCTGAGACTATGACCAATCTATCCAGCATATTTATTAGTAGTTGCATGTTATCTTCCCCATTAGTGTCAGCTCTTTGAAAGCAGAAACAAAGTTTGGGTTTTTTTTGTCTTTCTTGGCATCCCTTTGTCTTAGAACAATACTTGGTATATAATAGGCACTTAACATATGTAAGCTGTCATTTAGTAATTTCACTTCCTCTCCTCACTCCCTTCTAAAGTTTTGGCAACCTGGCCTCTGACATCATCAATCAACTAAAGCTGTTCAATCCAAAGTTACCGAAGATGTCCAACTGTCAAATCTGATGGACTTTTCTCAATATTCATCATTCTTGACATCTCTGTAGCATCATACACTACCGATTAATCTTTTCTCCTAGTTACTCTTTCCTCTCTGGGTTTTTGTGACATTTTCTCTTGAAGTATATATGGAGAAAAGGGGTGAGGATACCAGACATCCTATGAAGCTCACTTTCAACAGAATACTGAACACAATTACCCCCCAACACACACAAGTGCATACACACACACACATATACACTCATATATACACACACACAATTTTGGTACTCAAATACATTAAACTCAAAAGGGAAATAGGAAAGGCTGGGTACAAGGACGGAGTTAAGAGGGGTCTGAGAAAGGGCAGGATAGATTTAAAAATAATCAAAAGAAAAACATTTGAATTTTGGAGAAAGAAACACGAAGAGGGGATTAAAATGAAAGAAAAAATTGTAAAAACTGAGGTTATGGAGCAGGTCAAGGAAAGAGAAGAGCTGAAACAAAAAGGAAACAGGGCATGTCATTTACAGATCACAACTGTTAAGCAAACTCCCTCTCTTTTAAAGAAGGTTTAAGAGCAAAGTGAGGAAAACTCACGAAGAAAGAACACATTTAATAATTCATATCCTAAGGTGAATAGGTTGAACATATCCTCAGAACAGGAAAGAATAGCAAAATGGATTAGTGAAACATACTTGAAACACAAAGATTCACAGAAATTATAAAATTTTAAAAAGCTGAAATTTTAAAAAGCTGAGATTTTAAAAAGCAGCATTTCACAAAAACTACAGTAAATATGAGCATGACAAAAATAGATAAGTGGATAAATTACAGTATCCTTAAAGGTATCATAGTTAATAAGTCAATATCAATACTTAATATAGTACCATAACCTCCAAATACTTAAAGAAAAAAACTAATTGAATTGAAAGAAGTTATAGTAAAAATTTAATAGTGAGAGACCTTAATGTAGCCTTTTCAGAACCAGATTAATCTAAAAGATAAAGAAGAAAAAAATTGCTGAAAGACATTTATATACTTTTAGGCAGCTTTATAGAAACTATGTATTAGGCAAAAAGAGCTCTCCAAGATGTAGAAAAACAAAAAATACCAAACATATCATTTACTAATAACAATGCAACAAATGTTCTATTTTTTTTAAAAGCCATTGAAGAAAAAATTGAAGACCAAATGACTTAACCTAAAGAACTGGTGGGTCAAAAAACAAATTATAGATTCAACAGAAAACTTCATCCAAGAAAATGACCAAAACATCTGGCATACAATTAAACTATTCCTTACAGAAATTTTCTATGTCTCAATGCTTTCAATAACAAAAGAAAAAAAAAGAACAAACCAATGAATATGAACCACTACTAGACCTATATTCCCAAAAAGATCAAAGAAAGAGAAAAAGCATCTATATTTACAAAAAAAATTTTTACTAGCTCTTTTCATAATGGCCAAAAATAGGAAAATAAAGGAGAATCCCTATTGGAAAATAACTACACATATAATAATATATGAAAGAAATATTATGCCATAAGAAATGACAAAGTAAGTTTCAGAATAAATTGAGTTCTATGAAATGATGCAACATGAGAACTAGAAGAACAATTGATACAATTTGTATAATCATATTAAAAATGCAAGGATAAAACCTAAGTACAGAATATTGAAACTGAGCATGCCACTTACCTCCTGCCAATGAGATGGTAAACCTTGACCTAAGAGATATGTATTTTTCAGGTATGGTCAATGTAGAATTTGTTTTTTTGGATTATGCATGTTTATGATAAGTTTCATTTTCCATTTTTGTCTGTTGTTGTTGATGGGAGAGGAAGGCAGCAGAAATGACATATTATAAATCTATGTTAAAAAGTAAACTTATTTTTAAAGTAAGAAGTGTAAAAAATTCATTATTCTATAACCCCTTCTGAAAATGCTCAAAATGATTTTTTTCCTTTCTAATTTCCTCTTGAATTCTATGTTTACATTTGAAAGCTTCTACATAACTCTGGAATACTTGAAAGTCTCCTATTTTAATAAAAGTCCTCTTTCCCCCTTTAAAATTATACTAAGTCATTCTTGATTGACTAGACCTAGGCAATTTTCATCTATAATTCCTTGAAATACATCAACTTTGTGGGGGGGCATATGGTTTTCAGGCGGTCTAATTCTTAGGTGATCTCTCCCAAACCTGTTTTCCAGATCAGTCGTTTTTGATAGTACATACATATTTTATTTCCTATTTTTAAAATATTTTTATTGTGTTGTAATATTTCTTTTTGTCATGTGAAATGACAGCTTCTATGTGGTCGGTTATAATTTTTAGGGTGTCAATTTCTTGGGCAACTACCTTCTCTTTAAATATATTAATTCATCTTATCTTTAGTTTTTGTTTTCTAAGTTTTTACTTTTTAAATTAGTAAGCATTTATTTTCTCTCCTTCCCATCTTCTAAATGAGAGGCAGCTAAGTGGTACAGTGAATAGAGTACTGAGCCTGTAGTCAGTAAAACCTGAGTTCCAATCCAACCTCTGACACTCACTACTGTGTGACCGTGGGCAAGTCATCTGACCTCTACTTGCCTCAGTCTCATTTTTAAAATGAGTAGTAGTAGTAGGAGGAGGAGGAGGAGTATTTGTAAAATAGTACCTACCCCCTACAACTGTTGTAAGGACCAACTGAAATAACTGTAAAGTACTTAGCACAGTACCTGATATAACTGGAGTTGCTTAATAAATGCTTATGAAAATTGGGGGAGAGGAAGAAAAATTCCTTGTAATAAACAGTTCAAGCAAAACAAATTCCCAGACTGGTCACGACCAAAATTGTATGTCTCATTCATTCTGCATCTTAAGTTTATTATCTCTATGTCAAGAAATGGACAGCCTATTTCCTCACTGGTCCTTTGGAATCAGAGTGAATCATTTCATAAAGCTGAATTCTTAAATATTCCTGAGTAGTTTGTCTCTGTGATGTTCATGTTACTATATAAACTGTTCTTCAGGTTATGCTCATTTCATTCTTCATCAGTTCATATGGGTTTCTCACAGTTCCTGTAAAACTGTCCCTTTCGTAATTTATTACAGCAAATTAACATTCAAGTGTATTTATTTACCATGGTTGTTCACATATTAATGCACTGTTGGTAAAGCTATGAATGTGCCAGCCATGCTGGAAAGCAATTTAGAATGATGCCCCCAAAGTCCCTAAATTGTATTTACCCTATGACCCAGTGATATTACTACCAGTCCCATCCACTAAAGTTAGAACAAAGAAAATTATTATTATGAAAATTATTAAAATATTCATAGCAGTTCTTTCTGTAGTGAAATTATGGTTCAGGAATGTATTCTCCTTTCCTCCATAGCTTCCATTTCATTTAAAAAATACACTTTTAATTTCTGACTTAATTTCTTCCATTACTTATACAATCTTTGTGGCTAATTCACTTTTCTCTCTGAGGCTCTACTTGGATTTATTGAGAAGTTACTTTCTTCTTGGTTTACTGGCTTTCTGTTTTCAAGCCACAGTATTTCTTTAGTGTAATTTGGTCTTCCTCTTACCTTTTGCTCTAGTTTCTAGATTGGCTGAGAGGGCTGAATTTTGTGGCTTTGTTCAGTCATTCAGTTGTATCTGACTCTTAATGATCCCATGGCCCACATCACACCCGTACTATCCATGGGGTTTTCTTGGCAAAGATACCAGAGTGGTTTGCCATTAAAGCAAAGAAAGGTTAAGTGACTTGCTCAAGGTCATACTGCTAATAAGTGCTTGAAACCCCATTTGAACTCAGGTCTTTCTGACTCTAGACTCATAGCACTATGTACTGATCCACTCAGCTGCCTAAGTCAATCAATAACATAACATTTATTAAGTGTCTGTGTCACATGAAATGAGTGAGGTAAGAAATTGTGAGGTTAGTATGTTTGAGAGAGCATCAATACATGTATTAAAAATCCTCCAATATTAAGGAAAGAGTTGGGGACGAGATAAAGATTGTGGGCCAGGCACTTAACCCACTGAGAAAAGGAGATGGTCCTGTAGTCTGGAAGACAGCAGCTACTAGAATATTCATAGGGTGGCAAAAATGGCTTGAGAGTCTCCTCCTCAAAGAAGGAGAGGCTGAGTGATGGTGTCAGAGGAAGAACCTTCAGAAATGGAAACAAGAAGCAAGGCATATTCCAATTCCCCTTACCTCAACCAGTGAGTAGTGAGGAGTAAGTGAAAGTGAAGCGAGTGCTAGAAAGGGCTGCCAGGAATGTTGTGTCCATGAGCACCAGAAGATGAAATGAAAGGAAATTGTATAAGATGAAGTCAAGTTTGTTACCTAAGGAATAGCGGAAGGGGTGGTGGGTAATCAGGAGTGAAACACGAGGGAGGCAAAGTGAAGAGGAATGGCAATAAACAGGAGGTCAGGAATGGGGTCTGAATGATGAAAGATGGGGTTTCGGAATCACTGGGATGATGAGAGCATGACTGGGGAAAGTTGATTCTATCCCCTCCCATTCTCTTGAATGGCGTGAACAGGCCCTTCTTTGTCCTGGATACAGTAAGCAAACACTCAGCCCTACCATCTGCAGGAAATTTGCAGGGTTTTGGCTTGGTTTGAATTCATTTTTGTCATAGGCCCCCCCTTCTTTGTCTCAACTGCACTGACAGGCCTCCCGCATGACCCCAGTTATCCTTCCCAGATAACCGCCCTGGCTCCATATCTTGCTGTGGTACAGACATAAGCTACCTCGTTGCTGAGATGAAAAAGCAGTGTCTCCTGCCATGGCTCAGGTGCAGTTTCCCTGGTTGCTAGGCTGGGCACAGTTCCTTCGGGCACTGATTTAGTCTCTTGTTGCCTGAGCACTACACTGCATAGGTAATACGCTGGCCCTGTCTATTGCTGTAGCTTTGGTACTGCCTGGGCACTACACTGCTTGAGTGGTGTTCTAACCCTGTATCTTAGTGTAGCCCAAGTGTGAATTGCCTGGCCCCTGCTCTTAGTACTGATCTGGCCTCCTGCTAGGCTCCAGTGTAGACCGCTTGGGGTGTTGTGTTGGGTGCTGGTCCCACCCTGTCTCCTGCTCTGGTTCTAGGCTGCATGGAGACGCTATCTTCTACCTAGGCAGGCGTGTATTCACATGGTTCTGGAAGTTTTCTTGTACTGGACTGGATGGAGGCATTTTAATTGTTCTAACCGGTTTCATCATTATTCTGCCTTTAAACCTTTACTAGAGTTTGTAGGGGATCTGGGTTCCTTTATTTCCCATCATGTTGCTGTCTTAGCTACAACAGGATGACTATTTTGAATGGAAAGAAAATAGCAGGTTGATGGTTCAACTTATAACTCACAGAAACTAATGTCTATTCTTAGTAAAATTCTAAAATGGGTTATTAAAGGGACTATTTATGAGAATTCACCAAGTAAGGAGGAGATAGAGCGTTATGAGTCAGTAAGAATTTATTAAGAACAAATCACGCACACTAGACTTCATTTTCTTTTTTGACAAGTTTGCTGGATTAGTCAAGCACTGGAATGGAATGCCCTGAGAACAGCATATCTGAATTTCAACAAGGTATCTGACAAAATCTTCTGAAATATCTTTGTGCTTAAGATGGAGAGATAATAGATGTATATGACAGCACAATTTAATGGACTTAGATGGCTTTTCTTGTTGAGTGAACAGGCCTCAAGAGCACTGGTTATCTGGATCAATGTTAACCTTGAGGGAGGCTTCCATTGGCCCTCCTCTGTTCAACACTTTCACTGCACTTTAACCAAATCTGTGAATGTCATGAAGTGGGGAAGTATAATAGCTAACATATGGAATGACAGAAATAGAATCCAAAGGGATCTTGACAGGCTAGAAAAATGGATCAATTATAATTGGATAAACTTTAACTGTAATAAATGTGAAGTACTGAGTTGAAAAAAAAACTATATACAGGCTGCATCTATACAACAGTTTATACAAAAATTATCTGAGAGTTCTATTGGACTATAAGCTCAATAAGTGTCAGTAACATAATCATGTTACTAATCAGTAATATAATCATTCCTGATACATTTTACACATAGTAGGCATATAAAAGTATTTATTAAATTTGCATTTAGAAGCTGAGTGTTTTATGACTGAGTCTTACTTTTCTCATCCTCTTCAAATTTTGGAGAATCAGAAGCTTGTTGACTTAACAAAAGTAGAATGATTAATTGATGCACATACTATTCTGTAGTATAAAATGGTTCATCAGGTAATCAGGAAAGCAGGTGTAAAGATGCGGTACAATTACTAAAGCAAAGAATAATTTATTCAGTTCATGAATATAGTTCATTTTCTTAGGAAATATGCTATTTGAGATCATATGCTGCCCAGAATGGAGTTTTCTTGTGTGCCATGGACATTGCGAATTTGTCTGTTTAGAAATGATGCACATTGTAAAGAGTTAATATTATTAGTTGATTCAGAAAATAAACAGTTATATAAATGGCATTTTCTCTGAAAATACTAAAATGTCAAACTATACCCGCAAAAGACACTCTTCTACAACATGCCTGATAAATCATTATTCAGCCTTGGTGAGAAGAAAACAATACGTAGTTATCAGTAAAGATGAAAACTGTAAATTTGTGAGTTTTCCAGGCAATGTCACCTTATACAGCCAAAAAATCTGGCTGTCCACCAAGCTAAGCAAGTTTGAGCCCTGAGACGTTCTGAAGGCTCAGAGGCCTAACAAGTGCAGTGTTTTGGAGGTCCAGTCCATTCTTTCTATTATCTTCATCCCTTAATAGTTCCTTAGTATAGATTTTATCTTCCTTTCTTTCTTTTTATCTTCTTATCTGGAGCTATTTTTTATAATTAATCGTAAAATGTTTTGGACCATTTTAAAATTATTTAATTTTAAGCATTTTTTAAAAAAATCACTATCATCAGAAGTTCACAATGTTATTTTAGTGAATTCTGTCTTTGTACTGTAGTATTTTGCCTTCTGAGTATTATGCAAAATTTGAGATTTGAAATTTTATGAGGAGATATAAATAACCTTTTCATTACTGATTACTGGAAAATGTAATTTTAAAACAACACATTGGGAGAGGAGCCAAGATTGCAGAGAAAAGGCAGTGACTTGCCTGAGCTCTCCCACAAACCCCTCCAAACACCTTTAAATAATTCCATAAAATCATTTCTGAAACAGCAGAACTCACAAAAGGACAGGGTGAAATAATTTTCCAGCCAAAGACAATTTAGAAGGCTGGCAGGAAAGTTCTGTCACAAAGTGGAATACAGCCCAGTACAGGCTGAGCCAGCACAGACCAAGCCCCATCAAACCAGAAGCAGACCTTGGGAGCCACTGAATTAGCAGTGGCATAAGCTGCTTCTGGAGCTCTTAGCCCACAGACAGTAAGGGGGTCAAACAACTGACCAGAAGGAGATTATGGGGGTCTCTCTACCGGCACTGAGGGCAAGACTCTGTTTCTTTGCCAATACTCAGATCTGGGCAGTCATAAAGCAAAGAGGAACACTAGCACCCAGAGCTTGTAGCCACAGTGGTGCAGGGACTGTCAAGGTAGAGGAAAGTGCTTGAGCTCACTCACAGATCATAGTATAGCACAGGCCAGGAGAGTAGTAAATGCATTTCTCCTTCAATCATACCACCTTGGAAGAGCTGAAAACTTACAGGTCCCTAGAAGTATCTCTGGAAACAAATGCACAAAATCTCTGAAGCTTGGGACAGTGCACCCTCCACTCTGGAGGTAGAACCCCCACTTTAATAAAGAGATGGAAGTCAAGAAATAGACTGGAAAAATGAGCAAAAGACAGAAAAAAAATTTTGACCATACAAAGTTACTACAGTGACCAGAAAGATTAAAACACACACTCAGAAGAAGACAATAAATTCACAGCTCCTACATACAAAACCTCCGAGACAAATATGAATTGGTCTCAGGCCATGAAAGAGATCAGAAAGGATTTTAAAAATCAAGTAATAGAGAGAGAGGAAAAATTGGGAAGAGAAATGAGAGTAATGCAAGACAATCATGAAAAAAGAGTCAATAGTCAGCAAAGGAGACAGAAAAAAATACTGAAGAAAATAACACATTAAAAACAGAATAGGCCAAATGTCAAAAGAGGTACAGAAAGCCAATGGCAAGAATGCCTTGAAAAGCAGAATTGGCCAAAGGGAGAAGAAGACACAAAAATTCACTGAAGAAAAAACTCCTTGAAAAGTAGAATTGCAAAAATCGAGGGGGCGGAGCCAAGATGGCGGAGTAGAAAGACTTACCTATGCTAGGTCCGAACCCACAGCCCATAGATTTCCTGTAAAAAGAACTCCTGACAAATTCTGGAACAGTGGAAGCCACGCAGAAACACAGTGAAGGAGATTTCCGTTGCAGAGAGCCCTGAAAAACCGACTGCAAAGGTACCCCAGACGGGAGCGGAGCCCTGCCCGGCCGAGCGCTTCCCAACCCCGCCCCGGCCACGCGGCACTGAGAGGAGCAAGCAGAGCCCAGCAGGCGTCAGGGACCTGAATCTCCCGCAGCTGCGAAGGTCCCTCCACCCACAGACGCACAGGTCAGTGAGAGAGACAGGCTGAGAGGGGAGCGAG
>CM053769.1:498196332-498241956 GCA_028658325.1 Potorous gilbertii | reverse complement strand
GGTAAGGGAAGGGAGGGATGATAGAAGAGAGGGCAGATTGGTAATATGGGTAATTAGAAAGTCCAGTGTATTGGGGAGGGGGCAGGGGACAAATGGGGAGAAAATTTTGGAACCCAAAATCTCGTGAAAATGAATGTAAAAAATTAAATAAATAAATTTATAAAAAAAAAGATGCATTTATAGAAATATTTTAGTATATTCTGTTGGGCAGCTAAGTGGTGCAGTGGATGGAACCCTGGCTGTGGAATCAGGACTCATTTTCTGGGGTTAAAAATCTGTTTTCAGACACTTATTGACTGTGTAACCCTGGGCGAGTCACTTCGTTGTTTGCCTCGGTTTCCTCACCTGTAAAATGGGCTGGCGGCCAGCCCAGTCCAGCATTTCTGCCAAGAAACCCCCAAAAAGGAGTCACGAAGAGGAGGGCACGACTTAAACGACTGAACAAATATTTATATAGGAACATACATTTAGTAAAAATCTTATTCTATATGGATATTTTAAGGTTTCCTTTCAGCCTCAAGTCCCTGAGAAACAGATGTAAAGACCCCTACCTGGAGGCGGAGGAATTACCTAGGGTCCTGACTGACTCGCCCCGCCCCCACGGGCCGCCCCTCCCCCAGCCCCTTACCTTCCACGAAGTCGAGGGTTCCGAGCCGAGAGACGCCTGGGCCCTGGCCCCGAAGCGGTCGGTGCCCACCGGCAGGAAGCGGCCGTAGCGCTTCAGGGGCCACTGCTCGGAGGTGCAGGGAGGAACCACCTTCGCCGCCTGCGCCATGGCCGCCACCCGCGTCTTCCTCTCGCCCGAGCCTCGCTCCGTCTTCCCGCGGCCCCGAGGACGAGCCCCAGGCGGCTTCGCGCCTAGCCAATCACGGAGCGAGCTCTCCCTGGCACCGCCTCCTGGCCCGACGCGGCCAATAAAAGGCGGCAGCCCGAGCACGCGCGTGCTGGCACGGGAAAGCACACACGTGGCCTCCGAGCGCCAGGCCATCCCGCGGACCTTTGAGTGTGTATGCGCTTCCCACGTGGCAGCGAAAGGGGCCCGACGGCGCCTGCTCTCCCCGCGCGGTCCACCCCGGGAGGCCGCCCCGCTGTACAGACAAGCTCCAGGCGGAATGAACTGCAGCTTAGCAAGTGAGAGAAGGTCCTGGAGCTTCGGGGCAGTGGGAGAGGCTGCCTGGGGCGGGATCGGAGGCGATATCGTGAGGGGAGGGCGTGAACCCACCGGGAGGGCCGGGGTCGGGTCCGTGATGAAGGGCGTGTAGGTGGTAGATGACCTGGAGGGGCTAGGGAGCCATCGATGGCCACGGAGGGACGGGGCTGGCTCCGACCGGCCCAGCGCCGCCACCGAGGGACGGGGCTGGCTCCGACCGGCCCAGCGCCGCCACCGAGGGACGGGGCTGGCTCCGACCGGCCCAGCGCCACCTCAGCGTATGCCCCCAAGGACATAAGAAGCCTTGATTTAGGGGGAAAGTTCCCTAGGAGGGCCTGACCCGAGGCTTCCTCAGCGCTATCTGTCCATCTGTTCATCAGGGGAACAACAGACATTAGAATTGGACGTTTTCTTTTCTTTTATTTGTTTTGCCCGAAACTTAAACTTCAACATCTATCAAGGGTGAATTGTGTGAATATGGAAAAGTTAAATAAGCAGCTGCCCTCAGTGGAGCTTACTATCTAACCAGGACAGTAATGCCCATTTCCTTAATGGGTATAGTATGAACGTATCATCCTCATATTCCACCCCTTCACAAATTACAATACTACCCACGTTCTACCCCAAACGTGTCCTGGTGTCCCTTGCCTTCCCTCTACCCTTAGGCTTCCTTGAAAGCTCGTCTTAAATATCACCCCCTCCTTTTAATTCAGTTCAGAGAGAGTTCATCAGCTTGCTAGTGTAGACCTGAAGGTTTGGTTAAAAAAAGGCGAACAGGCTAAAAGCTTATTGTTTATTCCCTTAAAGCCAGTGGTTACATGATCATGGACCCAGAAAAAAGAACTCAGACTGCCTGAATGACCAGGTTTAAATGCACTTTGCCATTAGAAAGGAATTTTCTTAGTTGTCTAAGTTGTAAATTTAGTGGGATAAGACAATTAACAAAAGTGTTAGTATGGAATTTATGACTTTCCTCTATGTAGTATATGTCTCTGTGATACAAGATAAGGAAAAATACCACCACTTGGGTTTCAGGCATCCTGTCATAAACAGGTCTTTGAAATTGCTGATCCAGAAAAGGGCATTTTTAGAGCAAAGCAAAGCAGTCTGATTAGTTCAGGCTTGGGCCCTTATTAAAGTCCAAAATTTATATTAAATGATATCAGTAGATAATTGGGCAAACTGTGACTAGATCTAAACTGTTGTTAGAGCTATGAAGTTAGAAGATATTGGGTCAAATATTTCCTTGGTCAACCTCCCAAAGAGTTATTGAAAGGGCTGAGAGGGGAGGGAAATGTATGGATGCAAAAGTACTAAGCAATGGCTTTATTTATAGTAAGAAAATATCAGAAATGAACTAAATATCCAAGTGTTGGTGAATTGTTAAATATCCCAATATAGTGGAATATTATCTCATCATAAAAATGAGAAACATAAAGATGGAAAAACTTATGTGAGGTGTGCCAAACAAAAAGCAAAACTTCAGGCATGCACATTGCAATTTTAACATAAAAGAACAACAAATTTTATACACAATTGGAAAAGCCCTCAAAAATGAGATGGAAAAAGAATAACAAAGATTCCATGTATTTTGTTCAAGTTAAACATTTGCAGAGTGTGTTTAAAACAACAACAAAATGAAATAATTTCTTCCCTTAAGAAGCCTTCATCTATATTTATTTCCATACATAGACAGAGTTTTTATCAATGTACTAAGCAGTTCATACCAATAGAGCAGGGAGACAGAACAGTGGGTACAGGGTGGATCTTGACATCAGTACTATCTGTCTTCAAGCCATTCCCCTGGTACATTCTAGCTGTACCATCCTGAGTACTTCTCAGTACTCCAAGTAACATTCTGAAATCATAACCAATATAGCAGCTGTCATTCTGTATCAGTGGAGGGAGGTCCCGCACCAGGAATCCTCACACTAGAGTGAAAAAGAGAAATAAACATCTAAATTTGTGTTACAGCTTATAGAAGAGGAGACAGGGAGGTTAATTGGGAGACGTGCTTCAGGCAATGACTAGTGAGTATCTGAAGCTGCTAATTCAATATGCTAGTCACCATTAGACCTAGATGCCTTTATGTGCCATTAAATAAGATGGAGAAGGAATGGTTAGAGAAGTAGAATAGCCAAGAGTATAGACTGTCACCTTCAACTTTTCCTTACTCCTCT
This sequence comes from Potorous gilbertii, assembly GCA_028658325.1. Lineage (NCBI taxonomy): Eukaryota > Metazoa > Chordata > Mammalia > Diprotodontia > Potoroidae > Potorous > Potorous gilbertii. Next base: position 498,238,626 of record CM053769.1, on the reverse strand, counting down.
TGATGTCTTGCCTCTGAGACTGTCTCCAGTTTATCCTGTATATGTCTTATTTGTATGAGGTTGTTTACGTTTCCTCCACTTAGGACAGTACATGGGACACAGTGGTGCCTAATAAATACTTACTGGTTGACTGAAGCCGAAGGTGGAGAAAGGAGTATCCAGAAGGATAAGTAGTCAAAGGCGTTAAAAAAAACTGCCTCCAGTTAAAGAGCCTGAGACAGGAGCAAAGACCTTTGGTTTAATGATGTTGTTTGACCTTTGATAGCGGTTTTAGCAGAGATGTGAGGATATGAAGACAGGAGGCTAATTACAAGAGGTAGAGGAGAAAGTCTCAAGGAAATAGAAGTATCAGCTTTGGATGACTTTTTTATTAAGTGAAAGAGAAGAGAGGAAAGACAGTCATTTTGGTTGCTATTTTTAGTATAGTGATATAATTATAGGTAGTATTTCTATAGAGTTTTAAGATTTGCTAAGTGCTTTACAAACATTATCTCATTTGGTTCTCACATAGTACCAGGAGATAAGTGCTATTTTTTACCCCCATTTTACAGATGAGGAAACTGAGGCTGCGAAAGGTGAAGTGTGTGTGAGACAGAGAAAGGAGAGAGGAGGAGATTGGGGTGGGGAGAGAGAAAGGGGAAAAGAAGTGGGAGAGAGGAAGGGAAAAGGGGAGGACAGAGACGGGGAGAGAGAGGGAAGCGGGGAAGGCAGCAAAGAAGGGAGAGAGGGAAAGAGACTGAGACAGAGAAAGTGCTATGTGCTAGGTCTTGAAAAATTAGAAACACCTGCTGTTCTACAAGTGTTTACAGTCTGAGGTCTAAACTGCACTCAGGACTCAGGATTAAAGAACATGGAGACAACAGAAACAACTTCAAACAAATATATTAGTTAAACCAATAACAATACTTGAGAAATATGTACAGGCAAAGACAAAGTACATGATATCAGTGGAAAAAACAGATGCAGATTATTCATTCATTAAACACACTAAAAAACTATTATATGTAAGGTCCTGTGTTGAGAGGCAGCAGAGTCTTTTAGTCTTGAGGATCTGTGGTCAAATCCTACCTCCGACACATTACAGCTGTAAAATCATAGTTAAGTCATTTCAGCCCTTGGGCCTCATTTTTTTTTTGGAAATTTTTTGGTCTATTTTAAACTTAAATACAAAATGAGAAAAGAAAAGAAACATTGCCTTGTACACAGCAGAACATTAGGGAGGATTCTATATAAAACAATCCATTTCAAGAAAACCTATATAGTAAATACTACACATTGTTTTCAAAGCTATCCAGCCTTTCTTTGTTTTAAGGTTGGTTTTCCTTTTTTTTCTCTGCTGTGCACTTTTTACTTTATGTTTTTCCCTCCCTCTACTCCCCCAACCCTAAAAAGGGTTACAATTAAACCTGAATATATATATGTACATATTCATATACATCTATATCTATAAACATATACATATATATGTAAGACTGCATTATGCTTATTTTCACCTGTCTCTGTTTCTCCGAAGGTAAATAATATCTTCTTTCATAAGTCCAGATCTTTCCAAGGTTTTTCTAAATCAAACAGCTCATCATTTCCCACACCACAGCAATCACATCCTATCTGAGAGGTTGTCTATGAAAATATTTTCCCAATTTTCCACATTCCTTCTATTCTTGATTACGTAGGTTTTATTTATATAAAATTTAATTTAAAATAATCAAAATTATCTATTTTGTACTTCAGTGCCCTCATCTTATAATATAGCTTAAGATCTGATACTGCTGAATCTACTTTCTTTACATCTTTTCTCCCTGGTTTCTTTGAAGTTTCTGACCTTTTGTTCTTCCAAATGAGCTTTGTTATTATTTTTTCTAACTCAGTAAAATAATTTTTAGTAGTTTAATTGGGATGACATAGACTAAATAGATTAGTTAGGTAAAAGTATCATTTAAAAAATTGTATTGCCTTTATCTACCCATGAACAATAAGTATTTAGATTTGAGTTATTTGTATCTGAGTTTATTTGTACAAAAGTATAAAAAGTGTTTTATATTTATGTTCATACAGTTCCTGTTTTTTGGCAGATATACATGTAGGTATTTTATAGTCTAGTTATTTTAAATGGTCTGAAACAATATTGAATAACATTTCTGCCATATAGTGTAGTTTCTCTTTTTTTAATTAAATCTATTTTAATTTTAACTTTATGTGAGATCATGATTACTACCACTACTTTTTTATATAATAAATTCTACTCTTACCCTTTATTTTGTCTTTGTGTGTATCTTTTTTTTAATAATGTTTCCTGAAAGCAACATATTGTTGAATTCAAATTTTTAATCTTCTGTCCATTTCCATTTTGTAGATAAATTCATCCCATTCACATTCTAAGCTACAATTACTTGCTGTATATTTTCCTCCTTCCTAGTTTTCACCCTATTTACTCTATCCCTCCTCACTCCTCTGCTTTACTTCAACCTACTACCTTACCCTCCTATGCCTTAACCTACCTATCTCTCTAAGAGTCCCTCCCTTACCCTCTCTCTCCCCACTCTATCCCCTTGCCCTGTTATTTCTTTCTGAATTTAAAAGACTCTTCCTCTCTTCTCTCTCTCTCTCTCTCTCTCTCTCTCTCTCTCTCTCTCTCTCTCTCTCTCTCTCTCTCTCTCTCTGTCTCTCTCCCCCTCTCCCCTCTTTAACCCGTTCCCAATGAGAGTAAGATTCCAACATTACCTGCCCTCCTCCCTACTAGCTTCTTCTGTAACAATTTTTCCTTTTATGCCTCATTTGTATGACATAATTACTCCTTTTTATCTCTCCCTACACAGTTTGACTTTTTTAAGAATCATCCCATCATATTCAGCTTAGCCCAAGACTTTCTTTCAAACTGTCCAAATAATGATGACAGGTACACATATCTGCACTTGAGTTCTGGGCAGCTCCATTGTACAGTGGATAGAGCACTGGACCTACTGTCAGGAAAACTCATCTGCCTAAGTTGAAATATGGCTTCAGACATGTCCTAGCTGTATGACCCTGGGCAACTCATTTAACCTTGTTTACCTCAGCTTCCTCATCTGTAGAATGAGCTAGAGAAGGAAATGGCAAACCATTCTAGTATCTCTGCCAAGAAAACCCTAAATGTAGTTACAGAGTCTGAAATGATTGAATAACAACGAATTGGATATAAAATCAGATGACTTGGGTATGACCTTGAGCAGATGTTTCACTTTTCTGTTCCTCTGTTTCCCTGTCTGTAAAATTCAAGGGTTAGACTAAAGTCTTTTTCAGTCCCAAACCTCTGCTGTCTAGAGTGGCAGGCAGGATCATGTCTGGTCCTGCTGCCTCCACAGTTAAAAGGGCCTTTTTTAACCTTGTCGGTGGCAGGGTGGAGAGGAGCATATGTCTTGCATGGCTGCCTCCTCCTCATCTGATGCCATCCCTGAATCCCGGTGGCTTTTGCCTTCTTGGTCCCAGGCTGCTGCTGTCAGACACACTTCACATGAGCAGACTGGAGGAGCAGAAGGAGCCAGCGTCGGGCACCTGTCATCTGCCCAAGGACACAGAGGTTCAGTGCAAGTGTTTCCCCTGCAAATTCCCTTCCCAGTCAGATGCCTCTGAGGCAAATTAATCCTGTGTCACCAGTATTTGCAAAGCTCAATTCAAAAATGCAAGACAAATAGGCTGAAATCACCATCTTAAAAGGATACAGTCATAGGAATAATATCATGCTGGATGATCCAAATTCTCCTGGAAAGATAATGGATTTTAAACAACCAGAACCACACACACAAAAATTTAGCTTCTAGGAGGTTCTAATTCTGAGAGGCTGAAGGTCTAGAGCCATAAGGATTATCATAAGCTTGCTGTGTGACCTTAATGAAGGAGTTGGACCAGCTGATCTCTAAGGCCCTTCCAGGGCTTTCAGCAAGTGCTCTCAGTCCCTCCTGATTCTGCTGCCCTCATCCTGAACTGAAGGCCTTTGGGAATTAAGGGAAGTCAGCTCCCATCTTTCTGCATCCTTCTTCCCAGACCTGCAGTGGGCATTTCTCCACTTAGCTTCAGAGGCTGAGACTGAAGGTGATTTTTCTCCCAGAGGCCACAGGACTGTTTTAAGAACACACTGGCAAGGCGGCAGGTAAGGGGCAGCCACTAGGGATTTTGTCTTTTCTAACGTAATCACGCTGGGCAGGCACAGGAGGCAACCGGAGGACACTATTGGTCTTCATTTTTCTCCCTTCCCTGGGAAACTCAAGAACTTCACTGTCTCCCAACATGTCTGATGGTTTTCTCCTTAGTGAAAAATGAACCCACCAGGCCAGTTCTCACTCAACAGAATGAGTGCTTTATTCAGAAGGACATTTGCTGGGCCTTTTGGACTTCCTTCAGATATGGGCCTAAAATTAGCACCCCCATGGGTTCATATGTGTTTGTGTATGTGCATAGGTGCATGCACCCATACGTGTTGTTGAATGTGTACAGTTGCATTGCACAGGCATGTTGGACACACATGTGCATGTGTGGATTATGCAATTGCCTTGCTCATTTGTGCACATGCATGTATTGTAGGAATGTGTGTGATTGCATCACTCATGTATACATGCACAGGTGTGTTAGACTGCATGTGTCACATGCATGTGTGTGTCCATGCATGCATGTGTGTGTGCAGTGCTCTACAGACTAAACCCTCCCTTATTCAACTTTCCTCCAATACCTTCAGCTTATGACAGCATGTCACGTTTGCACCAGCCAAGCAACTAGCACCACCTACTGGGTTTTTGCCTCTCCAACTTCTCCTAGGTTCTGTACCATCTTGGTAGTGAATTTCCTTCTTTCCATTTCCTTTTCCTTTCTTTACCAGTGCAACCAACCTCCTACGTGTTTTACAAGGGAATTTATTTCCAAACACTTCAGGGAAGACAGAACAGACTAATGGAAGAAATTTCGAATTGGGAGGGAGAGGCTTCAACCCCCAAATTACTAGCTCTGTGACATTAGGCAAATCCCTTAACCTCTCTGGGCCTTGGTTTTCTTTTCCATCAGATAAGGGGGTTGGTCTACTGAGAATCATACTTCTCGGGCAGTGGATGGAAGATGTGGGCTTGGAATCAGGAAAATCTGAGTTCAAATCCAACCTCAGACACTTACTAGCTGTGTTGCCCTGGTCAAGTTGCTTAAACACTATCTGCCTCAGTTTCCTCAACTGTAAAATTTAGATAATAATAGCGCCTACCTCCCAAGGTTGTTGTAAGGGTCAAACGAGACAGTATTTGTAAAGTGCTTACTTAGCACGGGACCACAGCAGGTACTATAAAAATGTTTATTTCCCTCCCCACCGTGGACCTATAATAGACAGAAGGCAGGGGATGGCAACAGATTGCAAGCATTCTTAGAGTTTAGCCCTCATCTTCCACACCAACTACAGTGATCAGACTCTTCTTGGACTGCCTCCCTCCTCACCTCCCACACAGTCTCCCAAATGGTATTAACTTATCAGAAGACCCACAGGGGCATAGATTTAGGGTTGGAAGGGACCTTAGAAGTGATCAAATCCAACACTTTTATTTTGCAGAAGATGAAATAGACGTTCAGAACCTCAAAGGAATTGGTCAATGGCAGAGGCAGAAATCAACCCTGTGGCCCTTATCTCAGCTCCATGACTTTGTCTGGGTGAGCAGAAGTTGTGAGTCAGCTCTGCCCAAATCCCACCCCAATATGCTTCTTCAGGCCTCAGTTTCAGGTGTAGGGGTCTAGGGCTTCAGCTGGTACTTACCTAATGTGTGTGTGTGTGTGTGTGTGTGAAGGAATGTGTAGCATCCCACTTCCCAGACATTTTCTGTATAACACAGGACCAAAAAAGGGCCTTAAATAACCCCACTTTGCCCCTTGCAAAATCTCAGCAAGAAAGATTCTTTTCTTTCTGTGTCCCAAACGCTGAGATCCCTAGAAACTTCTCCCTCCTCTTTTTTACCTTTACCTGTTCTTTTGGGGTCTGTGGAGTGTTCAGAAGGACTGACACCTCTGGTATGAAGACTTGCCAAGATCTTTTCAGAGCTGCTCATCCACTTTGGGTATCCAACTGTCACCCAAATCTCATCTGTGGCTCCAAGAATCTGTAGCAACAGCCCTACATACCCTGGTAAAACTGTCTCAGCAGATGGGCTAAATCAGGTTGAGGGAACCCAGCAAGCCTCAGATCTGTTGGTGAGTTAGGGAAGTGTGTACTCCAAGGATGTGAAGAATTCCCCTGGTGGAATGGGTAGGTGAGAACAACTTGTTCCAATGGCCATGAAGGTGGCAGAAGCCTGCTCTGTGGGGTGTTTAGACCTTGGTCAGATACTGAAGATGCCATGGTCATCCACTGCATCCAGAACCATCTTCAGTCAGCTGGATTTGGGAATATGTCAAAGATTCTGAAAGAAAGAGTGAGGCTGATGACCGTGCAACTCTGCCTCACTTAAATCCAATTCAGGAGCAAGTCAAGACATCACCTGTGATGTTACTCTTTGAAATGAAGGACAAATGACCTGTCCTTATATGATTGGTCTACTTGACATAGATCCCACAGAATGTTTTTCTTACGAACTCCAATTTATGTTTTCTCTGTCTTGTTTGTGCAAAAGTGTTTGAAGTTGTTTCCCTCATTAAAATGTGGGTTCCTTGAGGGCAGAGATTGTCTTCCCTCTTTGCTTCTCCAATACTTAGCAGTGTCTGAAACATAGAAGTTACTCAATAAATGTTTGTCAACTGACTGAACTTAAATAATAAACATAAATATTTCAATATACAGAAAACAGAAAAGGAGATGCTATATGGAGCTACAAATTGCTGTATCATTGGTTATAATATAATATAGCATAACATATAATATAATACACTACAATAGAATATAACATAACATAAAGCAATGCAATATAATACAATATAAAATAATATTTAATATAATAGTAACAAAACTGCCCTGCTTGACTAAGTTTCCCTCTGAACTCCCTTGTGCTCTCCTCCAGGACATTAATTTGGGTTAGTGATATAATTTTCTTTCTTTTCTTTTCTTTTTGTTAGCATTATTAACATTGGCCTTTAGCACAATGCCAGCACATACTAAGTAACATTTGTTGATTGACTGGTTGATTGAAAGCAATCTGCATTTACATAAAGAATAATTTTGGGGAATTATTCAATTTAAAATTTAGGTAAATTCAGCAAGGATTTGTGAAGCAATTACTACAGATAAGGCCTTGTTAAAAAGAGCCCTTTGAGTCTAAAGATGAACTTTCAACTAGATTCCTTTCAATATAACCCCTCCCTCAACAATTTAAAAAATTATGATTTGACTCATAAGAACGTGATTTGCATATGCCCACTTAGGAAAATACCTTTTGTGTGAAATGACACCCACCTGTGTAGAGTATTTGTTCAAAAGAAGATTGAGTTGTATAGGAAAATTTTTAGTTACTAGTTAATAAAATAAGAGTTAATAAAATTATTGAGCCAGTGTCTTCTATATCTTTAAATCCATCCCTGCCAGGATGGAATGACACCTTATCTTACCTCCTGACAGGAAAGATTATGTGGAAAGAATTCTGCCTCTGAGTTCATATTCCCCCTTCTCATACTTACTGCTTAAGTGTGTGAACTTGGACAAGTCGCTTAACTTCTCTTGTCCTCAGTTACTTATCTGTAAAATGAGTCCAGCTGGACTAAATGTAAGGGAAGATCCCTAAATTTATGAGCCGGTGATAATTGCCCCAACTGAGCTTCCTCTGAGAAATCTCAGATAGCTTCTGAAATCCCTCCCATGAGCCCTTCTCATCTCTTTATGATCCTATAAATGACCATGACCCTGGAGAACCTCAAGCTCAGGGATGCTTGGATGACTCGGGCGAAGACCAAAGATTCCCAGTTTGGGCCTTCCATTGTGAGGGTATCACAAGTGATCATGCCTCGGAGTTAATGATCATTAATCTTGTACAAAATCTCCATAACTAAGATCTCAATAGTTAGAACAGAGGTTTTAGCCTGGGGTTCATTAACTTTTTTTCTTTAAAAATAGATTGATTGCTATTTCAATATAATTGAATTGGTTTCCTTGTAATTCTATGCATTTTACTTTATATATTTAAAAACTTTATTCTGAAAAGTCATCTATAGGTCTCATCAGACTGACTGCCAAATGGGTCTATGATACAACAAAGGCTAAGAACCCCTTACCTAGAGAATCTTTTTGTTTCAATAAGGTAGGTTCTCCCTTCAATGATATGGATTGTCCCTTGTCTGCTTCTCCCCAGAGATCATCCTTAGCTGATGAACCTCTCTGAACTTAGACTGGTCCTCAGGAAAAAGACACATTTTATTTACCTCCAGGGCTTGTGTGTGGGCAGCTAGGTGGTTCAGTGGACAGAGGGTTAGACTTGGAAGCAGGAAGACTAGAGTTCAACTCATGCCTCAGATACTTACTGGCCGTGTGATCCTGGACAAAGCACTTAATTACTTCAATTTCTTCATCTGTAAAATGGGGATGATAACAGCTTCTATTTCATAGAGTAAGGCCCAAATGAGATAACTCATGTAAAGTGCTTTGCAGACCCTGAAATGCTGTATAAATTCTATCTGCTACTGTTATTGTTATTAACATTATTATTAATTATTAAAGCCTCTCTAGACTGGAAGGACTTGATAGAGCATGGGCTCCTCAAGAGCCCATGGTCCCCTTGATTTGAAGCCTTCAGCCTGTCTCAATGAACTTTAAGTCACTTCCTTTAACTTTTAACTACCTTATCTGTAAATGGGAATGATAATCTCCCATGCAGGGTTATCTTGAGGAAAGTGCTTTGCAGACCTGAGTCTGCATTATGATTTGGAATTAGGAGTAGGAATTATAGAGGGCATTTATAAGTCAGTTCACGATTTCCAGCTCACTTCCAGGGATATTTGAGCTTCACAACATCCCTGTTGGGTAGGTACTATTTTTATATTATACTCATTTTACAGATGAGGAAACTGAGGCACAGAGTTGTTATGTGCCTCCTGGTCATGGTTCCACAGCTAATAGGTAGGTAGAAATTTATACCTAGGTACCTCCTAACCCAGGGGTAAGTACCAGAAGTGGGATCTGAATCCTGCTCTTCCATCTAGCTCCTCTATGGCTAAATGACTGGCTGGCTGATTCCAGTTTTCTCTCTTTCATCTGTGCTACTTGGCCTGATCTTCAGTCTTCTTAGCTGTCTGTTTACTCTGCATTGTTTCTTTTTTAATATTTTTGCCTGGCATTGGCAGCTCAAAGGGATTTTCCTATACAACCTGTAGGCTGCATGGTGTCCTTGAAAGAACTCTGGATCTAGAGTCAGAAGACCTCCAGAGGCAGCTACGTGGTGCAATGGATAGAGTGCTGGACTTGGAATCCAGAAGACCTGAGTTTGAAAACTGCTTCAGACATTTGTCAGCTGTGTATTGGGGTAAATTGTATAATCTCTCAGGCTTAGTTTCCCTCTTAATAAAATGGGGATAATGACTGCACATTTCCTACAGAGTTGAGTCTAGTGAGGATGCTCTGACCTCACTCTTCCAAAACATGGCTGCATCTTCCCCGTTATGGTTCTTTGAGATACCTGTGGGAAATTGGGGTATCTTTCTCTGCTGCCATCCACTCAAGCTCCCTTCCAGTTTCTTCTCCCCACCCCCTCTTCAGTCCCAGTTCCATTTAACAAGTTAGCATCAATTAACTCTTACAAAGACATCTTTACTTCAAAGACATGGCAAAAGGAGAAGTACCAGTATTTCTCCCCAATATCTGGGAGCACAGTCTTCCCTCAACCCCCTCAGTTTCTGGGCAAAGAACACTGGAGCCAAGGGACTTTGATTTTAATTCTGGCTTTTCCATTAGCTACCTAGACAGTTCGCGTCATTTCTCTAGACCCTGGTTTCCTTCTCTGTAAAATAATGAGGTCAGATCAGATGACCCCTCAGGCACCTTCTAGACACCAGTTTATGTGTTCTAATACCCTTTCCACAGGACAGCCTTTCAAAAGATTGAAAAGAGTTATCATATCCCCCATCTTCTAAGCTTTTTCTTCTCCAGGCTAAATATCTTCTAATTTCTTGAGCTAATTCTGTATGGTGTAGTTTCCAATCCCTTAAACATCCTTTTTTATCTCCCTTCATCATACTCTCACTTCTCAGCATCCTTCCTGAAAAATGGTTCCCAAGCATGGAATATAATGCAGCCTGATACCGATTAGCGTGAATAATGAACCCCTGAAGTAGTCTCATGTATTTGAATTCACACTATTCAAAGTTATAATTACATAAAATATGATCATTAGTTCCATCTCAGTGAAATACATAGTGTGAATTTGAATAATGCTACCCCTTCAGGGGATTCGTTATGCCCAATAGGGACCTAGCTGTACTTCAGATGTGGTCTGCAATTGGACCTTTACCAATAGCTCTGGGAATTTGGGATAGGGTGGACGAGAATGTCCCCTTTCCCCCAGAGGTGTGTCAATTCCTGTAGTATCCACCAGGATAAAAACCAGTTTGTGTCAGGCAAGTCAGTGTATGTGACTCAAAGGCACCTAGTCCTGGGATGCTGTATAAGGAAGCAATGTTTTTATATAGTAACCTTTGTGCCTCTAATGGCACATTAACACGCACTGTTAGAAAGCAATTATTTGGAATTTTTTCAGTCTATCTCTGTCACATGCAGGAGGCACTGATCCATTTCAGGAAAAAAATGTTTCAGTCTGCTTGTGTTGGTGACTGATGATCTCTGCTTGTCCAAGGACGAAATGAATAGTGAATAATGCTACTTTCATTTAATGCATACCAGCTCTGGGGAGGGTGAGCTGGTGAAAAAATATGTGTAGGCTGGTAATTTGGGGGTAAATGTTTGCAAGGTTGGGTTAAGTGTCAAAAATAGAGACTTCTAGGAAGTTGCAATGGTTTTAGCCTCAAGAAGAAAAGGAGGGGCGAACATCAAGACCTACTTTGGATATATCAAAGTGTGACTGACACAGAACAGTAACTAGCCATACTTTACTCCTACAGAGGAGAAGACAAGAAGAAATTCATTTTTGCCACATTTGGAAGCTGGGAAGGATAGTACACAAGTTTTATGACAGAGTCTGGATCCAAAACATTCTCACCAGACTAGAACATGGACTCAGATCTAACGAGATGAAATTGAGTAGGGATAAAGGTAAAGTCTTATGCAGGTCCAAAAAAAGTCAGAGTAAGGATGGCAACTATGCAACTAGAATTAAATATACCAAGGACTGGTGGCTTGGACTTTAGGTTAATCTGCTGGATTTTTTTTACAGTTGGCCATATAGCAGGTTGGTGATTGGTTAGATAATAGTTTATCTGAAAAAATTCCAAGTGCTTTAGTGGCCAACTGTATGAGCTGGCAAGTAAAAGAAACCCTAATGTAGTCTTAAACTGTGTGTGGTATGCAGGACTAGGGAAGTGGTATGATTGTTGCTTCAGAACTAACAGGGACTTTGGATGTCATCTCATTCAATATCCTTCTTCACTGTGTACATGAGGAAATTAGGGGCCCAAAGAACTGAAACCTAGATCTTTTGACTCCAATGTTCTTTCTACAGACATACTCTTCCTCTAATTCATTCAGGCAATGAAAATGTATTAAATGCATACTCTGTGCCAGGCATTGTGATGAGCACTGGGGATGAAAAGATTGGAATTAAACTGTAGTCAGCCCTGGTCACATCACCTTGGGTATGGGATGTTAATTTCGAGGGGCCACACTTAGGAAGTATATCATAAGCCAGAGAACATTCAGGGAAAGAAGACAGGATGGTGAAAGTCCTGTAGAATATGAGGATAGATGGGACAATCTGGAGATGTTCAGTCTCAGGAAGGAAAGACTTAGAGAAGGCATCTCAGCCATCTTGACACCTATAAACATCATATGGTAGAGACTGCTTGATTCTGATAGAACTAAGAGCGATGGAGGGAAGTTCAAAAGAGACAAATTTAAACTAGATATAAAAAGAAATTTCCTAACAGTGAGGACTAACACCCAACAGAATGGGAGGCCTTAAGAAGCAGGTGATTCATTCTCACTGAAGATCTTGAAGTTAAAGCCAGATGACCATTTGTCAAGAATGACATAAAGGGACTCATGTTCACATAGAAGTTGAACTCGAAGGCTGCTGGGAGCCCTTCCTCCTCTGAGATTTTGGTATTCCATGATTGCCAAGTATGGCCAGGGCATTTTTACCCCTGAGTTCTGAAAGTCTGTGGATATCTGTTTATCCAGGATGGATTAGAAGAGTGCTGGCTAGAGGCAGAGGGATGAACTAGAAGACACCCCCAGGCCTCCTCCAGTTTATACTTCCATGCTTCCGTGATATAGGGGAAAGTCCCTTAATATGCCCCTGTGTTTCAGCTCCCCCAACCCTACAACAGGAACAAAGCCACATTCCACTGAACTCTATGAGGACTGATACAATCATCATTCTAAAAAGCTTTGAGTTGAGTTTATCTGGTATAGCAAGAGCATCCCCATGGGCCTTGGTGGTAGGGGCTGGTTCATGGGAGTCTTTTTTACCCCAGTGGAGTAGCTGAAGTTCTCCTGTGACTATACCTAGAGCATTAAGTGGTATCATTGGAAGAGAAATGAGCACACAGCAAGCAGGTGGTCATTGGACACTTAACCAGTTATGTGATCAGGGGCAAGTTATTTAACCCCTTTCCGAGCTTTGGTTTTCTCATCTATTAACAGAGGTAATAATACTTTAGTACTGGCCCTACAGGGTTAACATGTATCTCACATGAGATAATCTATGTAAAGTGTTTTACATACTTTAAAGCACTCTATTATTATTTTTCTCAGACACTAGCTGTGTGACCCCAGGCAAGTCACTTAACCCTGTTTGCCTCAGTTTACTCATCTGTAAAATAAGATAGAGGAGGAAATGGCAAACTATTTTAGCATCTTTGCCAAGAAAACTCCAAATTGGGTCATAAAGTGAAGGATATGACTAAAACAACTCAATAACTTTTAGTTATTGTTGTTAGAAATCTACTATTAGTAGTATTTCTTCAGATCAGTTTTTAATTTGTAAGACAAGTCCATTATTTGTATCCATATTTTGGTAGTGCAGTAGAAAAAATGCTGTATTTAAAGTCAAATCTTCTGCTCTCACTGGTGTAATCTTAGGTAAGTTATCTTTTTGGACTCCAGTCTAAAATTGTCTCTTTTGTAATAGATGGTCTATGAGGTCCCTTCCATTATGACATTATCATTCCTTGATCCTATTATTTCTTGTTTCTTACTAGACTATAAGCATCCTGAGACTAGGGAGTTTCTGGGTCCTTACCTTAGCTCCAGCCCCAGGGTTTTGCCCTGAGCATGGAATTCATAAATGTGGGCTAAATGATTGTGGAAAGGATTCTGAGTCATCTTTGCTAACCACAGACCTTCATCTCTTGGGTCTATTGTCAGAGAAATAATGAGGAACTGTAGAAGTGCCAAGCAAAGTTCAATGACCCATCCATTAATTACTCACAGATAATCCTAAATTCCCTTCTTCTATCATCTATCCAGTTGAGGGGTGCTCAGAGAAGGCCTCCTTGTTGTACTGAGTCAAACAGAGTAAGAGTAACAGCTACGTGACTAGAATTATATACTGAGGACTGGTGGCTGGAACTTAGGATGATCTGCTATTTTTCTGTAGGCAGAGACAATGAATAATTGGCCATATATCAAGGAAGAAGGTGGATGTTGGTGAGGGAAGAGTGGAAATGGGAAAAGAGAAAAAAAATAGCTCTCCTTGAGATCGATTTCTCTAATTCTTGGTGTTTGGGTACAGTATGAAAATGACTTTTTACTTTGGATTGTTTTGACTCAATTTTGAAGAAAACATGCATTTTAGGGGTGGAGAAATCCACCAGAATGTACCCTAATAGAGGAAACTAAGTGGTTTGGTGTCAGAAGAACCTCAGTTCAAATCCCATCTTGAATACTGATTCACAAGTTCCTTAACTTCCTCCAGCTTCACTTTTTCCATTTGGATAGCAGGGAACATAACAGCACCTCTCTTGTAGAGAGGTGATGAGAATCAAATGAGTACTTTTCAAATAATAGAGTGTTACATAACGTTAGCTAGTTTATTAATATTGTTGTTATTGCCACCGTCTTTCCCATGAAGACCAAGACTTAGGCACAGGTACACATGTTCCCCTTCACATAAAGACATCCTAGTTGGAATGTGGTCTTTTGTTGGGCAACCTTAATGTTATTTCTAAAATGATAATGCTGATGCTATATTTGGTATCAATTTTTTTAAACCACCAATTCCAATTAATTCTTGTTTTCTATTTAATTCTATAGATATCTATTAGGTACCTGCTCTATGCAAGACATTGTTGTACAGTAGATATCAAAAATACAAAAAGGGGAAAAAAGACACAGACCCTGTTTTTTTGAAAGTAGTTTTTAATCAGATGAGTGGATAAGACATGTATCCAAATAGTAATCCAGGTTTATAGCCTTGGTATCATCATCGACACTTCACTCACACTCACTCCACATGTCCAATCTGTTGTCAAACTTTGCAGTTTCTACCTTCAAATAGTTCCATCTTGTATCTCCTCTCCACTCACTTAGCCATGGCCCTAGGCCTAATAGAGACCATCATCATCTTTCACCTGGACTGTGATTGCAAGAACCTTCTAATTGTTCTGTCTTTAATCTCTCCCCACTCCAATCTATCCCTCGCTCAACTGCCAAAGTACATCTATTGAGTTATCTATCTATCCATCCATCCATCCATCAATCCATCTCTATCTTTTTTTATTCATCTATTTTTTTGTTTATATATGCATATTGTTTCTCTTGATAGAATATAAGCTTCTTAAGAGCAGTAACTGCTCTTATTTTTTATTTTCATTTCTAGCACCATGCCTACCACTTTTTAGGCACTTAATCAATGGCTGTTTATTGATTAATAAGGAAAGGTATTGAGTAGGAAATGTATTTCTGACATAGAGTAAAGGCCTAATCAAAGACACAGAGGTGAGAAATGGCAGGTTGAAGTCTATGTTCATAGTAACAAATCCCTAGAGGGGTCCTGAGAGGTCATCTACTCCAGGCTCCTCATTTTACAGCTTAGGAAGTTGAGGTTCAGGGTCATGAAGTGATTTAGTCAAGGTCACATATGATCAAAGGTAGAATTTGAACCCAAGTCCTCAGATTCCATGGCTAGTGCTCTTTCCATTGTAGCCCTTTTTAGAAAATTTCTCTTAAGCTGATCTGACTGGAACATAAAGTGAATGACGGACATTTGTGAGGTGGAGCTGGAAAAACAAGATTGAGCTGGGTTGTGAAGCCAGGCTAAGGGAAGCTTTGATATTGCCAGGGACAGTGAAAATGAGTTCCTCTGACATGGCAAAAAGTAATCATTAGAAGTCTCAGTCCAAGGCCAATTTTATAGGGCTCAATTGTTCTCCTCCTTATTAGTTAGACACAATCTCCTTGGTGTGTGATGATGGTGCCAGATCTCACTCACCTGCTAATCAGGACAGCTCAGTCCCAGGGCAGAGTGTCACAGCTGAGTGAATTATTAGTTTTCCCATTGATTCCCTCTTATTGTGGGAATTGGGGAGAGGGAGGTAAAGATTGAGTTCTGGAGGTCTTGTTCATAGAATCAATGGTTTTCAAAGAAGGGGAGCAATGGAATGGCAGATGGCAGAATCATAGATTCAAGGCTAACAGGGATCTTAGAGGTCATTGAATCTAACTCCCTCATTTTACAGATGAGGAAATTGATGCCCAGAGAGTAACTTGCCCAAGGTAGGAAGCAGCAGAATCAAGGTTTGAACCCAGGTCCTCTGATTTCACAGTCAACCTTCTTTCCCCTGTAATACACTGTCTCCCCATTGGAGGCAGCCATGCTATGCTCTGGCTAGGGTCTGGTTTGCAGACAGATGGCTGTTATTCAGTTGTCCCACTAGACCCACCCTATGCAGTTTCTCAGGACATCAATAACAATAGCCACTTGGCACTAAATGAAGGCATCCTTGTCTCCTATGATCATGGAGGCCCTTGGGTCTGCTTCTTCTCTGTCTTGTAGAGTTTTTCTCTCTTTAAGGGACAACTTTTTATAAGTAAGCTCTCCTCCCCTTTCTCCCCACAACCCTAAGATAACCACTGAATGCAATCAAAACTGATCCAGATAGAGGGTGGCAACCATGCTCTGTTGAAAAGAAATAATCTGAATTTAATTAAATGGAGGATTACATTAACCCAGTATTCAATCAAGTGAAAGGCCCTGTAACCCAAGAATTTGGATATGCAAATGAGCAAAGAAGCATCTAGAGATGCTTTTAATATCTCTGGGCTTGGGGTCTGTATAGAGGCACTCATCATAAGCTTGTATTCTGCATGCTTTTCCAAATAATTGATGTAAGGAGCTTTGAGATGCCTCAGAATGATCATGGTTCTAGGAAAACGAATTAAATAGCACATTAATTACATTGGTAGCTGACCTGAAATTGGAACTGCTGCATAGAGGGAGGGTTAATGCAGGGAGGTTAGGACCGCGGAGGGATGGAATAGCATAATGCATTTTTAACTAGTGAAAATTATCTGGGAAAATGGATATTTGGAACCCAGATTTTGATTAAGAAGAAACATTGCTTATAGAGACAGACTTCCAAAATGAGAGTCAGTCCCATTGACTAAAGATCTGCTAAGTGCAGGGTCTTTCTGTTTTGAGGGGTTAGGAATGGGACTGGGAGAGGGGCAAGGAAAGAGAAGAAATCCTTCCCCTTCAGATGTCCTTCTCACAACCAGTCTGATGAGGAAGGGATAGCCTCCTGCCTTCAGGAGACTCCTGATATGATGAAGGAGAAATGTCCCCTAATCTTGCATAATTCTCTATGTGACAGAGGAGGAACTCTTCTGATACTGGGGAGATGTAGCCCTCACCCTCAGGAAGGTGTGAGGTAGCATGAAGAAGGAGAGCATGACCCCAGCCCTTAGGGAACATCTAATCTATTGGTGATTGAATGGGGAAGACAAAGCTCCAACTCTCTTTAGACTCATCTGATGAGGAAGACATGGTTCTTGCTCTGAGGGAACTTATGATCTAGTTTGTGAGAGAGCAATAGAACACAAAAAGGGGCTTTTACCTTTTGGAATGAAACCTGAAGGAAAACCATGTGTAGAAAAAGATAATGGAGACAGTCATTTCCTCATGCTAGAGAGACTTCAATAATCCCAACAGGTAGAGACAGAGAAAACAATAGCACCAGAAAAACAAACCAAAAACTGGAACATTTACACACACACACAGCAGAACCCCAAAAGAGGCTTGTTTATGAAACCATGATTCTCCCTTCATGTCATACTACATGTTGTTTTTTTAATTATATAATCAATTCTACATATTACCTGTCTTTTAATTTTTAAAACACATTCTATTGATATCCTTTGTTTTTTTACATCGCTAGAATTTCTTCCATCTTCTCTTTCCTCCCAGAGATCTATCCCATGTAACAAATAATATTTTTAAGAAAACAAAAAGAGGAAGAAGAGGAAAAAAATTAACAAGAGTGATAAATACTGAATCTTGAAAATATTGAAAAAAAATCTGAAAATATATATAGTGTTCCACACATATGAACCTCCCATTTCCGTAAAGAGTGGGGCAGGATTGTCTTCTCATATTTCTTCTTTGGGACTAGGCATGTTTTTTATAATTTTGTAACATTCACTTTTGATTATTTTGTGGATATTCTTTCCATTTACATTATTGTAGCCATGTTTTCTGTACTCTTCTTATTTTGTTCTATATCAGATCATCCAATTCTTTTCATGCTCGTCTGTATTCATCATGTCCATTTTTTCTTATGTCAGAGTTACATTCCATTCAGGTACCACAATTTGTTTAACCATCCCCAAACAATGGACATCTACTTTGTTCCCAGTTGTTATTACAAAAATACTGCAAAAATATTTGGGTGAATATGAGGCCTTCTTATCACTAATCCACTTGGGGTAAAAATCTATTGGTGGAACCTATGGGTCCAAGGTTATGGACATTTTATTCATTCTAATTGCATAATTCTAAATTGTTTTACAAAATGTTTGGACAAATTTACAGTTCCACCAAAATGCACTTGTGTACTGTCTTTGCAGAACCCCTCCAACATGGGTTTTTCCCATTTTTTGACCAATTTGCTAAGTGTGAGATGAAATCTCAGGATTTGCATCTCTCTTATTATTAAAGTTTGGAGCATTCTTTGTTGTTAATGATCTGTAATTCTTCCTTTGAGAACTGTTTGTTCATATTCTTTGACCACTGATCTAGTGGGAAATGACTTCTGGTCTTAAACATATCTGTTAGTTATCCATGTCCACACATTACTTTCAAAACTATCCTGCTTTTCTGTGCTCCTTTCTGAGTTACTTTTGCTCTCTTCTATGCACTAAGAAACATTTTCATCCTGATCAGCACAAGAAACCTAAATCTTCTCTCTTTATTCTTGTCCCATACATCTTATTCTATTAGAAATCCCCAGAGAGATACCCCTGCTTCCTGTATTGAGGAGAAAGTTGAACTTAACTTTAACTCATCTACATTTAACATCTACAGAGACAGACAGCCTCCAGCTGGAGAAGTCTGTCTGGATGTTATTCTCCAAGGGAGATATGATGCAACTAGGCAGATCCAACTAAAAGGATTACTGCTATGGAGAGATGAGTGAGAGAACAGACAAAAAGGCAAGACTTGCAGACTTGAAAGATGAGGGCTAGAGGGAATAGGATCAAAGTCTATAAAATCATGAAAGCAATCAAGAAAGGGAATGTGGTTTCGTTTACCAAATTCCCAAATGTTAGAATGAAGGGCACCTTTTCAAGCTTGGAAGATGGCAGATCTGCATCCTGACTTTAGTTCCAGCGCTAACTAGCTGTATGACCTGCAGCCACGTTCAAAGACCTGGGTCAAATATTTACTAACTGTATGACCCTTAACCTCTCTGTGCCTCAGTTTCTTCATCTGTAAAATTTGGGAGGGGGGGTGACTCCATAACCACTAAGGTCCCTGATATTTCTAAATCTATGATCCTTTGATCCTAGAACCCTGGGCAAGTCTTCACCTCTCTAGGCTTCTGCTTTTTTTCCTGTGAAAAATGAGGGAGGTGCGACCAGATGATCCTTAAGGTTTCTTTTAGCTCTAAAATTTTCACTTAGTTATTCAAGTGGATCTGTGATCTCCTCAATGTGGATGTTCTCTTTCTCAATGGATATCACATCCATCCTTGTCTGCATGACTCTTGTCCACACCCTCCCATAAGTTTCCCCCATGGAGGCCATCCAGTGAGTAGGGGGGGTCTTCCTTACTTTTTCTTGACATTGAATTGTTTAAAACTTAACTATGCTCTTGCTGCATTACCAATCCCCTTCCTTTTTCAATCCTGCATTTCCCTGATGACACCTTTGCTCTTCACAGTTCCTTTGTTATATGTTCTATGATTCTATTATTATATTATTATATATTATATTATATATCTTTTATATTATTTTTCTGCTACTCAACAATCTTCAATGATGCCCTCACATTACTCAATAAAAAAAAATTGAACCTATCCTTGTGGTTGACTCTTCTCCTACTCAGAACTTTTGCTCTGGCCAACCTTGTAGTTTACTTTCTATCTCCTCAACTTGGCTTGCCCTCTCCACCTCTGTGTCTTTGCTCATGGTATTTCCACAGCCTCTCCTTCGTCCCTTCTTAGAACTTTACTCATCATTCAAGGCTCAGGAAAGTCGACTGAAGGCAGAGCTACTCCATTTCTATTTTGCTTCTGTTTTCTCTCTTGAGGGGAAGGATTTTTAGATGGGGAAGATAGAACAAAAATGATTAATGAGTAAAACACAAGATAAATAAGGATGTAGTTTGTTTTATTAAAGAGTCTTAATTATTCAAAGATCACTCTATATGCCATGGTTTTGAAAGACCTTGCAAATTAAATCTGTGAACCATTGTCAGTAATTTTTTAAAAATTGTAATACTAGAGAAAGACAAATATTAGCCCAATTTTCAGCAAGGAGGAGAGGGTGAATTTTTTAAACAATATGCAGGGGAGCTTTACTTTGATGCCTGGAAGAATTTTAAAACATTTAATTAAAGGGCTGGTTTGTGAACACTTGAAGGAAGGAATGATCAATTAGAGCTAGCATAGGTTCATCAAATCATGTAATATTCACCTTCTTTTCTTGGTAGGATTATTAGACTGACAAATTGGGTGCCTGCCTAAAACACTATATATCTTCATTTCAGTAAGGCATTTGACAGGATCTCCCAAAATATTCTGATGAACAAGATGGAGAAGTGTGGTAAGATGATAAAGAAGGAAATATTTGTCACTGTTCCTCTGAGTCTTTAGGCCTTCTTGTGAATGGTGATGGCAGATAAGAGGATCTATCGCTCCTCCTCTCACCCCTCCCTTTTGGAGAACTTTAAATAAGCCACTGGGGTAATTTGCATAACCCAGTACAGTTGCCCTAAAGACTTGATGGTAGAAGACACACTTATGAAGAAACCATATCATAAAGGGGCTAGAGGAGACAGAAGGCAAATGAACATGGGCTTATCACAAGCTGAACTAAAGTGGAAAATAGAAAGTCATTTGAGTGATTCAGGAAATCATTGTTTCTACAGTCACTTGAAGATACCATTTATGTGGAGGATGAAGACATAAACTAAGGAAAGGATGAAAAAGTAAAAAAAAAAGTATCTGTTCAGCATCAACTATGTACCAGTACTGTGCTAAGTATTAGGGATATAAATAAGAGGGGAAGGGGGAGAGACAGACAGATTGAGACAGAGAGAGTCAGAGGCAGAGATAGAGATACTGAAACAAAGAAACAGAGACAGGGAGGGAGGGAAAGGGAAAGAGAGAGAGGAGGAGGAGGAAGGGAAGACAGACAGAGAAGAAGGAAGGGAGAAAGAGACAAAGAGATAGAAAGAGGAGGGAGAGAGAGATAGAGAAAGAGAAGAAAGACAAAGAGAAGGAAAGAAAGAAAGGCTAGAAAGAGGGGGAGAAAAAGGAGAAAAAGAGAGAGGAGAGAGAAAGATGGAGAGATGCCCTGTTCTCAAAGAATTTGCATTCCAATAAGGGGAGACAATACATGTAGGGGTCAGTAGCTAGGAAATGGAGTTCTAGTCTAGGAAGTCACAGGGATGGTGAATGAAGACAATTAACATTAGAGTGACATCTCCAAAAGCAAGGGTAGCATTCTGATCATATATACATATATGTTGCCTTCCTTCATAGCATATATGTGGAGGATGGTGAGAGGTTGTTGAATTTCAGTATTGTGTCTCCATCATACAGCACAGTATAGACACTTAATAAATGCTTATTGATTAATTTAATTAGCACTGTCAAAAAGTGGGATAGGCTGCTTCTAAGAGTAGGTAAAGGTAAGAGTTGTTGAATTTCAGTATTGTGTCTCCATCATATAGCACAGTATAGACACTTAATAAATGCTTATTGATTAATTTAATTAGCACTGTCAAAAAGTGGGATAGGCTGCTTCTAAGAGTAGGAGCATCTTCATCACTGGAGATATTGAAGGAGAAGATAAGGAGATACTTGTCAGAGAATAAAAGATTCCTGACTCAGGTACAAGTTGGAATAGATGGCTTTGAAATCTCTCAACTGAGATACCATGATTGTTTGGATAGAAAACTCTGCACAAATATGAAGAAAATTTTTTGAAACTGTGTCTCCCTATCTAACCCAGACGGAAAGTGCATCAGCTGCTCATGGACCCAATCTCTCTATTGATGAGCAATAGAGTTTTGACCTGCTCCATTTCTGATCTGTGCTGACTTGTCCCCCCTTAATTGACCTGCTGGGTATAGGGATCACTCTATATTGGGACTACGTTGAATGTAGTCACCTGATGGCTTAGTTTACTGAAGCTCAAACTCCTGAGCTCAAGTGATCCACCAGCCTCAGTTTCCCCAGCAGCAGGAATTCCAGGCACATGCCACCACTCCCAGCCCTAATTATTTTTGGAGCTATTATACTTCAGAGGACAGGGTGAGCTAATGCAGAATGTTGAGAGAACTACAATTTGCTGATCTTAAAGGAGGAGAATAAGGTCTATTGCCACATAAAAGACAAACCTTGGCAGAATCCCAGAGACACAGAAAATATTTGCTCAATAGTAATGTCTGTGTCTGACAGCAAGAACACGTTCTCCAGCTATCAATTAGGGAATAGGTGAACAAGTTGTGGTCTATGAATGTAATGGAATATTATTGTGCTTTAAGAAATGATGAGCAGGTGGATTCAGAAAAACCTGGAAAGACCTACATGAACTGATACAAAGTGAAGTGAGCAGAACCAGGAGAATGCTGTGTACAGCAACAGCAACATTGTAGGATGATCATCTATCTGCGAATGACTTAGCTTTTCCCAGCAATGCAAGACAATTCTGAAGGTTTTAAAAGGAAAATTGCTATTTATATCCAGAGAAAGAACTGATGGAATCTGATTGCAGATCAAGGCATACTATTTTCACTTTATTTTCTTCATGGTTTTTCTCATGGTCTGTTTTTTCTTTCACAACATGACTAATATGAAAATATGTTTTACATGATTGAATATATAGAACCTATATCAATTTGCATACTGTTTTAGGGAGGGGGGAAGCAAAGGAGAAAATTTGTAACTCAAAGTTTTCAATTGAATTTAAAAATTTTTCATTACATGTAATTTGAAAAAAATAAAATGCTATTTGAAAGATTAAAAAAAAACACATCCTCTAGGCAGATCTGGGGTTCAAGTCAAGGATGAGGGTTCATTCTACCTTGGGTTTACCTGAAACTGCAGAGATCTTGGGTATTTCCCTCTTCAGAATTTTCAAATATAATCAAACCTCAATCATTTGAAGGTGGGAAAATCATCAATAGAAATGTGATAGTAATTATCCAATTTGTTTCTGGGTTTACACTTGACTAAAACTTTAGTCACATGTGACTTGAAAAGATGGTGCTTTTAGATTGAGTAACAGCAATGTAGTACTGCATAAGGTCAACTCAATTCAATGTCGTTACCACTTATTAATCACCTTGTATGAATGTGTTGCAGTGGACTGGGAATGCAAAAGATAAAGGTGAAATCATTAGGGAGGCTCCACAAAGGATACACTTGAACTCTAAAGAAACAGAAGGATTCAGGGACATGAAGAGGAAGGGCATTCCAGGCAAGGACACAAAAGTGGGAAATAAACTGTCCTGTATTGGGAAGTAGAGTGTGTGAAGGGAGGTAATTAAAAATGAAGTTAGAAAGATAGATTGGAGTCAGAGCGAAGGGGATTTTAAATGTCAAGTTGATTGGTTTATATTTTATGTTTTTGGCAATTAGGAGCCATTGAAGTTTTTTTAATTAATTTGTTTTCAGTTTTCAACAATCACTTCCATAAGTCTTAAATTTTTTCCTCCTCTCTCTCCCCTCCCTCCCCAAGATGGCATGCAATCTTATATGGATTCTACACATACATTCTTATTAAACACATTTTCACATTAGTCATGTTGCATAGAAGAATTAAAATGAATGTGAGAAACCATGAAAAAAAACAAACCAAAACAAAACATAACACAAGATAAAATAGTCTGCTTCATTCTGTGTTCTGATTCCATAGTTCTTTCTTTGGATGTGGATGGCATTTTGCCTTGAGTCCTTTGGGAATATTTAGGCCCTTGCATTTCTGTGAAGGGCTAAGTCTATAAGAAACAGTTCCCACACACTGTGTATAATTTTCTCCTGGTTTTGCTCATTTCACTCAGCCTCAGTTCACATTGGTCTTTCCAGATCTGTCTGAAGTCTTCCTGTTCATCGTTTCTTATAGCACAGTAAAATTCCATTACATTCATATACCACAACTTGTTCAGCCATTCCCCAATTAATGGGCATCCCCTTGATTTCCACTTTTTGACCACCACAAAGAGAGCTGCGATAAATATTTTTTGTACATGTGGGACACTTTCCCATTGTTATGATCTTTTTGGGATACAATTCTAGAAGCAATATTGCTGGGTCAAAGGGTATGCACATTTTTATGGCCCTTTGGGCATAGTTCCAAATTGGCCACTGAAGATTTTTGAGTGTGGGAATGTTATGGTCAAACCTATGCCATGGGAAGATGATCTTGGTAGCTATGTGCAGGACAGATTGAAGAGAATTCAATGGAACCAACTAGCAAAGGGTCATTCTTTTCTGTCCTCTCATTTGGGGGGAGTCAAGATTTGTGATTTCCTCAATATGGGGAATTTCCAAAGTAGAGACTCCTTCCACCAATTCAAATTGTTGATCTGGGGCTCTGAAAAGTCAAGTGATTTGGCCATCATCTCACAGCTAGTATATATCTAAGGCAGGACTCGAGTTCAGGTTTTCCTGACTCCAGTGACTGCCTCTATCTGCTACATCAAATTACTTTTCACTCCCCTCTCATAGCCCTGAACATGTACTCAATGTTCAGTAAATGTTTGCTTTGTTATATGTGCATGACCAACTCAACTGTTAAGAGAGAGAGCATGTTCGTTCTTCGTTCCTCCCCCTCCCCCAATATATATTAATTGAGGTCAATCAGATTAAAGTCTTACCTAAGCTTAGTCTCCTGGGTCAAAGAGACAGGCAGACAGAGACAGAGATAGAAACACACAGAGAGAGGAGAGACAGAATGAGAGTGGAAGAGAGGGAGGAGAAAAAGGAAGGTGGGGATGAGCCAAAATGGTGGAGTAGAAGGATGACCTGCTGTAGCTCTCCCCCCACAGCCCATAAAATACCTGTAAAAAATGACTTTAAACAAATTCTAGAGCAGCAGAAGTCACAAAACTACAGAGTGAAAGAGATTTCTAGCTAAGGCAGCCTGTAAGGCTGACATGAAGGTCTATCGCATTGGGCTTGGAGCAGAGAACAGCCCAGCCTTAGCTGCACAGCATGCAAGGACAGGACCACAGCAGGCTTCAGGGCACCACTAGCAGCAGCTGAGGTTCCCAAATCCCTCAACCTACAAACATTAGAGATAGCTTCAAAGGTCAGTGAGAAAGCTCTTTCACCTGGGTGAGAAGAGAGCAGGGTCCTCCCCTAGCCCTGGCCCTAGGTGGCAGCAACAGCAGCAGCATCTATTTTTGGAGCCCTTTCCTAAAGACCCACGAGGAATTGAGTCCCTGGTGTGAATCTCAGCCCTGAGTGGTGGCCCTGAAGTGAGGAAGAACCCTACTCATAGATCCTGGGCAGAAAAGCTTGTGGTAGCTCCCAGGCCAGAGCACAGGCCAGGAGAGGAGGAAGTTCCCCTCCCTTGATTGTGCCACCTTGAATGAACTGAGAGCTTAAAGGTCCCCAAAGTATCCCTTCCTCTTGACAAAGGACTCAAAAGTCAAGTAACTGGCTGGGAAAATGCCCCCAAAAAGGGAAAAAATAAGACTATATTAGGTTACTTTCCTGGTGAACAGGTATTTTATTCCATCCTTTTGGATGAGGAAGAACAATTCATACCATCAGAGGAAGACAGATGTCAAGGATTCTGCATCTAAAACCTCCAGAATAAATATACAGTGTTCTCAGACCATGGGAGAGCTCAAAAAGGATTTTGAAAATCAAATAAGAGAGTTGGAGGAAAAATTGGGCAGGGAAATGAGAGTGATACAAGAAAATCAGGAAAAGCAAGTCAACAGCTTGCTAAAGGAGACCCAAGAAATGCTGAAGAAAATAACACCTTTAAAAATAGACTAACTCAAATGGCAAAAGAGGCCCAAAAAGCCAATGAGGAGAAGAATGCTTTAAAAAGCAAAATTAGCCAAATGGAAAAGGAGATTCAAAAGCTCACTGAAGAAAATAGTTCTTTAAAAACTAGAATGGAGCAGATGGAAGCTAATGACTTTATGAGAAACCAAGAAATTACAAAACAAAACCAAAAGAATGAAAAACAGAAGACAATGTAAAAGGAAGGGGAAGGGAGAGGAGGGGAGAAAATGGGAGAGGGGAGGTGATGGGAAGGGAAGGAAAGAAGGGGAAAGAAGAGAATGAAAGGGAGGGAGAGGAAGAGAGTAGAGAAGGGGAAAGGAGCAGAGCTCTGTGTATACATGTGCGTGTGTATGTGTGTGTGTGTGTATAGTTTTCCTATGGTTCATCTGGCCAAACTTGGGAAAGTGGCCTGTCTCTAGTATTTTCCAGCTGCTCATTGTTTTGCAAGAATGAATTTTGACAGGAAAGCTGAAGTCTTCTGGGGAAGGGGGAAAGGGAATCACATGCTTGTTTGTGTCTCCTTTTAATAAAACAGATGAAAACCAGGATGTGACTGAGAAGGAAATAACAAGGAGATGGCAGCATCTGTGAAATAGCAAACTCCTGTCATTTCTTCCTTTGACACTGGTTTCCTGTGGGCCTGGCAGTGTTTAAAGATGGTGTCCATTCTGGAGATGACAAAAAGAGAATATAG
Organism: Potorous gilbertii; assembly: GCA_028658325.1. NCBI lineage: Eukaryota > Metazoa > Chordata > Mammalia > Diprotodontia > Potoroidae > Potorous > Potorous gilbertii. Next base: position 498,212,153 of record CM053769.1, on the reverse strand, counting down.
GAAAGTAGCAGTGCCCTGATGCCCAACTTTGCAGGTCTCCAAAGCCTGCCTCCTCTACTCTCCTCCCATCAGCTCCAGCTAATATAGAACCTAGAGTTTTATTGGACAGATCTTTCTTGTCAAGGAAAATCTTATTCTTTGTGAGGACTCCTAAGCACCAGATAGCTGCCAACAAACAGCATTTGTATTAGAGCTCTCTCGAGGCTTATCAGTGACCAAGTCCTATTAAGGTTTCCTTCATTATCTCTGGTATCTGACTTTTCCATTCCATTTTCCCATCCTTGATCAGGGTCTTTATGACCTCATACTTGGACCAGTGCCATAAGGTCCTGGTTTATCTCTGCTTTAACCCATTCTCAACCCCATCATCAGAATTATCTTGTAAATATATCAATCAATTATGAAGTGCCTACTGTGTGCCAGGTACTGTGCCAAGACCTGGGAATATATTGACAAAAGTGGCATCATCCCTATCCCTAAGGAAATGACATTCCAGTGGAAGAGACAGCATACACACACACACACACACACACACACACACACAGATACACACACACCACACCACACCACACTAAAATCAGTTCAGTAAATAGGGGATGTTTAACTTGGACAGGATTTTGCAGGGGACATGAGGACTGTGCTCAGGCATTAAAAGAACTGTGAATATGGAAAGAGATTTATTCTACTTGGCACCAAGGGGAAGGATGAGGAGCCAAAAGTGAATGTTGCAGAGTTATTTTGACTTGAGGTGAGGAAAAACTTCCTAGATATTCAGAAATGGAATTAACTGGTTCTGGAGGTGTCAGGTCTCACCTTCTAGAGTACAATGGTGGAAGGAGTTGTTGAAGAGGGAGGGAACTCTCCATCAGGCTGAAGTTGGACCAGATAGTCTTTTTGCTTGCTTCCAACTCTAAAACTATGATTTGGGTATTTTGACCCTCTGATGCCTTTAAATAAAGTCCAAATGCCTAAAATTCAAAGCCCTCCATAGCCCTTACCTATTTCGCCAGCACCTCATATTATTCCCCTTCACAGGAGACCCTCTCCTCCAGCCAGGCTGGCTTCCTCACTTCATCATGCCTTGAAAATCTGGAATTATGGAACTATAATACTATGGAAGTGTAACTAGGGCTTAGTTTCTAGGGTTCCATGAAGGATTTGGAAGGATCTCTCCTATCACCAACTTAAACCCCCATAAACCATGTTCTCCTCACTGTTAGAAGCAGCTACCTAGCATCTCAGTTCCATTTAATAACTTAAAATCAATTAAATTTAACAAAGGGATATTTACTTTGGGGACAAATAGGTGGTGCGGTGGATGGATGTAGCACAGGGCCTAGAGTCAGGAAGACTCATCTTAGGAGTTCAAATTTGGCCTCAGATATTTCTTAACTGTGTGATCCTGGGCAAGTCACTTACCCTGCTTGCTTCAGTTTTCTCATATATAAAATGATCTCAAGAAGGAAATGGTAAGACCACTTAAGTACCTTTGCCAAGAAAACCCTAAGTGGGGTCACAAAGAGTTGAACAAGACTGAATATCAATAACAATAAATTTACTTTGAAGAGTTATCAAGAACAAAAGTACAAACGCTTACTCCAACATTCCTAGAGCACCATTCCCCTATCCCAACTAGGTCTCTGGTGAGACTGGGCATTCCTCCAGCGTAGTTTCTATATAATATCAATCCCACCAAAGTTTGAATCTAGATGAAGTAGGGCTATTGGAGAATCCTCATGTTGGCTACTGCTAGGGCCAAGCCCCTGAAGGTCATTCTCTGCTCCTGAGGGCATTAATGCTGAGCAGGGTGCAAAACTGAGATTCTGGGACAGACACTGGGATACCATTCTCCCTTCCTCTAATGTGAAGGAAAAGCCAAAACAGGCAAAGCACCCAGGCCTACATCATGGTGGTTTCTGTGGGGAGAGCATAAGGCCTTTTCCCTTATAGCATTATCTCTTTCTCTGAAGAACCCCTACTCCCACCCAGGAGCACATAGCCAAAGAGAAAATGGCCAAGGTTGACCCAAGCCTTTCAGTATATGTTCCCAGTGTCAGCCAGACAGGCATTAGAAAAGGAGTTCTTCTAACCACATGGTTAGCAGACTGGAACCAGTTACAGAATGTTTACACATGCTGAAGACTTTCCAAGTCACTTATATTATGCATCAATACAGAACTCCACAAAAGACTCCTGGGTCTTTTCACTTGGAGAATTTTCATTAGCTGATACAATGATGCACTACACACATATGACCTTGATTCACTGGAAACCAAATTTCCAGAGAGAAAAGGGGGAGTCTCTGGGCAGTGCTGGCCTCAAGGTCACCTCTCTAATAATGCCAAGTCCAAGAGTTCAAAATCTACCCTTCTATAGAGAGAAGGGGACATTCCTGGGCAATGTGGACAGAAGGGGATTACATATGGGGCCCCAGAGTTGGAAGAAGAACAATACTCTGAGCCAGTATGTGAGGGAGTCCCCCACTATAGCGATGACTTCGTTGAGGAAATCCTGAGTGACAGTGAAAAAACCAAAAAGATATTTATTCCCTTCCCCCCCCAAATTGAACCTACCTTCAAGTTTAAACTCAGAGTTTGATGGAGAAATGTGTTGGGCTATGGATGACATACCTTTCTGTGATGTTTTGCTTATGTTGTCATGACTTTGGGAACCAACAGAGACCTCGCATGTAATGGGATCCTAATCAATGTTGGGTCAATGTCTGTTGAAGCTTTTGGGGCTACAAATTCTACCTATTTCCCAGAAGGGTACGGGAGGAGCCTAACAGTTTATTTGAGGTAGGAAGAACCAGGAGGTTTTAGGTTAGGGTTAGGAAACTGATGGAGAAAGGAAGATACCCAAACATCTGGGGCACCTGGAATCGGGCCCTCCAATGATAGCATGATCCACAACTTGGAAGGAGGGAAACCCCAGGACAGGATCATTGTGAGGGAAGTCTATGTGGTTCAGTACAAAGTATTCTTTACTTGAAGACATAGGACCTGAGCTCAAATTTCAGCTCTAATAATTATTACCTGTAGGAGGGGCAGCTAAGTGGTGCAGTGGATAGAACCTGGGTCCTGGAGTTGGGAGAAACTAATTTCAAACCCAACCTTTGATACTAACTAGCTGTGTGACCTTGGACGAGTCACTTAACTTTGATTGCCTCCCTAAGTAGATAAAGTGTTATTATCTGTGGACCTTGGATAATTCACATAAGCACTTGTCCTCAATTTCCTTTTTTATGAAATGAGCAGGGAAGGGTTTAACATCTATGATTCCATGGTCAACCATTCCTTGAGTATGGAATAGTGATGGGATCCCATCTTCTGCTAAAGGCCTTTCCTGGAACTTCCCCCACTGCTGCTACCTCCTGAGGTGACTTCCCATTTACCCTGTATATATGTCTCGTATGTACATAGTTGTTGCATGTCACTGCCTGTATTACACTGTAAATTCTTTGAGGACCAGGAATGTGTTTGCCCCTTCTTTGTATCCCCAGGGCTTGGCACAGAGCCTGGAATATAGTAGGTGATTAATAAGTGCATGATGATGATTGATTGATGACCATAATTATAAGGCTTGGAGTTATAGGGCCATAGCTCTTGAGCTTACAGTTTACCTTCCTCATTTTACAAACAAGGGAACTGACACAAAGATAGAGACTTACCCAAAGTCAGACAAGTGAGAGTCAAAATCAAATCTATGTTTTTCAAACCCAGTAAAGTCCAGTATCCCACGTTACCTCCCAAGGTCAGCAAAACAAGCTCTGAGTCCCAGCTCTCTTAGCTGCATGGCCCCTTAGAAAATCTAATTCTGAATGTAGGTTTCCTCTTCTGAGAAGTGGGGATGACACATTATCAGAGTTTTTTGCGGGGAACGATTTTTTAAACCTCTAAGCACCGCAGAAAGGTGAGGCTTGAATTGAATGTACCCTTAAGATGTCTATGATGAATAAATTCCCCTTGGCCTGAGTTTTAATGGATTTTTACTGAGGACGTGACTGTAGGCCCCAGAAGTCCCATCTCTCTCCCGCAGTGCTGAGAACAGAAGAGAAAAAGCAACCCCATCTATGGACAGTTCCCAAGAGGGAAGCATTGGCCGTTCCTGGCACATCCCTAAGTGGCCAGCAGAGGGTAGCAACGCACAACCAGACCATGCCTGATTCTCGCATGGGCAAACCCGCTGATGCCTGTGGGCTCTCCAGCTCTGCCCGAGCCAGCTCAGTCTGGGTATTCCTTGGCCCCGGGACAGATCTGCCCTATTAGCGTGGCTTTCCTTGGCTGCTCCGGGCTTCAAGGACAGTCACTGTCTAGAGGAGGGGGTAAGGTCTCCCCAAGATTTTAGCATCTGTGTTTTTATGTCTGGTTACTTTTTCATCTGCATCCCAAAGGGAATGAGTTTAATCATGTTGATTTGTCTTTCATTTCACTTTCTTTCTAATGAGAAAACGCTATTGACCCCATTTTTCAGAGGGCAGAGTGGAAGGCTTCGAGGGGAGATAGGGGTCTTGCTGATGATAAAGTGAGTTCTTAATGCAGGAACATGGGAAATTTAGGGAAACCCAAAGTTGGTAGGAGTCTTGAATATAAGGGCTGGGTGTTCTTCTGAATACCCAAGCCTGATCGCAAGAGGGGGGAAATCAGTCAACAAGCATTTATTAAGCACCTACTATGTGCTGAGATTTTAGTATCTTTTTTTACAGTTTTTCCATCTGGAGTACAGTGAATGTGTGCTCCAGTGATGTGAATTAGTAGCATTAATTTGTCTGTCTCTGGAAAGTCTGTCATGTTATGTCCTGTCCTCCCTCCAATCCTGTCCCCCCACCATTTTTCATTTCTCAAAAGGAGGAAACATTAATGGGAGGAATTCAGGCATTTTAGTAGATTGACATGGAAATTATTTAGAGTTGGAGGGAGGCCTTGTACTTTCCTAATACAAAAATATGACATAGCTGAAAGAATGCTGATTTGGGAGTCAGAAGACCTGAGTTCAAATCTCACCTTTACTTCTTACTAGTAGTATGAATGAAGGCAAGTCACTTAACCTAAGTCTTCATTTCCTCATCTATAAAATGAGAATATGGAAATAGATGAGCTCTGAGCTTCCTTCTAGCTCTAAATCCATGATTCTATTAACATCTCCACCCACAGATAAGGCCAGTTCTACCAGTGCCCAGCCTGGCAAGCATATCCTCCTTCTTGGAACTAGGTTTTTCTTTTCCCCATTCTAAATCTCTTTTTGCTGGGGCTGATTTGAAAGGTCCACTTTCTGGACCTTTCTGGACCTTATCAACCAAAGTGTCTGCTGCTTCCTTGGGGCCAGATAATCAGAGAGCCCCACCTGTGTGGGGGTGGCTACTGCTCTTCATGGCTAAAGGAGTGTTTGGTCCAAAGGCTGCTTCCAGCATTTAGGATTATAGGACTCACATCATATAATTCGACCTCCTCATTCTACAGATGAAGAAACATGTTGATACATAGGCACACATACACAAAACACACACACACATGTCCTGTGCCCCAGATCCCTTCCTACATGCATATATATTTGGCAGGCACATCGCACTCCTCCTTACTCCTCTTTCCATCATGGTCACCCCCTCCCCCAACTTCATACTCCCTTCTGTCTCCCAATCAAAAACTTGCTAAGAGAAATGTGCATGTTGTACAAGCCTAAAAGTATCATGACCTCCTGGGGAGAAAACAATTTAAATCCTGAAAACTCAAGGAAGCCTGCTTACTGTTGAAATACTCTACAGAAGCAATATGTAGTACTTACAAGTCAGCATGGACTTAGGGGCAGAGGGTTTGGGCTCAAATCCTATGTCTCTCACTGGCTATTTGTGTGACCTTGTCTATGGGTCTTTTAAAATGAGAAGTGAGGACTTAATGACCTCTAAGGTTCCTCTGAACTCTAAATCCATGATGCCATGAGATCCAGGTATTTGGAGATTGGTTCACTAATCCAGATGTTCTTCCCTTCCCATCCAGGGATGCTTCACCTTAGAACCCAGCAGTGGTGTGGACATTCCAGGCAGTGCCACTGAAAGGGGGAGAAAGCTGGGGACTGTGGAGATGGGAAGAGGAGCTAATGGAGATGCAAACCTTGTCTCACTAGATATATGCCAGCTTTCATCATCATCCTCACAGTCAGTAACTGGCCAGGGTTGAGTTTAGGTCTGTCACCGTCATCTGTCCATGTGTATTGGTTACTATCTCTGAGATGATGGAAAGCCCTTTGTCCTCATTTCCATCCATTTAATCCCATTCTCCATGGTACAGGTCAAATCTCACCTTTCTCCGTGAAGGTTTCCTAAACCCTTCTAACTCCCAGAACTCAATTTCCTTCTTGGAAACTTCTTGGAAACCAGTGTTAGTAACTGGTTATAACCAACCAAGCATTTGGTTGTATCTTCTTTCCTTTTGTTCCCTATGGGTAAGTAATATTCTTTGGTCAGACTGGGAGTTTCTTGAGAAAATGTCTCCTTTCCTTCTCTTTGCTGAAGCATGGAAGAGCATAGGGCTGGCTACAGAAGAGAGAGTGCTGGATCTGAATCTAGAGTCTTAGGACCTAGGTTCAAACTTCACCTCTGCTTCCTGCTACCTCTGTGACCTTGGACAGCTCTCTGGGCTTTAATTTCCTCATCTACAGAATAAGAGGGTCAGACTAAACAACTTCTATTTTTCCCTTCAAGTTCCCAACCTAGTATCTTCTAAAGGAAACAGAGTAAAAGCTTTTGAAACAAAATCACGTTTATAGAAGGAATTATTAAATTATATCTTAAAGATGAAGTGTTTAGAAAGGGATGGAGGGGAACTTCAGATATAATGTTAATAATATCATGATATTATTAATTTTGTTATTTAATTAATCACCATTTGATTATTATTCAATTGATTAATATTAATATTTATTATAATAATAAAAGTGGTAACTGACATTTCTATATCATTTTAAAGTTTACAAGACTTATACTACACATATTAGAGGCTATGATTAGGAGGAGCTAAGCCATTTGACTCTACACTCCTTGGGACCAACGATCCTCTATCTTCATTTTATCTTGTCTATTTTCTCCGTTTTATGCCCTGCCACCATTAACAAACTCTTAGGCATCCAGCATTTAGCACAATGCCTGGCAATGCTAATTGACTGACTGTTGGATTCTTCATTAGAGAACTTGAAGAAAAGGCGAACTTATCATCTGTTAGGTATATTGGAGATGGGATTCTTTTGAGGCTATGGGTTGAATTGGGTGATAAAGTCTTTTCCAGTTCCTCTCCTTTCTCTGAACACTGTAATAAAATCGCCATTACCATTGCACTGGAAAAACTTCTCTGTTGTTTCATTTACCATCTTTATGTCTTCCCAGACAGTAGTAATTCCTTTCCTGGACCACCAATCCCTTTTATGTATTGCTCTGGCATTAGGATGTAAGCTACTTGAGAGTAGGGAGTCACCTCATTTTTGTATTTGTATCACTAAGCATTTAGCAGAGTGCTTGACACAAAGGGCTTTACGAATGTTTGTCACTCATTCATTTGTTTCATTCAAATTCACAACAAACCTGTGAAGTGGATATTATGAGTATGAGGAAAGTAAGGCTAAGTGACTTGCTTAGTCACAGAAATTAGTGTAAGAGGCAGGGTTCAAACATCATTTCCTGAGGCCAAATCCAGCAATCTACCAAGATAGGCTACCTCTCTCAAGAAACAAACAAACAAACAAATGAATTTCAATGGTGATCCATTAGTGGAGAGGAGCCATTTGCTCTTCTTTCTGCTTTTCTTGACAGAGTACATAAGGAAGAATGAGTTTGTTTTCTTCTTCCTTCCTTCCTTCCTTTCTTTCTTTTGTAATGGGGGTTAAATGACTTGCCCAGGGTCACAGACCTATATGTCTGAAGGCAGGACTGAACTCAGATCCTCCTGATTCCAGTGCTGGTGTTCTGTCCACTGTGCCACCTAGTTGCTCCTGGCTGTTTTTTTTTCAATGGAATTGGAAAGAGGTTACAGTCACAAGCCCCTAGACCTCTCCCAGATGGAAGGTGAGGAAATGATAAAAATTCTAGATTCAGCAAGTAACTTAGTCCTCAGAACTTAGTCCTTGTCAGGAATCTCCAAACTGAAATAGTAAGAAAGGAAAGAAAGGAGGCAAACATTACTTAAACTCCTACTATGTGCCAGTCTAAGAGAGAAGAGTTAAGGGTACCCAACAAATTGCAACTAATGATGGAGGTGATGGTGACAAAGGAAGTAGTCACAGAATTGAAGAATTATTGGACCTCAGTATTGAAAGAGATCTCTACATCCACCCAATCTAACCACCAACCCCAAAGGAATCCTGCCTCCAACATACTTGACAGATGGTAATCCATCTTTTTCTTAAAGGTAAATGAAAGTGAGCTCACTAGTTAGCTAACATTTATTGAAAAGCTGTTATGTGCCAGGCAATATGTTAAGTACTGGGTACCTAAGGCAACCAATTCCTTTGGAAGGGTTTGTTTTCCTCCTTACATTAAGTTCAAATCTACTTCTTGGCAACTTCTACCCATCCCTTCTGATTCTGACGTCTAACAAAACACAACACAAATCAAATCTAATACCCTTTCCACATGACAGCCTTCTGAATACTTGGACAGCTATCATGTCTACTCTGAGTCTCTTCTCCAGATTAAAATTCCATTTTCCTCAGTAGTTCCATGTATGTCATGATGTAAAATCCATCCACCATCCTAGCTGTCTTCCTCTGATTGCTCTTCAGTTTGTTTATATTTTAATACTTTAATGGATCTGGGAATCATCAGTGTGGTATTCCTTGTAGTGATACAGATCATAATGCCTTTATCCTTTATCCCTTCTCTCATACTGTGTAACTTTTGCCCATATCTTTCCATAAATCCTCCACTGTGAGAGGAGGAGGGCACCCAACCTGAAGGTTTATCTTCCTCTGGTTACTTTGGCATTATGTGGCTACCAATGGAGTTTATAGGCTGTTCATCAGTTATCAATATCCCTAAAATGTTGTGCCTAGAACTAACACAATACTGTAAGTGCTGTCTGATCAATGAAGAGTACTGTGGGACCCTCACCACTCTACTCCTGAATACTGTATTTCTCTGAAAGAGACCTAAGAATGAATTGGGTCATTTAGCTTCCATATTACACTGTTGACTCATTATCATTCTTCACTCCATTAAAACTCTCAATATTTCAGATGAACTGTTGCCTATACCTTTCTTCCCCCTCCCCTACTTTGCACTTATGAAGTAAGACTTTACTTATTAAATATCCTTATTAACTGTAATCTTATTAGATTTAGCTTAATGTTCTAGCCTGGAAGGAAATTTTTGGATCCTCACTCTGTCTTCCAACATGTTAGCTGTCCTACCGAGTTTTGTCATCTGACAATCTAATTGCCATCTATGACAATTAGTTATTGCTACAAATATCAAACCATCCAAGGCCAAGCACAGACCACTGGGAGGCTCTTCTGGAGACCCTCTTTCAAGTTGACATCAAAACATTAATGATTGGGATGATAAAAATATTAATAGCCAACATGTATGTAATATTCTATAGTTTACCAAGTGCTTTAAGTCATGATAGCAATTTATTTAGCACCTACTTGGTGCCAGGCACTATACTAAGTACTTCACATACATAATCTCTTGGGAGGTGCTGCTCATGGTAATAGTCATTGATAGATCACAAATTACAGATTTAGAGCTGAAAAGGACCTTCAAAGTCACCTTGAGATCAACCTCTTCATTTTACAGATGAGGAAATTTATTAGAGTCAGAGAAGTGAATGAGTTGCCCAAGGTTACAAGAGTTAATAAATGGCTTAGTTGGGATTTGAATCCAGGTCCTCTGCCTTCTAATCCAACACCTTTTCAATTACACCGTGGTATGGATATAGTAACACTGATTATGGAGACAATGATGGTGCTAGTGATTTGTGTTGGTGAAGGGGATGATAGTGATAGTGATAGTAAAGGAGAAAGGTGGTGGTGAAAAATATATTGTTGGCCATGATGGTGCTGGTGACAATGGTGGTATTAGTGATGATCATAGTGACCATGGGAATGAGGGAAACAGGGACATATTTGGATAAAATATTTTCTTAAAGTCTTTTTGCCTGCTCTTTTTATTGCATTATCCAGGTTGGGAGGGGAAGAAGGGGCAACTGGAAGCCTGGGTGCAATATTTAGGGTTTTTATTTTGCAGTTTTATGAAATTGCTGAAAAGGTTAAGAACATTTCTTTAAATGTTAATGACATGAACAGTCCAATTACAAGGGGAAAATTATTCTTAGACTGAGAAGATAAGGCTCTTGAAGGGGGTGGGTGGGGCAACATGGCGCTAGAGGAGCTCAGATAGAATGGAGTCATGTAGCCTTCTCCTTGCCAAGCAGTTGGCTCCCCAGGGAGTTATTTACTGTGTGTGGGAAGATTGTCTATGGGAAAACGTCCCAGACAGGGTAGGCAGAAGGAACATTTTGCAAAAGCCAACATTGTATTCCTGGGAAATCCCTATTAGAGCTTCCTCAAAGCTCTCTGGCCCTTTTCTTTTCTGAATCACCTTGGCAGTGACAGAAAGGGCAAGAGCATATGGGAACCCATTGGTCTGTGTGTTGGTGGGAGCTGGGAAAGGACCCAGGCAGAAAGAGAAAAAGAATGGGAAGAAGGAAGCCTTGGGTCCCATTGGAAAGCCAGTCATTTTAAGCCTCATGTTAATCCTCACTCTAGGAAGGTCCTTTTGTTGTTCTTGTGAGGAACGCCAAGGACAGAGGAGAGAAAGCTTCTGCCTGCTTGGGTAGCCGTTGTCTGATGGGAGAGACGATGGCAATCCACAAAAATACAGAGGAATGCACCAAGCAACATGAGAATGGAAGGTGTGTGTAGTCAGTTTTTGTGTTCCTGTTTCATGGGTGTTTGAACAGAACAAGAACATTTCTCCTATTGACATCTTGCCGCTATCTTCCATTATCAAACTGGCCAGTCTTAAAGATCCAAGTTTGCCTCCCCTCCTCCATGAAGCCTTCTCTGATAGCCCTAACCACACCAACCTTAGTCTTCCTAGTAACCAACAGCTTTCACCAAATGCACATTATATCCTGGCACTCAGTGGTTTGCAGTTAAAGCACATTATTACCTAATGACTTTAATTTAATTCAACCTGATGAACATTTATTATGTACCAGATATTGTGCTAGATTCTGGGACTGCTAATAAACCAGTCTCTGACTTTGTGGACTTTAACAGGCTCTGATGGATACATCAATAATTTGAAGGCACTTTAAAATGTGAGGGGGACACAGGAAAGAACCAGCGAAAGCATCTGAAGAAAGCTCAAGAAGAAAAAGATCTTGTATTATTCTCTAATTATAACATTTGTAAGTCACTTGGAAAATTGTCTCCCCAACTAGACAATTGTCTAAGGAGAAAAGGTGCACAATTCAACTCAATTAGATTCAACAAATGATTAAATAAGGTGTTTTGGTCTCGAGTATAAAGCCTAGTAGACTGGGAATTGGGAAGACCAATATTTGAATCTTGCCAGTGTGATACACAGTATGGTCATGTAGCTTTTTAGACATGGTGGTCACTTAGTTTCTTAGTCTCTTCATCTGTAAAATGAAGATAACATTTGCTTTACTTACCTATATTTATTGCTCTCAAGAAAGCACTTTGCAAACTTTAAAGGACTTTACAAAGTTACTGACTTTAAACACTGGAAATGTTGAATAGAAGCACTGAAGGAGTTCACAGCCAGTGCTATAAAAGCCATAGTTAGCATTTATAGAGTATTTACTATGTTCCGGGCACTTTACAATGGTCATCTCATATGACCCTCACCACAACTCTGAGAAGTAGATGTTATTTTCATTATCCCCAATTTACAGATGAGGAAATTGAGGCAAACAAGGGTAAATGACTTGCCTAGGGTCACATAGCTAGTAAGTATACACACACACACACACACACACACACACTTCATTTTACCTGCAGTGTCTTCCTGTTCTGTGATGGAAGGACAGGTTTATCATCTCACCCAGTTGAGTGCCAAAGATAGATTACTTGTTATGAGTCTACCAAAGAGAAATAACATAGGAGTTAGACCTAGAAGGATGTTTAGACCTCATCTAATCTTTATTTTTAAAAATGCTTCAGGGTTTACAGAGGCTTTCCTCAAGACATCCATGGGAACAGACAGAATAAGTGTTATTAACTCCATCTTACAGATGAAGAAACAGACCCAGAGAGGTCAAGTGAATTGTCCAAATGATTCTGACCTGTTTATGAATGTTAGCAGTTATATTCTGGGAGGGGACAGGCATCTAACTTGTTCAAACAAATTTCCCAGTTGGAACTGGGTTAAGAGGCTGCATAGATGTAAAAGTATAATTAAGCCAAGAAGGTCACCTGGCTATACCAAGTGAACTGGAGATCTGCTCATTAGCTAGTTACTAGGATCAATGTACACAGTCAAACTGCAGGATCATTCAGAATAGGAGGACTCCTACCTTGGGAATCATGAGAAGGAAGGAATTTCCACACCAGGAAGTTCCTTATATACCTGAAATATGGGTCTAGAACAACAAAAAAATACTCTATAAGGGCAAGCTATTGACATAATCTTCATCTTTCTCCTTTTCCCTACTGGTCTGTTTTTGCAGGTTGCTCTGCCTAGGGCTGGGCTATTTATAGGAATAATAGTTCCTATTTTTAAGAAAGGAAAGGAAAGAAACTAGAACCTACTATGTGGTAAGCACTGTGCTAAATTCTTTACAAATATTATCACATTTGATCCTCATAATAACCCTGGGAAATAGGTACTATTATCTCTATTTTATAGTTGAGAAAACTGAGGGCCGTGGAGATTAAATGACTTGCCCAGCATTACACAGCTAGTAAATGTCTGAGGATGGATTTGAACTCAGGACTTCTTGATTCAAAGACCCGGACCATCTAGTTGCAAATTTGATTATTTATAATACTTACATATTATACATATAGAGTATTTATATGCTATTTATAATAGTATATAATATAAATACATAAATTTATTATTTGTAGTATAGTATTTATAATAGTATAGGTACTACAAATATTCCCATTTCAAGGTAAAGAAACTGACTCAAAATGGTTGTGTGATTTAGCTAGGGCAGCCCAATGATCAGAGCTGGGATTTAGGCACACTGCTCCACATTGCCTCTGTTTGTAATAGTACTTTTTGTACGCATTTTTCAATGTAGTTGAAAAGATTTCTCTCCTCTCCCTAATCTTCTGTGGCATTAAAATGAGGGTGTGAAGAAGCAGAGAGAGAGAGTCAAGTACATATCATTTATATGCATCATTTTGGGCAATTCTTCATAAATCTACATTTGTTCCTGGAACACCGGGAAGCTATCCAATTTATCTAATCCTGTTCCCTCAACCAGCATTAGATAATTCATCTGTACAGACCCTCTGAGAAAGCCTTTCGAGTGACCCCATTGCACTGACTTGGAAAAGCCCATGTGGCTCGATCATGACAGGAAGTGACAAGAAGCCAAATCCATTCAATTGAACAGTTCACCAAGTCCCTGTTGAATGGGTCCCCCCATGCCTAGAATGGGGGGAAGGCCCTGGGAGGAATGCAAAGAAATGATGTTTTCATTTTTGCATCCCTGAGGCTAAGGCATTCAGTGATAATAACTGACATTAACAGGATGTCCCAAAAGTCTTAGTACAATTTTAAGCTTTAAAAACAATGCTAAAGCTTTTCAGAAGCCAGTTAGGCAGTACAATGAATAGCGTGCCAGGTCAGAAGTCAGGAGGATTCATCTTTCTGGGATCAAATCTAGCCTCAGATACTCAGACATTTCCTGGCTGTATGTCCCTGGGCAAATAACTTCACCCTGTTTGCAGTAGTTTCCTCATGTACAAAATGAGCTGGAGGAGGAAATAGCAAACCACACTAGTATCTTTGCTGGGAAGACCCCAAATGAGGTCATGAAGAGGAGAACATGACTGAAAAATAACCGAGCACAAAACTTTTGGGGTACTCTGTATAATTCTTTCAGGCTGGCCAAGTAACCTATGTGCATGACCCCATCTAAGTCTCCCGGTGCACCAGGCAAGTAAGTTCTCTCACTATTAGCATCCCCATTTTTACAGATGAGGAAACTGAGATTATGACAGGAAATTGTCTCATCTTTGGTGACATAGCTGAGGAGCGCCTCGGAGGACCTTTCAGCTTAGATCTCCCAAGTCCAAGTCCACCAGCTCTCTACCAGACACACCCTTCCCTGCTTGTTGAGCCTGCCAAGCAGGGCAGCATTGAACCAAACCAGAAATATAGAATTAGAATCATAAAGATCTCAGGGTTTGGAGATGGAAAAGGCCTTTGAAGGTTCTTGAGCAGGGAAGCATTGTAGTCAAACCTGTGGTTTCAGAATCCCATTTGAGCAGCAAGACAGAAGATAATTTGAAGACCAGAGACATTGAAGGCAGGAAGAACCAGTGGGAGGCTACTGCCATAGTTCAGGGAAAAAGTGATGAGGACCTGAATTCAAGTAGTGGTTGTATGAGAGTAAAGAAGGGGGTGGATAGAGAAAGGCAACAAGGTGGCCTCTGGGGCAGGTAAGTCATTTGGCATGAGGAAGGCTTGAGTGTGAATCCTGCCTCAAATGTCATTAACTATTTGACTCTGGGCCAGTCACTTAATCTGTCAGTTATGGCATCCTCAGCTGTAAAACAGACATAACAAGAGCACACACACACACACAGCATTTTTCAAACTTTAAAAGGTTGACCTAGAAAACCACAAATTAACATTACTTATGCTGTATTATATTTTATTTATTTCATTAAACATTCCCCAATGACTAAAAAATGCTATATAAATATTAACTTACTATAGGAGATTGAACATAATCTATTACCATTTCCTACATTTTATAGATGAAGAAATTAAGGCTCAGAGATGCCCCATGTCACAAAGGTGAATAGTGGTAATAATGATAGAACTTCATCACAACCTTTGAGATTTACAAAACATTTTTCTCATAAAAGTCAGTGAGGTAGATAGTAAAATTTTTGTTATCAAACCTGAAAAAGGCCAAGGTCTTCCATCGCATCTAGGGACATCTCCAGTCATCCTGATATGTAGCTGGTCACTGGACACAGATGGCTCCAGAGGAAATAGTGAAGCTGGTGAGTTTGCACAGCCCTCCATCACTTAACTCCAATTCACTTGCATGTCATGGCATCACCTCCATGATGTCATGGTCCTTTTTGAGAATGAAGGACAAATAAAAATTATCAGACCTATTTTACTGAGTAGAAAATTGAGACTCTGAAAGAATTGTGATTTACTCAGACCTAGATTTGAACCCAGGACCAGTAGATCTAGAGTTAAAGGACTAGGGTTTGAATAACAGCTGGTTCAGTAATTTATCATGTAATACAGAGATTAAGGAGAGGTGGTATAATATAGTGGATAGGGCACTGGACTTAAAGTCAGGCTGAATTAGGCTCAGATTCTTTGAGACTTCATAGTTGATTGATCTTGTCCAAGTTTTTGACATACTTTGAGCCTTGCTCATTCATGCTAGAGGCAGGCAGGGCAGAACCAACATTGTTGGCCTAAGAATGGAGTCCAGCTGGACTCTGCAGACCCCATGGTGGTTGCTGGTATGCTGCTGTACATAGTTGGCTGTGTACAGGTATATGTTGACCAGGTAAACAATGGGAACAGGCATCTGGTCTTGAGTTCTCAGAGGTGGTAAAGGGTACAACTTTGGGAGCTACTCCCCACTGCAGATATTTAG
>CM053769.1:498134804-498195832 GCA_028658325.1 Potorous gilbertii | reverse complement strand
AAACAATGGGAACAGGCATCTGGTCTTGAGTTCTCAGAGGTGGTAAAGGGTACAACTTTGGGAGCTACTCCCCACTGCAGATATTTAGAGAGACAATGAACTGGGTGGGGGGGCAAAGCTGCAAACTATTTTCAGAGGGAACACATCATTCTCTGTAGGAGCTCAAGAAATGTTTGTTAGATTGAATTAGCTTGGCTTGGATTCATCATGACTGCATTAGGAATTCACAATCAGCAGACTGGATGGTATCATAGCAAGAGGCAACACAACATAGTGGCTTTGGGGTCAGAAGACCAGGATTTGTACCCTGCTCTACCATTTATTGCTTGTGCCCTTCCCCCTCCTTGGGTAAGACATTCAACAGCTTTCACCCTGTTTCCTTGCCTGTGCAATGTAGGAGTTAGACTAGATGGTCCCTAAGACCCCATGAGATATTAGATGTAAAGACCAAGGACAAAGCTTTAGAAACTGGCAAAGGAGGATGAGGAACTGGCTAAAAAGATATAGCAGTAATAGTCAAAGGCAATAGAATGCAGTTGAATAATAATCTGTCATGTCGGAAGTAAAGCCTTAGAGTACATTGTCAGAGAAGGCAAGGAAAGACAGAGTATCTGTAAGTTGTCCATATGATTCTATTTGGCCACTTAGCCAGAGCTTGCCTCTCACTCCACTCCTGTGAGCAGGAAAGCTGCTGAAAGAGACCTTAAAGCTCATTTAATCTAACTCCCTCATTGTACAGATTAGGAAACTCAGGCTCAGAATGGTCAGCAATTTGATCAAGGTGACAAAGACTGAGCTAGAATGAGAACCTAGGTCTTCTGACTCTAAATCATGCCCCCTTTTTCATTATATCAAACTGGTCCCAAATCCTATAGTCCTAAGAAATCCAACAGGGAAGACTTCTGATCCTGGCCTGAGATCAGGCAAAGGATGTGACATATCAGCAAGGCACGTCTAGCCATCAAAGTGCCTTAGGTTTGAAGTCAGGAGACCTAGGTTCTGGTGTAGACTCTTTTATTACTTGCTGCTTGACCTCGACAAGTTTGCTTCCTCTCTGGCTCTTGGCTTTGTCATTTATAAAGCAGTGATGACAACGCATGTGCCCACAGGAATGGAGTGAGGACGAGTTCTAGCTAAGTGGCTAAATGGAATCATAAAGACAACTTATGAAGACCCTCTTTCCTTGCTTTCTCTGACAATGTCCTCTAAGGTTTTGCTTCTAACATCACTGATAGTTATTCAACTGCCTTCTATTGTCTTTGACTATTGCTGCTAAATCTTGTTGGCCAATTCCTCACCCTCCTTTGCCATTTTCTAAAGCTTTGTCCTTGGCCTTCTTCTTGTGTCTCTCTGCATTCTCTCTTCTGGTGATCTCATCCGCTCTCATGGTATCATTTATCACCTTTATGCAGATGAATTCTAAATTACTTCCAGATCTTCTCATCTGCCCAGATGCTGCCCTGTTTTTCCCCACCTGCAAAAACATCCTTCATGCTGGACTTCCAGAAACCGTGCTTCTAGTCCCTAGGGGAGGTGAGCTACTCAGCTTTGAAATTCCTGAACTGAGGCTGAGCTATCTTGATGAGATGAGACTCAACAAAGGCATAACCTAGCCTCCGGACTACCCCATGCTTCACTCTCTATCTAGTCATTTATCCAGATCACCTTGCTGTTGTGCCTTGCTGATCTGTACAAACCCACTCCTATCCATCATCTGGATTTCTTCCACTTTTACTGGCCAAAGCAATCAAATCAATAAATGCTTCTAGAAAGGATGTGTTAGTTGACCGTTCATAGATAAACTCACCATCCCTGTGACTCCCCAGATCAAAATTCTCTTCACTAACCCTCCTGTTCCTATATGTGTTGTCCTCCCTTATGAGAATATAAACTCCTTAAAGGAGCTTTGGTATTTTTATTCCCAGGACTAAGCATGGCACTTGACACAAAGTAAGAACTTAAAAACATTTTTATATACTTAATTCATCATTTCATATTTATATACCTCCCCTCAACCTCTTCTCAGAAACCTAGGATTACATTTCTAGTCTACTATCAATCAATCCAAAAATATTCATTAAACAGCTATTATGTACCAAGTGTTGTGCTAGGTACTGGGGATGAAAAGACAGAAAATCAAATAATTCTTGCACTCAAAAAACTTAAATCTATCCGTGTATATGTGCCCACGCATACGTGGTAAAAAGGTATAATGTGGTCAACAGGGTTTTTCAACCATTCTGATTTTCCACTCACCCTACTACTGCCTCATAGCCCAGAGGAATTTCTCATTAATAATGCTACTTCTTGATTCTGAGAAGTGGGATCAAAGGGTCTCTCTTATCTATTAGCCCTAAGCCCCATACAGAGACAGTGCTTCTGGCAAACAACCTCGGTGGCAGACCTGTATCTTTTCTTCTAGGCTTCTTTCTCTTTTGGGTACCTCCACCCAACTATATTCTCAATAAATATACCCTACTAGAAAATCCTGGTGGCAAATATTGTTTATAAACACAAAATAAGCATTTTAAAACAGGGAAAAGTAAACAAATTTTCAAAAAGTTTCAGGATTGCATGAAGGAGCTCAAAGGGAGAAATGTGGTACAGGCTTAGCCTCTCTGTGCCTGGAATCCAGGAGACTTTAGCAAAAAACAAACAAGCAAATTTAAAAAAAGCCCCCAAAACTCAAAAACCTTGTGTCCCTAACATACTTTGATCCAGATGGTTTCAAGGTTGTTTCTTTGCGGCTGTCTACCCGCTTTCACTTTCAGCTCCATGTGGCTTTTTATGCCTTCCCATTCTCTGGATCTACGTGTCTGCCATTCATCTCTAGGGAGGAACTTTTTCCTTCCTTGAGTAGATCTCCTAGACTTGGGGTACTAAGTTGGAAGAGACCACACAGTTCCTCTCGAGCAGGAGTGGGGAACCTGGGTCAGATTCCTCACCCCTGCTCTAGTTCAACTTTCCTATTTTACAGATGAAAACAAAAATGAATCCAAGGGAGGTAATTGACTTGCCCAGGTCACCCAGCAATTATACCCATCAGAGGTGGCATATGAATCCAGGTTCTCTAACTCAAGGATGAGTGCCTTTTCTCCTGTACCGTACAACCTTCTGAAAGTTTTTGAGTGTTTTTTTCTTTCTCTATCCCTACCTATGATGCCTTTAGACCCTAAACTCTTTGAAAGTAGGGCTGTGCCCATCCGTGTCCAACATTTGGTAAGTGCTTGATCAATTGATGAATTGAGTTACTTGTTGAATTGGGCCCAATGCTCACTAAAGACCAAAGAAAAATCATTTATTAAACACCTATAACAAAATTTCAAAAATTAAGGCATGAAGAAGCAACTGAACTCTCCTGATAGAAGGGAGGGCATTTTCATCCCAGGGTTTCTTTTCTTTTCAAATTATTTTTTTTAATTACCAAGTATTTATTTTCTTTTCCTCCTACATTTTCCCCCTTGGAAAGAAGGGAAAAAAAGCCCTTATAATAAATACATGCAGTCAAGCCAAAGAAATTCCCAATTTGGCCATATTTGAAAATATGTGTTATTTTTCATCTTGAAGTCAGTAATAGGCATAATCCTTAGGCCTCTGGAATCACAGCTGGTCATGGAATTGACTGAATCTTCTTCAAAGTTGTTTTCAGTGCTGCTGTTGTAAAAATTGTTGTGCTAGTTCTCCTTACTTCGTGAGGGATCAGTTCGTACATGTCTTCCTAGTATTTCCAGGGAGTTAAAATTTTTTTTTAACTTTTTTTGAGGGAATCGGGGTTAAGGGACTTGCCCAGGGTCCCACAGCTAGTAAGCACCATCCAGCTGCCTCTAGGGAGTTTTAAAAATAATTAAGTGTATGTTGTGACCCAAGTGCTCTTTTCTTCCCTTTCATGATGATAGCCAAAGAGGATGTGTTGGAAGTAGGAGCAGTTAAAATTCCATTACAGTCGTGTGGTTGAGGAAGAGGTGAAAATAATGATAATTAACATTTATATAGAGCTTCCTGTGTTCCAGGCACTGTGCTGAGAGCTTTACAATCATTATCTCATTTCATCCTAACGAAAACCCTGGGGAAGTAGCTAGTTATAATTTCCATTTTACAGCTGAGGAAACTGAGTCAAACAGAGGTTAAGAGACTTGCCTAGGGATATACCATAAATGTCTGAGTTTGGATTTGAACTCAGGTCTTCCTGACTCAAAGTTCAGTGCTTTATCCACTGCCACCTAGCTGACTTTTCTGTGACGAGACTGGAGATAGATACTGTCTGGGAGATCAATGTGAAGACAACATTCCTTCCTTTTAGGAGTTCAGGCAAATTAACTTTAAGTAATTTGATTTTAGACAAAGCCAGAGTTAGGGAAAAGCAACTAAGGTTCTATCTCAGAGCACCAACAGGATGGGGGGCTTCCTCCTTGTCATGGTCCAGACATGTGGTTTCCCACTGACTTGTATCCATATTCCCTCACCCAATCCCATCCCTTTCCCCAAGGACCTGTAACCGCAGCACTTTTCTCTTGGGACCTACTTCCTTTCCTCTGATTCCCACCATCGAATGAGACTAGTTAGGGGATAGGCTTCCTCCTCTCCAAGATCAACGGCCCCTATCTTCTAAAAACAATCATATGTACTTTTGTGGCATTGCCCAAAATTGCTTCGATCCCAAGTGAAAAAGATTCCTAGTTATGACTTTGGCTTCAGGCAAACTGACCATTAAGTGAATTTGCTTTAAGGAAACTAGTCTCAGGGGAATGGCCCTTGTACCTCCTATCCAAGGACATGCAGGCAGTAATTACCATGGATAGGATGAGAATTCAGATCTTCTGACTCTGCCGTATTGAATCACTTTCCATGGATCTTATAAAGTTGGTAGTTTTAAAAATTTGAAGGATGGAATACAAATAGAAGTACCTTTAGAAAAATCGTCAATAAATCATTACAACATTCAGAAGTTGGTAAAAGAAAAAAGACCATGTTGTCTCTATAGGGGATTGAACAGCCCTTGGGGAAGTACTGTGCCTATTCTGAATTCTGTGCAGCTATTAGGACATGAGGGATAGTTGTTAAATCCCCAGGAGGAACAAATAGAATTCCCTAGGAAACAAAAATGAATGAAAATTATTCACTCCCCCTAGGTCTTGACCACCCTCACAAGAGGAGATGCTCACAAATGGACATTTCCTAGAAGCAAGGATCTGGAATGGAGACTGCCTGCTCTTTCTTAATAGAAAGCATCTTTCATGCTAGTGACAGAGAGAGAAGAAAGGAAAGTAAACAGGAAAATGAGGAGCAGGCTACCTCCTACACATACCTTGCCCTTCACATGTTACAGAAGAGGTCTCTATGTCTGCCACCCTTTCTCATTCCCCCTAACCAAGTGTCAGTTTTCATCTCTGGGTGGAAATCATTGGCTCCAATCACCTATCAAGAAAGATTATTCATGCTTGATTGTCATATAAAGCACCACAGACTTGAGAGGTGTGTAGGATTTTATACATATAGTGTATATACACATACATATATGTAAAATCATTCTATACATACTTCTATTTATCAGTTCCTTCTCTAGATGCAGATCACATCTTGCACGCCATTATAGCCCCTGCAATGCAACATAGTTTTGCAAGCATAGAGCTGAGCATATAGAAAATGATCAGGAAATATCTGTCAAATGATAATGGGAAGAGGAGGAGGAGAGGAGATGAAGTCACAGCTGTAATTAGCATACCTAATCACTTCTACCAGCTGGATTACTATGGGCAAGTCACTTAACCTCCCAACCTCAGTCAGTGTCCTCATCTGCATGATAGGAAGAATGATATTCCTAATATCTATTCTAGAGGGTTGTTGTTCAGAAAGCATTTTGAAAACCTTATGCATGTGAGTTATTATAATTAACCCTTAGTACCTGTAGTTAATATTTCTTCCTACCCCCTTACATCACAGCAGTGTGGCTGCCTTCTGTGTCTACTAGTCTCCTCTAGTTCTTGGTGTAAAGGGGTCTTGTAACTTTGGAGCAGAAAGGGACTTTAGAAACCATCTAGTCTAATCCCCTCATTTTTCAGAGAAGGCAACTGAGACTCAGAGTAAGTGACTTGCCAAAGGTCTCAAAGGCAGTTGAGGGTAGAGCTGAAATTTGAATCCAGGTCTTTTGACTCTAAATGTGGTGTGTTTTGTGATACAACATAAGTGTTGTCCTATGGATTGCTTACACAGCCCCTCACACAACTGAAATAACTTGTCTGTGCTGAGTGGGATTATCATGTACCAAATAAATGAATGAGGAACCATAGATGGTTAGAACCAGAGAGGATCTTAAAAAGTCATCTGATCCCCAGAGTGGTACAATGACTTATGACCTTTTATGAAATCTTACTGTGCTAACAGCAGAGCAACCAGTCACTCTGCCTAAAGCATACCTGGGGCACTCATCAATGTGGCTTCATTTCCTGTAAGTCTCCTTCCCCTCCCCAACTTGAAAAGCAGCAAGACTCTGCAGTTAGGCATCAGGGAAGAGATGGAGAGTACTTGGAGGGGAGGCTACTGCATTATTGCAAGGAGACCCAACATCCATCTATGAAACCGGCATTGTCATTTTATTCTTAATTTAGCTGCATGCAAAGTGACCTCATTGTAATGAAAAAGCAAACATTCTTTCTGCAGACTGAATAAGTAATGTCTTACACATACATGTATTAATGCTTTTAAAATTCATGTAGTTGCTACTATGATTAATGGAAAATGAATTTATTTAAAAGCATGGCTGAATTCCTGGTATCTTTTGGTTATCATGTGTTTCCTCCATCAAAAATGGATAGCGATTGTGCAATTCCTCTCTAGTGGGGATCTGTAGAACCTTTTTTTAACCTTACATTGGTTTCTTCATAGGTTGAGAACCAATTCTCTAAACTAGGGGTGGAGTACCTGCGATCTGGAGGCCATAGGTAGCCCTCTAGGTCCTCAAAAGCTACCCATTGACTGAATCCAAACTCCACAGAACCAGTCCCCTTCCTTAATAAAAGGATTTGTTTAGTAAAACTTGGATTCAATCAAAAGGTCATACCCAAGGACCTAGAAGGCCACATGTAGCCCCAAGGCTGCTGGTTTTACACCCCTGCTCTAAGCCATGACTGCTTCTTTGTAGCTGACCAGGTGATGGGAGCAGCACTGCAGTGAAGAGACAGGCTAAGATGGTCTCTTTCCTGCTGTAGAAGTCCATAAGTGGAAACTGGCAGATAAGAGTTGGGGGGACAAGGAAGGATACGTGGGGCAGGAGGTAGAGGAGGAAGGGATGAACAGAAAACAGAAACTTCTTGAAGTCACTTTCAAGAGGCATGCCCTAATTCCTGCCCTGAAACTGGCCAACTGAGTTTCTGACTCTGGAGCCAGGGGAAGCCTGGGCACATGTCCTCTGTACCACAAGGATGGTACTTTGACCTACATGCACAATTAGATGCCATGAAAAGTCATTCCATTTTCTTTGATTATCAACTGGTTAGGAGAGTAGGGAAAGTACATGAGGGGTATGTGTGTGTGTGGGGGGGAGTGAAAGTGTAGAGGGCTGGACTTTCAGTGTTCTATGTTGCAGACAGGTGGATAATGAAGCTTGTAGAGAGGAAACTGAACTATGTGAAAAATCATAGATTTGGAGCTGGAAGGGATTGTAGAGGTCATCTAGTTCACCCATACAATTTTACAAAAGAGGAAACTGAGGCTCAGAGAGGTTAAATAACTTGCCCAATTTCATACAGGTAGGAAGTAGAAGAGCAGAGGATTCCGACATGGGGAGGTAGTGGAAAGAGCATATTGGCTTCAGAATAAAAGGTTCTGAGTTTGAATCCTATGTGATTCCGCTAGTTGTGTGACCTTGGGCCAGTCACAACCTCCCTAAGTTTTTTTCCTCTGAAAATGTGGTAGTTGTACTAGATGGTTTCTGAGGCCCATCCTAGCTTAGAATCTTTGATCTTTTCACTTTATGAGTCCAAATCTAGATTTCTTTCCATGCTCCCTGTAGCAGGGTGAAATAGTGAGCTATGTAGAGAGAGGGGGACCAGTAAGTCATGTGGGAGAAGAGAGTGAATTGCATGGAAGGGGGCAGAATGATAAGCCATGTAGAGAGAGGGACAATGTGCTGGGGAAAGGAGGAGACAGTGAATCTCCTGTGGAGGAGACAATGAAACTGCTAACCATGGAGAGAAAGAGGAGGAAGGGAGATTGAGCTGTGTGTGTTGGGAATAACCATGAGCTATGAGGAGAGGGTTGGCATAGGGAGTTGTGGAGGGGAGACAGTAAGCTATGTAGAAAGAGTTTCTGTGAGTCATGGGATGGGGGGCCAAGGGAACTGGTTGGGTATAGGGCGAAGGTGAGCTGTGAGGTGAGGGGGAACAGTGAGTTCTGGAGGAGGGGAATGGGACAGTGAACAGGGCAGTGGGAGGAGGGGATGGTTAACTGTAAGGGGAGGCATGAGTGAGTCCTATGGAAGGCACACTCTGTTCCTCCCCAGAAACCATTAACCATACTCTTGTTTTCCGTAGTGTTGGCCTGTGATAATGATTCTAAAAGGTCACTGAAAGCATTGGAGGGAAAACAAACCCAAACCTTCAGTAATGCTATGCCCTGACCCCTGAAAGCTTAAGAGTGATTTTAAATGCCCAATATGTTTTAATGTACTGGGCATGGTAGACTACTTAGTAGAGCATTTCTGAAACCTATGTTTTTCCTATCAAAGATAAGAGTTGCAATCTAATACATAGCAAGTGTATTTTTTTAGTCCCCCAGACAAATACAAATACTGTGAAAGGAGAAAGAGTGAGAAAGAGAGAGAGAGAGAGAGAGAGAGAGAGAGAGAGAGAGAGAGAGAGAGAGAGAGAGCTGTATAAAAGAGAACTAAAAATAATTTCACAGCCACAATAGTTCTTGAATGCCGCCCATTTCCGGGGCGGCAGATTTTGGGTCTTTTATCATTTCATTAGCATTCTGCCTGTGGAGCTTGGTTGGCAAAGTCCCAGACAGCTCATAGAACTATAGACTCTCAGACTTGGAAGGGACCTTGAAGTTCATCTAGTCCAACCTCTAACTGAAATATCCCCTCTATAATATCTTGACAAATGGTCATTCTCCCTTGGAAGAAATCGAACCCATCAGTACCCAACTACCTCTTGAAGCACTCCAATTTATTTTCAAACGGCTGTAAATCTTAGAAAAGTTTCCTTTTGTCAAACTTAAATCTTCCTCTTTCTAACTTTGAACTGCTGGTCCTACCTAATTCTGCCCTTTAAGGTCAAGTAAATCAAGGGAAATCTCCTTTCCTCATGACAGCAATTCAAATATTTGAAGACAGTAATCATATACACTTTAAAGCCTCTCTTCTCTAGACTGCACATCCCTGGTTCTTCGAACGAGTCTTTATGTAGTATATGTCAAGGTCCCACAATCTCTGACTGCCAGCATCCTGCAACATGTGGCATGGGCAAACTTAAGAGAATAGGCAAGGACTCAGAAGGTAAAGTCAAGGATGAATATATAGGGTGGGAAAAAGACAGACAGAGAGAGAGAGAGACAGAGAGAGAGGGAGAGATACTATGATCTCTCATTAGGCTCATTGTCAAGAGCTATTGCCTTCCTGGTTGGAGTAAGAATATGACTTTCTGGTTGGAGTAAGAATATGGCTTTGTATCCATTTGCCACACTGATCACCTTTGTCTGGACATGCTCAGTTTGTCAATGTCTTTCTAAAAACGTGGTGTCCAAGACTGAATCCAATCCGACCAGGACAGGTCAGAGTAAGGCCATCCTTCTGGACAGTTTTGCTTTTGCTTTGCTAATGGACCCCAAGATCAAATTAGTTTGACTTACATTGAACTTAGACTTCACTAAAACCAATAGGTATTTATCACATGAACTTGAATTTCACATGAATTAGTTATATCTACTCCATCCTGCTCATTAAAAAAAAATTGAACAAAACAGGGCCAAGCCCCAAAGAAGGATATGAGAAGGTATCTCCTTCTGTTCTTTACAGGGGTCAAGGGGGATGGAATGTGAATGTGGAACACCACAGATCAAGTCAGACTTGTTTTTGATATGTTAGTTTATTTTGCTGAACTGTTTTTTTCTCTGTTCTTTGTTATAAGAGGCAGATCTCCAGAAGGAGGAGGCAGAAGGGAGAATAGGAGAGATTTTGTCAAGTGCCTTGTTGAAACCCAGCCAAACTATGCTTCTAGCATTCCCTTGATCTACCAGTCTTATAACCCTGTCAAAAAAATAAATAAATGAGGTTAGCCTGGCATGACTTGTTCTTAATGAATCCATGCTGGCTTATGGTAATCACCATGTCCCCTTCTAAGTGTTCAGAAACCATTTCTTTAATAATCTGTTCTAGAATTTTACCAGGAATCAGTTAAACTCATTGGTTTATAAAGTTTGAAGAATTTATCTTCTTCCTCCTTTTGAAAATAGAATAACATTGATTCATTTCTAAATCTTAGGTGATTCTCCCACCCTTTGTCTGTCTATTTACCTGTGTTTTTCTTTTTAAAGATCAGCTCAGCACTCCGACTCTTTGCTTCTCTTTGTAAACCAACCTGTTTTTCTAGACCTAGTGATTTAAGCTCATTGAAGGCAATGAGATACTCTCTCTTATTTTCTTCTATTTGTCATATTTTCCTCTTCAATTTAATTAAATTCATTCAAAACAAGCATTCATTAACCCTACTATGTGCAAGCACACCAACACAAAAATGACTTAATCTCAGCCCTCAAGCATTTGTATTGTATACTTCCCAGTTAAAAAAAAAAAAAAGACTCATACATGTTGTTGTCCTTTGTTCTCAGACGACCATGCCATCAGGGAGGTAACCTATATCATGCAAGTGAATTGAATTTAAGTGAGGGAGAGCTGTGCAAAGTCACCAGCATCACTTTCTCCTCTGGAAGCATCTGGGTCAGAGATGGATCAGGACAACTGCAGATGGCCTTGAATGTAGTGGGAGACCTTGGCTTTTTTAAGCCAAGGGCTTTAACAGGTCTCAGTTTACTAAGGTAATGCCCTTTCTGTGATTAAGACTAGGTAAGAAATGAGGCAGCAAATGGCTTCTTTACCTAATCAAAAAAATCATCAGTCTGGGAGGAGAAGACCTTCAGGATTTTGGGCCAAAACAGAAACAACTGCTATTTACATTCACTCTGGACCAGAGTCCAAATAATTACCAAATGGGGCTTAGTTTGGGATCTACTGTTGGCCAATCAATGAGAGCCAGAGTGATTATTTCATGTATACATATGTCTGTACATATATACACATGTGTATAACATATTAATACATGTGTATATATACAGGTATGCCTATGTGCTGTCTCCTCCAATAGAAAGTAACTTTCCCTTTACCCCCTAGTACTGATGTAAGTCACAGAGTAGGTACTTGATAAATGCCTTGTTGATTGACATCATAGAAACAAAATAAAGTCTGAGCAGTTTTGCTTTTTCCGTTCTCCTTTATTGTCCTTCATCCAAACCACCACTACTTTTATTTTGCTCTCACTTTTGGATCTAATATAGTTTTTTTTTATTCCTTTCTATTATCATTAGCATTCTTCCACAGCCTCAACTCATTCTGGCCTTTAACTTTCCTGGCATTGTTCTCCCAAGACTCCACCACTATTTTGTATTCATACTCAGTTACCTTCTCTTGTTTTCCTCTTCCATTCTATCTTTTTTAAAAACTGAGTTGGTGGATGAGTTCGCTGTGAAGACATATTGGTCTCTTCAAATAGCTTCCCATCTTCTTCTCCAACACAATCATTCGCATTTATGTCTTCAGATTTCATTCTTAGTAGCCTCACATTCTCCTTGAGCCAACTTCCCTTGTAGAATATTGAGCCGTGGAATCCTACCTGTCTTTTCTCCAAACTTAACTCTGAAATACTCATCAGATTATATCTAGTTTCCCCCTCTTTATCCACCTAGTACAAATTCTAGGATTAAATAATCACATTCTCCCTAAATTCCAGTTACTTCTATTTAATCAACTATTTCATCCTCATTGCATTTAGTAAAGACTTGTTGGTAGATTGGTTGGATATTGGACAGAAACAGGGGAAGAAGTTTCTCTCATCACTTCTTCTACCATTTCTTGGGTGAAATTATCAGCAAGGCAAATCAAGAATTGAATAATTTGAGCGCAGAGAGATGGCCAGCAAATTCTTGGATTCTGATCCAAGGTTCCAATCACTACCATAACCTACCTAAATGCCAGTTTAGTGATTCCTTTATAGAACTCATCATCCATTCTCTCTTTCAGGCAAGGCTGTCTATCATATGTTCCCACCACAGTAGAGCTTCTATCTTCCTCTCTTACTATCCTTACCCAAATTCTGTCCATCATACTTTCTGCCTCTGGCAGACTGCATGATCATAGGTCATGTATGTTGTAAAGTAATGGCCTTTGATGTCCCCTCTAACTCTGAAAGTCTGCAGTTGTGATTCAGTAGCTATAACTGCTCAAACCTACTACCCAGTTCCAATGCTTCATCCCCTTGGTAAGACCCATCAATTAAATGTCTACTCTTTGTCCCAGGCCTAGGGTAAGATTCCCCCCTTCCCATTGCCAGGATCAGAAGGACAATTCATTTGGCCATACTCATGAGAATCCAAGCATTCCCTGCATCCTCTTCTCTGTGTGCTGGTTTCTTCCTGTCCAGCTGTTCCTATTACCAGGGATCAGAATGTAATTAGCACTTCCAGCCCAGAATACATCTCGCCTTTGGAGCAGTATCTACCTTACCAGCAATGCATCCAGTCTGAATCTTCTCCCATGGGTCCATTTAGGTATTCAAGGTCCATACGCTATTCACTACAAGGTTCAAGGATAATCACTTAGGCCTAGTCGGTTGGCCTTCCTTTTCTATGCTGGCTGGCTAGTTTGAAACAAAGATTCCTATAAATAGTGGCATAACAATTATAATCTTAATAATGTTATTAGCTAATGATTTAACTAAAATCAGCTAATATTTACACAGTGCTTTAAGGTATATTATTTCATTTTATTCTCACAAGAACTCTCTGAGGTAAGTATCCTTATTACGGCCATTCCACGGATGAGAAAATAGAGGTTAAGAGCCATTAAGTTACTGCCTGAGCGCAGGTCTTCTTCACTCTAAATACACTGCTCTTTATTAGTATTGCTGGCTTTGCCACTAATTCATTGTATGACCTTGGTGACATTGCTTCCATTTTCGGGGCCTCTGTATTTTTTTTTCTTTTAATCTGTAAAAAGGGGTGGGGTTTGATTCAATGACTGACAGGGTGCATTCCACTTATTCTACCTAGAAATGAGTGACCTGAAAGAGTTCTCCTCACAGGGTTTGACTCTTGGGCACTAGCTCCTTACGACCCCCATCATCTTCATCACTATCAGACAGGCAATTGAGGGCCCAGCGGATAAAGGACTGAACCTGAAGTCAAGATAGACCTGAGTTCAAATCCAACCTTAGACACAATAACTGTGTGATTCTGGATGAGTCATTTGACCTCTGTCTCCCTTAGAACAGGAATAACTGCCTCCCAGCATTGTTGTAAGGATCAAATAAGAAAATATTTGTGAAGCAATTTGTAAACCTTAAAGTGCCATGTAAATGCTAACTGTCAAATCTTTAATATTAAGGACTGACTGAGAGTTGTACAGTGAATACCAACAATGACAACAGCTAGTCCAAATCATTCATTAAAAGAAGTTTACAAGTTTTTAATTTAAGTTTTGTACTGTTTATTTCTTTTCTTTTTGGGGGGGGTCATTCATTTTTATAGATAAGGAAATTGAAATCTTGAGGAGGAAAGTGACTTGCCTAACGTCACAAAGATAAATAGATTAAATGTTGATTAAACATAACTACTTCATTTGTCGTACTAGTCTTCCGAGCCCCAGAGAGAGTAAATGACTTGCCCAAGATCAGTCTGTGAGTTGGTAGCAGGGCAAGGCACAGAACCCAAATTTTCTTATTCCTAGGACAAAGTTTCTTTTATTACACCATATTGCTTCTAGGAACTAGCTATTCACCCACTTCTATGCATGGGAGTTGCGGGCAACAGAGCCAGATTAAACAAGATTCATTTGAATCAGGATACAATAATGTGGATTAATGACAACCACATGCTTTTATAGGATTTATTTCAGGAACATATTTTTCTCTCCATGAAGCTGAATCAGGGTGAATGCCACCAAGTGCAGCTCTCTAGGTATTTAGGTGCCAAATGCTGCCCCTCTAAGCAAGAGTGAACCACTTTTCCATAGCCCTTGAACCCTTGACAACATCTCAGGTTTCTAGAAGCCTCACTTCTGCCCATGCCTCATTCTGCCCACTCTAGGATTGCTTAGAGATCCATGGCTGGTGCACTGTCACTACATTGAAACTTTGCATTTATACTAGTCCTGGCTCTGATATTTACAAGGTCTGTGACTTGGGGCTACTGTCATTTGTGAAATGAGCACAATAAATAATCCTCATGGTACCTGTTTGACAGGGTTGTCACAAGGATAGGACATTGTAAAGTGATACAGAAATATTATGATTGTAATTGTTGGTTTAGGGAACATTTCATGTAAGGAACTCCCATGATACTCATCCATCAACTTGTGCAAATAATCCAGAAATTTCCCTTTCTGGTAGTTACGGTTATTTGTTTGTCCCTGGATTTGTAGGGTGACCCAGGGGAATCTCAGGTCCTTCTCAGAGATTTCTCATGGATTTGGAGAGTATTGACCAGAGGCAGCTAAAAGGTATAGTGGTTAGAGACTGCTGAACCTGGAGTGAGGTAGATCTGAGACCAAATCCAGTCTCAGACATCTACTAGCTGTGTGACCCTGAGCAAGTCACTCAACCACTTTCTGCCTCAGTTTCCTCATCTATAAAATGGGAATGATAATAGCACTTAGCTCACAGGTTGTTATGAGGATCAGATGAGAAAATATTCATAAGATGCTTAGTGTCTGGTATATAGCAGGTGCTAATAAATGCTTATGTCCTTCCTTGTGCTTCTGATCCAAAGCAAAGAGCTCATCTTTGTATCAGGAGACACCTGGCCTTACACTCACCCTCCCTGAACTTCAGTTTTGGTCATCTCTTAGAGGGCATGATAAAGTCAGTACCTGTCTTATTATTATGAGAATTGGATGAGCTAAGACATGTAAAGAATTTATGTCATAGAATTTAAAAAGCTACATAGATGTCAATTTCAAGAGAAGGAAGTGAGCCAAATGTGGTGATCCAGCCTATGGGGGAAGCTAAGTGGTGCAGTGGATAGAGTGCTGGGTTTGGGAATCAGGAAGACTCATCTTCATGAGTTCAAATCTGGCTTCAGATACTTACTAGCTGTGTGACCCAAGACAAGTCACTTAACCTTGTTTGCCTCAGTTTCTTCACCTGTAAAATGAGCTCCAGAAGGAAAGGGCAAACCATTCCAGTATCTCTGCCAAGAAAACCCCAAATGGGATCATAAAGTGTTAGATGCAACTGAAAAACAATTAAAAAAAAATCCAACCTACCCAGAAGGTCAAGTAAATTCAGTGATTCCTAGCCCCTGTAGGGAACATTCTACAGCAATAGCTAAAGGAACAGTATCCAGAAATTTCAGGGATCTTCTTCTGGGATAGAGGTGGGGCTTTTAATCCCTCCATGACTTAAAAAAAACAAACCCAAGCCAGTTGGTAACTGTTCCTAAAGCATCCTTGAGGTTATTTCTCCCTGTTGGATATGGAGGCATCTATTTTGTAGGGTAAGAATTGAGTCAACAAGAAAAGATAAGAAAAGATATGGACTCTAAGTTTGCTGCAGTCTGCAAAAATTAGTATCCTACCATTACTCTCCCTCTGTCACCTCTTAGAAGAAGAGACTAACTGTAAAAACCTGAATCCTACAGTGATCACAGAATGACCTATAACTCTGGTTGCCGGATTTATAGAATTTCCTTTGTCAGAAAGACTTGGGAAGCTCTGGAGAAAGGTGTGATGTTGGGTGCTGTCCCTAGACCCAATCTCTAGGAGCACCCTGTTGTAGAACTCACCTTCCCAAAGGAAGAGCAATTTTCCAGGCTGCAAGGAAAAAGGGAAGATCCCACCCAGCTGTTAGTAGCTGGCTCTGCTCTGCTTGCCTCTTCTCTGCCCAGCTTAGTTATTTTAGTAGACCCCATGGTGAAATCAGTGTGCAGCACCTGAGCTTTATGGGACAATTCTGTTGCCTCATTGTTCCAGAGAAAACAACTTCTCTGATGGAAAAAAAAAGATAATTGGTTACATCTGAGAGTGTCCCCCTGGAGAACTTTCAAAGGAAGACACATATTTTCCTGAGACTGCCTGCCTGTTTGCCTGAGAAGCAAAAAAGTTCTCGTATAATCAAACCCCCATTTTCCAAATAAAGAAACTGAGACTAGAGTGGGAAATGATTTGCCTAATGTCACACAGGTAAAATGGGGCAGAGGAGGGATGTATTCAAGGGCTTTTCACTCCAAATCCTATATTTTTTCCATGACCATATGCCAAAAATCTTGAGATCTTTTTCATTCTTTCTTTTTATGCTGACTTTTACTGCCTCCCCATTAGTCAGATTCCCACACATTTGCTTCAGAGCAGGGGTTCTCAACCTGGGGATCTGTAAACTTGTTCTTTTATACATTTGATAACTACATTTCAGTCTAACTTGTTGTGTTTGTAATCCTATGTATTTTGCTTTAGGTATTTAAAGGGTTGCACAGGCTTCACCAAAGTGGATTGGGAAGTGGAAAGACTGGAGGTAGAGAACCAGTTTAAAGACTATTGTATTTGGTTGCACAGACTTCACCAAAGTGCAGGCAAAGGTTGAGAACTCCTGCTTTAGAATTTTCAAAGTGTTTTCATATTAATTTTCTCATTTGACTGTCATATAGTGATGTAGATGGTTGGGGTCAGGGTTCATTATTTCTATTTGACAGGAAGTTGGATTGAGTCAGGATCAAACACTAGGTCTCTAATCCTAGTTTGAAGATCAGCCCATAATACTACCCTGTCTCCCTTGGGGATACAGAGGAGATAGAGGGAGTGAGGGACAGTGAACACAGAAATGGATAGTCATTATGGAGACTTCACTGCATGCCACAACATGGGTGTGGGGAGGGGATGGGAAGCAAATCTAGTCAAAGGGAGGCAATTGGGAAAAATAAATCATTCTGCACAGGCCTGGCATTTTGCTTCCCCATTCCCTACTCTCTTTTCCCTTTAAATGTCCCTTGTTGATACTTTGTAGTTATTTCTGGGTCTCTGTTCTTTTCTTCCTTTCTCCACTATCTGTTTTTCCATCTAGGTGTCTAGCTCTCTATCCATCTATCTACCTTCCTGTCTATCTAGCTTTCTCTCTGATTCCCCTCCTTGCTCTCTTTGTTCAGTGAAATTCATATTTATTCTGCTTCTGGCAAAGCCTTTAGATTTTTATCTACTTTCTCATCCTTCCTTCCAGGGGAATTTCATATTTAGCTTCATCCCCCTTTCAGGATTGATTCTCCCCTCCCTGCGCACCTCATCTCTCTGTAAACTTATGTCCATTTTTTTCCTTGGACTAGATTACCCAGAAGCTATCCTAACCCACTTCAATGTGTGATTCTTTCCTGGTTCTCTTCCTTTCCCCTTCCCTCTAAAGGTAAATGAAGTTGGGCTTGATGCAGCAAGAAATAGGGAGCTATTTAAAGTTCTTGAGTGGAGGAATGACAGGATGAGATGAATGTGTTGTTGCTTATGAAAAGTTATTGTGGCAGCATTGTGAGGAATGGGTGGGAGTAGAGAGAAATCAGAAGTGGACAAACTGTTGGAAGGCTGTTACAGCAGGTGAGGTGGGTATCTAAGAGCCCCTTTAACTGAAGGTAGTGAGACTCAAAATGACCATGAAGAGGGTTGGGGAGGGTGCATTAGAGAGAGTCTGCAGAAGAAGAACCAGCAGGATGAACTTGGTGGCTGGCTAATGGGATGTGGAGATGATGTTACTCACATTTATCTAGCATTTCAAGGTTATGAGTCAATAGTGTGATTTAGCAGCTGGAAAAATGGATGTGATCTTAGGCTGCACCAAGAGAGACTGTAGAACATTCAATAATCATAGAAAAAGCCACTGAGCTGGCTGAAGAACAGGTCTTGTTGAGAGGAGAGTGGCCATGCTCAGTCCTACAGAAAAGATATAGGATGTGTATTCCCTCTGCTTTATTGCTATCCCCAGGACTCCAGTTTAGCCTGGTGCTGGCTAGTCAAGTCACACAAATAGGAAGTAGCTGAAGTCTAAGAAGCCAGCTCATTCTAAGTAATAGACTTACTCTGGAGAGCCTCAGAGTTTAGGGGACTGTGAGGTTTTATACTAAGGCAGATAAGGGAAGCTGAGTGCTATAATCTACAGTGATTAAACCCCAACAATTTTTGACTGCTTCAATCATGAGTAGATCAGATAAGCTTCTAAATACAAGGGTTGTGAGAATTCCTTTGGGGTCAGGGCCAACACTCAGGAATATTCATCAGTTACTCCAGCTGGTTCTACCTACATATTTCCCCTTCCTGCCACATTTTTAAAATTTTAATTCAATAAGTATTTGTTGAATGACTAGATGGATAGGTAGGTAGATAGATGATAAATAGATAGAATATTTATTAAGTATTTACTGTGTACCAGATGCCATTCTAAGCACTGGGGATATAAAAACAAGAAATCAAGATGGTTCCTACTTTCAAGGAGCTTACATTTTAATGAGGGAGGACAAAATACAAAAGAGAGGTGGAGAGTTGGGGCAGAAAGTGAGCAACATAGCTGGGCTTGGTGATGAAATGATAGTACAGGCAGGGATTCACTGAACACAGTCAACCAGATGGTGGAATCCTCCTGGGGGACCAGGACCTTCTGTATGTAAGTGAAGCAGGTCAGAAAGTGAGCCAGAAGTAGAGAAAAGAGAATTATCTTTGTCAGTTGCTGCAGATACAAAGATGAAAATAAAAGAGCCTTTGACCAAAGGAGTTTATATTCTACTGAAGGAAAGTTTCACATACACAATTAAGTACACACAAAACACAGAGAATAGATGCAACTGGAAAATAAGGGAAAGGCTTATGAAGGAGATAGAATACTTGAGTTGAGTCTTGAAGAGAGCTAGAGACTCTAAGAGGCAGAAATAAAAGAGCATTCTAGGAATAAGGAAAATTCTGTGCAAAGAACGTGGAGGTAAGAGCTGAAATGTCTTAGAGAATAGTGAGTAGGCTGGATTAACTGAAACAATGTGCACGAGGGAGTGTAATATACAGTCAGTTTAGAGAAACAAGTTGGAGCAAAATGGTGAAGAATTTTAAATACAAGACAGATTTCACCCAGAGGCAATAATTAAATATCCTTGAGCAAGAGAATGACACAGTCTTTTGTAATATCAATTTGGCAGCCATGTGGAGGATGGTTGGGTAGAGACACCAGTTAAAAGGATACTGTAATAACTTAGGTCAGAGAGGATAAGGCCTGAGCTAGAGAAAGTGTCCAAGTGAGTCTTTCAGAGAAGGAGCCATACTCAGTAGATGCTATGGAGGTAGACCTGAGAGAAGTTAGATGAGGGAGAATGAAGACATTAACAGCAAAGACATCCAGGGAAATTCAATCAGGAAGGAAATGGTAATATTCAGCCTGGGGAAGTGAAGATCAGGAGGGCTAACAAAATAGCTACTTTCAAGTATTTAAATAGCTGTCATCTGGAAGAGGGAGTGACTTTGTTCTGCCTAGCCCCAGAGGGCACTAAATCTAATGGGGAAGAGCGGAAGGTGAGTAGATTATAGGCTTAATGTAATTTCCTAACAACTCGGATCCATACAAAAATGGAGGGAGCTAGCTACCTTGGCAGAAGGTGAGTGGGGAAGCAGTAGGAGCAATGGAGTGGAATGGGGTGGGAAATGAGAGGACCTATCAAACTCTGCACCTGCTACCTATAGGACTTTGAAGAAGTCATTTATCCCTTCTGGGTCAGTTTCTTTATAGACCTAGGGGTTTGGATTACATGACCTCTAACATCCCTTCTGTCTTTAAGTCTTCTAAGATAAGTAAAGTATTTTAACTTCTTTTTATATATGAAGAAACTGAGTTTCAGAGATGTACAAGTGGTTTGCTTGTGGTCATGTGGTCATTCAACTAGCAAGTGAGAGGTGTGTGGCTAGAATTCAGGTCTTCTGCTTTTTTTCAACCAACTTTGCACTTTCTCCAAAACAAAAATATGACAACCCCATGTTGGGAGCTAGTATCAAGGCCCTTCAAGAACTCAAGGTCACTGTCAATATGAGGTACCAGAGGGAAATTCTAATGGAGACCTGTATTTAAGGTAAATTTAGTCTAAGGTAGATTTTAATGTGTATAAAGTGAATTTTTATTATTTCTCAGAGTTCAGTTCCCCAGGATCCATAGCCACAGCAATCTCCTGTTCCTAGGTTTTAGTTATGAGTTCTCACAGTTATGGTTTAAAACATCTCCACCATTCTTGTGCAGATATATATATATATATATATAATGATAAATAATATAAACATTCACTGTGACTACAAAGTAAGATACAGGGATAAGGTGATATAAACTTGTGGGGCTATTGCTGGCAACATGGCTTCTTGGTCTATTGGTCTATAAAACAGGTGTTCACTAAACAATGATTGGGAAACCTGTAGGGTTGAATGCACAAATGCTATGTATGCCTCAACTGGCCCCCGTTGAGGCTTGTAGGGATTTAGGGGAAGCACAAATTGGGCCTGTTGAGACTGACCCCACTGAGAGCAGGGCTAGTTGCCCTGCCCCTTCTCACCAGCCCCTGTGAGAGAAAGGTGATTAGGGAATGCTGTAGGAGTTTGGGCTCCCATTATCAGCAATCCTCTTCTGAGAAAACTAGACCAGAATAAAGTAAGATTATTCATCCCTTCTTAGTGTCTTTCCTGTCTGACCAAACCAAGAGTGAACCTGTGGTAGCAGCCCTTAAGTGTGCTGTGTTTATCTGTCTTACAAGATCCCTCCTTATTTTATTGATGAAGAATCTGAGGTGAAAAAAAGCCAGGTGACTTACTCGAGTTTTACAACTGGTTAGTGACCAAGTCTGCTGTATCTCCTGCCCCAGTCATTAATTGCTTCTTCCAGTATTCCAATTCCTACTTGGACCTGCATCAGCCTGTGTTCTCCTGCCTGGACTAGACCTGCAGAGATTGGCTATTTGACTCTATAATCTGACTGCCCATCCATTCCAGTTTGACTCAAGATCCTGGACTCTGACCTCTGTGTCTCCAGTCCTAGATTCATTGCCTCTGCACTATTCCTTGTTGTTATTGACCACAAAATATCCTGGTTGTAAATTCTTGCCTTTATGCTGCACCATCTGTCACACCTGGCATTTCCAAGTTCTGATCACTTCCTGCCTGTTCCGTCCTACTAAGACTAGCAACCTAACAGAGCTTTAAAGTTTTCAGTGTTTGCTGATGTCTGCTCTATTAGATCATTAGGTGCTCAAGGGCAGGACTGTCTTTTGCCTTTCTTTGTATCCTCAGTGCTTAGCAGAATGCCTGACACATAGTAGCCACTTTAATAATTGTTGACTGACTGACCGTTATAATTTCATTCCATCTAGAGGCAGCAGGTTTGAAGCCTGCTAGCATAGCTAATTCCTAAAGTAGGTAGCCTCTGGATACTCCCAGACACACACATGACCTGTTGAGGGAGCTATTTTGAGCCACAAGACTTTTTTAGAACTTATCAATTAGCACATATATGTTGTGTGATCTATCTGTCTAATATTTATATATGTATGGACATGTGTTTAGTATATGTATATGTGTATATATACATGTATGTATATATACATATATTATATATATATATGGAGAGAGAGAAAGAGAGAGAGAGAGAGAGAGAGAGAGAGAGAGAAGGAGGAAGGGAGAAAGAGAGACAGAGAGAGAATATGTGTAATGGCTTGGAGTTGAGACAATTGGTTTTGAATCCTCTGACACCTAAAGGAGAGGCAAGTCATGTTACCTCTCAAAGTCTGGGTTTCCTTATCTGTAAAATGGGGATAATATAAGGGCTGTTGTCAGACTCAAAGGAGATAATATGTTAGGAGCACTTTGCAAACTTTAAAACTTTATACAAATAATAGCTCTTGTTTTTCCTTTGGGTCTTGAAAGTTTTCTGGTCTTTAACAGTCACCTTTAAAAGTACCAATATCCTAGTGAGAAGTGAAACAGGAAAGGAATATTAAGTGGACTGCTCTCTGACCATGACAACTCCAGCTCACCAGTAGTGGGTTGGGCCTCTTTGAGCCAGCCCACGTTTCCTGCAAAGTGAACAGGATGATAGCTGTAGAATTCAGTCTGGAACAGAGCAGGGCTCAGCAAGTATCAGGTTTAGGGATTTCTAGAAAACAGGTCACCAAACAGTGAAAGTCTTCAAGCACAGACTTGTACCTGGAGAAGGTGAATTGTTCCCTGACATCAGGGTGCTGGGAAATGTTTAACAATTGGCTCTCCAAAAGAAAAATACACATTTTAAAGTTTAATCTGAATTGTCAATATTTTCTCCATCACGCTCTTAAATCTAGACAATCAACTAAACAGTAAGTCAGGTCCTGATTTGTGTATTTGCTAGTTTCCAATATGTGAAATGCTCACTCTTGGCTTCTAATTTGAGTTGCCTTCTGCACATCCCTGGTTCCTGCATGGTGTTAGAGGTTAAGCTGGATGACTTCCAAGGTTCTAAGATTACAGATGGAAGAGATTCATCTGGAAGGATTATAGAGGGTATCTAGTCCAATCTAATCTTTTATAGATGATAATTGCCAACTTTATGTAACACTTTAAGGATT
The DNA here is from genome assembly GCA_028658325.1 of Potorous gilbertii. NCBI lineage: Eukaryota > Metazoa > Chordata > Mammalia > Diprotodontia > Potoroidae > Potorous > Potorous gilbertii. The sequence continues at coordinate 498,172,978 of CM053769.1, read as the reverse complement.
GCAAAGCACTTATTATCTCATTTGATCCCCATAGCAATTATGGGAGGTAGGTGCTTATTATTCCTATTTTACAGATAAGGACAAGGCAGAGAGAGGCTATGTGACTTGACAAGGTCACCCAGCTAAAAAATGTTTAAGGTTAGAATAGAACTCAAACTTTCCAAGTCTGAATCAGTTTTATCCATTGTGCTATTTGATTGCCTTCCTAGAGATCAGAAAATAGATGTAGATGGGTTAAATGACTACCCGAATGTCACATAGGTACCAAATGACAGTGTCTTGAACCCAGTCTTCTGACTGCACTCTTTCTACAATACCGCACTGTCAGTGGATAGAGCACCAGCCCTGGCGTCAGGAGGACCTAAGTTCAAATCTTACCAAAGATACTTACCAAATGTGTGACCCTGGGCAAGTCACCTACACTGATTACTTCTAAAAAACAAAATATTGTAATTTTATAATATTGTACTGCCTCCTAACTTTCTCTGAATTCTTCATATTTGCCATTTTTCATGGCTCAATAATATTTAATCCCATTCATTTGCTACAGTTAATTTGTTTAGTCGTTTGACAAGTTCTTTACATGTGTCTACTCTGTCCCCTGCTAATGTATGTCCAAGAGGGACAGCTGGGTCATAACATCACAGGACCTAGTGCTGGAAGGGACAGCCAAGAATGTAGATGGCTAAGTGGTTTAGAGGCTGGACTGCTGGACTTGGAGTCAGGAAGGCCTAAGTTCAAAGTTAACCTCAGACAAACTCTAACTGCGTGACTCTGTGTAAGTCACTTAACTTCTATCTGCTGCAGTTCCCTAAAATGGGAATGATAATGGCATCTACCTCAGAGTGTGGTTGAAGGGCCAATGAGATAGTGTGTGTAAAAAGTACTATAACACATAGTAGGTGCTGCACAAAATACTTATTCCTTTCCTCTCCTAAAGCATTCCACAAACACTGAAGTCTAGATAAAGGCTAGATCTAATGATTTAGACCACCTTGGTCATTTTGTAGACAAGGAAACATCAAAGATCCAGAGAGGTGAAGGGATTTGCCTAAAATCATAAGGCAGCAGTAAGTAACAACAGAGGCTCTATTCAAAAAGACTCTGCATCATTCCCTTTCTTTGTCAAAGGATGTCACAGATCATAGGACCTAGAACTAAAAGGGATATCTGACAACCCAGTGAAGTGGGTATGATTTCCCAAGACACTGAGACTGAGGGAGATATAAATAGACTTGTGCAGGATCACACAGTTAGTGAGTGTCTGAAGCTGGATTTGAACTCAGGTTTTCCTGACTCCAAGTCCAGGATTTTATCTTCTTGGCCACTTAGCTATCTGTGTTCCTGGATATCCCCTCCAACTCTAGGTCCAATGATCTATGACATAGAACAACACTGTCTTAGCACCCAGTTCAATGTCTACAAGCAAATGACTCAAATGAATAGACTTGCTGTTCTCAGGGTAGGAAGGGTTCTATCACGTGGCAGTGTTCCCTGACCTGTGCCCCAGGTATAGCATTGCTGCTGGAAAACAGACTGATGTTGTCTTAGAGAGGACCTGAGGGAAGCAGGGCTAGCATCTTTTACAAGTTCTGACATTTGTAGTACTCTGGGGACCTGGTTGCTGGATTGGTTGTATAGCTGTGTGACGGTAGGGAGAAGTGGGGGTGGGGACAATGGGAGATCCTTGTGCCCTATAGGAACCCCAGAAGGAGCATGGCCCTGTCAGCCCTTCCTAGTGGAAGAGAGAGCAGCGCGAGCCTGAGTCCCTGGACACATGGCCCTGTGCTCTGGCCTCCTGGAGCCAGTCCAGCTGCCCAGAGAGAAGGGGTGACAGAGGGCCCTACCCAGGGGCCATCTTTCAATCTGTTTCCTGCTCAGCTTTGTCTCCTTTTTTTTCTTGTTTTCTATCACACACACATTCCTCTGACAGGGTCAGCAAAGGGGGTGGTGTGGGTGGCAATGAGCAACCTGCAGCTCCAGCAACCTGGGAGCTCCCTCAACCCCCATCACTGCTGGACTGTCTCTCCAGTAGCTCGTCTGTACCAGAGTCAGCACCATTTGTTAATCTTGACTGTAGCCAAGCCCTCTCTTGATCACTGCAGGTGGGTGATGGGAGTGTTGGACAGATGGAAGAAACGTTGACTTTGCCTTCAGAGAACTCCCAGCCTGATGAAGGTCATACATCCTTGGATGAAGAGGATAGAGAAAGGGAAGGGAGGGGAGAGCTCCCCGGTGGGATGGCCCATCACTGAGACAAGGGGAAGTATTTCTCATTCACCCGATAGCCTAGCAGAGGGTCTGAGTCTCTGTCCCTCACCTTAGAAGTAAAAGACCTGGTTAGGTGGTAATTCAGAGACACAAACAGGATGTCTAGAGGACTGGGACAGGCATGTAGGTGGGCACAATGGATAGAGAACAAGATGCGGCCAGAAGGATTTCAATTAAGATTCTGTCTTAGACACTTATTAGTTGTGTGACCTTGGGCAAGTCACTTAACCTCTGTCTGCCTCAATTTCCTCATCTGTAAAATGGGGACAATCCTAATCATCCCATGGTTATTGTGAGGAAAAAATGAGATAATATTGCTTTGCAAACGTTAAAGCACTGTGTGATCAACATCTCCTCACTTATTTTAGGTGCTGCCCGAGTAATTTGTCCAGGAGAGGCTAGCTAAGGACTAGTGGGGGAGGTTGGAGCTATCGCTGCTTATAGTAAGTGAGCAGTAAATGCCTGCTGACTGACTATAGCAAATGAGCTCCTGGACTGGGGTTGTTTTTAAGAGGAAGCTCCAGGGATGCTTCTTTGGAAGACCCCACTATGTAAGAGATCCTTGATGGGTGAAGTATCAGCACGTGCTAAGGATTGGGGAGAGTCCTTTCCTAGAGGGAAGGATAGGGCCCTCATCCCCAGCTACTTGACCTATTTTGGTCTGGCATGGCAGGGTTATGGAGGAAGGACTGGAGAACCATCTCTTTGGTTCTCCAAAGCCATCACTTACTTGGTAGCATGGTGTAGACAAAAGAGAACTAACTCTGGTATTTGAGGACCTGGGTTCAGACCCTGATTTTGTCATTATCCGCATGACCTTGGGCAAATCACTTAACCTCTATGTTTTCACATCCTATAAAAAGAAAAAGTTGGAATTTGAGATATTCTTTGAGAGTCTTTCTGGCTGTAAATCCATAATTTCATGGTCTGGGTTCAAATTGACCTCTTCTACTTACTATTCATGTAATGCCTGTTGGAATAACACCTCTGGGCCTCAGTTCCTTTGTCAGTAAAATATAAAGAGTTGGATAGGATGACCTCTGCCATTCTTTCATCTCTAGCTCAGTAATACCATGACTTGGATAACTAAGCCTGGCAGGAAGAGTTAGGGGTGAATGTCAGAGTTAAAGATTTGTCAGAAAGATTGAGGTTGGCTTGAAGGAAGGAGCTGCGAACTGGGCATAAATAGACCTTGGTTCTGGTTCATTCATTTTAGTCCTGGTCCCTCAGAGATCTCTGACCTATGTGACTTGGGCAGGGAAGTCACTTGACTTGAGGTTTGCCTCAGCCACACCTGTCAAAAGGTCCTGTCAGTCTCATACCTGGATATGTATCAGGGAATCTACTTAGAGACTGTTTCTCCTTGGGGATACTGTTTAGCTTCTCCAGTCCCTAAAGCACTTCTGCCACCTTCCCCTTGGCCAAGTTAATTCTGTGCCTGTCTCCTCTGCTATTAGAATTCACATCAAGATAAATAACTAATAGAGAAGCTATTTGCTGCTTAATTATTTTTTAACTTAAAGAGAATTCTTCATTAGCCTGGGGGTGACCTGACAGAGCTGTCTGGTTTGGAAAATGCAAAGCTCCCTGGGTAAGAGAATAAACAAAGAGGAGGGGGTGGGGGAAGTACCAAATTACCCCCACTTCAATGCTCCAACTTCCTTAAGGAAATGGATATCTCTATCTCAGGAAAACTTATTGGGTCTGAGTTGGACTACTGCTGAATAGGGCTGGTTTTCCAAGCATCCAGGCTGGGAGCACCTAGCCTTGAAAGATACCTTCTTGGCATAGAAGATGTGTCTTTATCCTTTGGAAACTCTACTCAAACCTAGGTCTGACCACATCATCTCCCTACTCCATAAATTCCAATGGTTCCCTATTATGTCCAGGGTCAAAGTACTTTAGGATTTGATGTTCTCCACAATCCGACCCCATCCTGCCTTTCCAATTTTATGCTTTACTCCCCTCCATGCTCTCTTAAGATCCAGCAGTTCTGGCTCCTGAACATGACTCTCATTTCCTGTCTCAGAGTCTTTGAATTGGTTGTCCCTCCTGCCTGGAGTGCCCTCCTTTCTCCCTTTTACCTTCTGGCTTGCTTGGATTCCTTCAAGCCTCAACCCAAATTCTACCTTCTGTAGGAGGCTAGAACCTTCCCCATAAAGTCACATTTTGCCTACACTATATGTTGTGTCATCCATGTCCTCATATGGGGCATGGACCTTCCTTTTATCCCACTGCTTAGCATGATGGCTAGTACATAGTAAATACTTAGTAGACCCTGGTTGATTGATTCCTAATGGCCTCCCTCAGAGCAGGGAATGACTTGATCTTGTGAATGGCAGGCCTTATGACCTGTGTTATCTTGGATGAGGTCCTCAAAAACTAAGCCTCAATTTCCTCAAATAAAGTCAAGTCAAATCAATAAGCAGGTACTATGCTAAATGCTGGGAATGAGAGAAAGGCAAAAAACCATCCCCTACCCTCAGGGAGCTGACCATCTAATAGGAGAAACAGCAAGCAAACCATTATGTACCAGCAAGATACATACAACAAGAAATTGAGATAATCATAGAGGGAATCCAGTTTAAGATTAAGGAAGATAGGGAAAGGCTTTAGCAGAAACATGAAGGACGCCAGGGAAGCAAGTAGGTAAAGACGAGGAGGAAGAAAGTTCTAACCAGTGAAAATGCAGGAGATTGAAAGATGGATCATCATGTGCAAGGAACAGCAAGGAGAAGTAAGGTATAAGGAGACTGGAAAGGTGGGAAGGGGTCGGTTTATGAAAGACTTTTAGAGCCAAACAGATGGTTTTATATTTGATCCCAGAAATAATAGGGAGTCATTGGAGTCTATTAAATTGGGGGGGGGGGTGTAACATGGTTAGACTCATGCTTTAGGAAGGTCAATTTGACAGCTAGATGTCAAAGAAAAAAAGTATAGAGCTGAGGCTGGGAGACCTTTCAGCACAGCATATATTGCAATAACCCAGGTATGAGACAAGGAGGGGTTGGATCAGGGTCGTGACAATGTTAGAGGAAAGAAAGGAGCAGATATGAGGTATAGAGTGCAGGATTGCCAATAACACCTGGACCCAGAGATCATGCATTTTCTTAGCCAGCTATGTGTCACGCTGGATCCGGAGTCAGAAAGTCCTGAGTTTAAACCCAGCCTCAAACACTCACTATCTGTGTGACTCCAGGCAAATCACTTAATCTCCTTTTTCCTCAGTTTCCTCAGTTGTGAAATGGGGATGACAGCACCTTTCTTGCAGGGTTGTGAAGATCAAGTGAGATAATATTTGTGAAGTGCTTAGCATGGCATCTGGCATGTAGTAGGCACTGAATACATGACAGCTGTTATTCATCATCATCATCATAGTCATCATCATCTCCCACCTAAGCTATGCACAGGGCTGGGGGGAGGGGTGTTAAGTGAAGAACAATACCCAATCAGTTTTCAGCAAGACAGAGAGCTGATTCATCTGAGTTGGTGGGACTGTGCTTCCCTACTCTGGAAGGATAGGGGAAGATTTGTTACAGGGTTGTCCTGAGTGGAAGATCATCTGCCCTAAAGTGGGCAGGTGCTAGGACAAGTGGAATGTAACAGAAAAAAGAGAAAATCAAGCTGAGGCTGAGCCTTAAAAGAAAATCTACCTTTCCTAGTCTGTGGGTCTCGAGTAGAGCCAATTAATCTTTCTTTACTAACATATTACTTAGAGAATGGGGTTAATGATATGAACTGGTTGCCATGTGGGCCAATCAGCATTGCACTGAGTGGAAGAGGCTTCTAGCTTGCCTTAGTCTTTAGCTTCAACCACAGATTGAAATTTCATCACAGGATCATAGATTTAGAGCTGGGAGGGACCTAGAGACCATTGAGTCCAACACTCTCATTTTGTAGATGAGGAAACTGAGGCAGAATTTGAATTCACCGTCTTCCAGACTCCAAGTTCCAAGCCAAATATTCTACCATCTAGTGGTTGAATCTTGACTTTTGATTGAGCTGCCCCTAGACATAGGTTATCTCTTTATTCAGACATCATACTGACCCCTCATCCCAGTCACAGATTAAATTCTTAATTCTGGCTACAAACTAACCTCTGATAATCATTACAATGGAGAGATTTACACAGATGGCCTCTGAGGTCCTTTTCTGCTTTAAATCTATGACCCTATGATCTCTAACCCAAGCTTCAGAATTGGTCCCTAACCCTGGCCCTGGTGACAAGACCCTGGCCATAGGTTTGACAGTCATCTTACAAATAAATGTGTCATCAGTCATAGTTGGGGGACTGAGGACCACCCCTACTGCTGAAGGCATTTCAAAGCACATGTCCCACTGTGTCAGAGACATGACTACTATACAAAAGACTTCCCTAGCTGACAGTCGGGATGGGGATATGGGGGAGGTGAGTTTCATCTACAAAGCCCTCTGTAAACAGATTGTGTATTAGGGATCTGGATCTCAGTCCTTGGACATTCTCAGGGTACCTTGAACCATGTAGACATCTAGAGGTTTTCATTCCCAAGTACACTTGAATGACTTCCCAAGGGTAGGAGTAAGAGAGAGAGAAGGGAGGGAGAAGAAGCTATGAATTCAGGGACAAATGCTGAAAGTGAAGGAGCCAGCCTGGACTTGTTTCTGTCTTCTGAGAGAAAGACTAGAATCTCTCCTAATTGTTAGCAGCAGTTCTGCTCTGAGAAGGGCAGTGGAGAAGGAGAAAACACTGGAGTCAGAGGACAGAAATTGAAGCCCAAGGAGGGTTTGCCAGCTTTGTGATCTTGGACAGAGAAAACAGAATGACTCCATTTCTAGTTAATGGTTGGTGCTTTTTGACAAGAAAAGAAAGCTCAAATTGAAAAGCAAACATAAAAGAATCCAGACATAAAATGAAATCCAGGATGCCTGTTTGTCTGCAAGAAGACTTCTCCAGTCTTCTTTTCCCTCCTCTAATTTATCTTGTATACATCTTGTATGTACATAGCCATTTTGCACATCATCCTCCCCCATTAGGGGGTTAGCTCCTTGAGGGCAGAGAGATTTTTTCCTTTCCTTCTCTCCAAAGTGCTTGGCACAATTCCTGAAACAAAGTAAATGCTTAATAAATGCTCCTTCACTGCCTAATTAGCAGGGTCGTTGCAAGTAACATGTTGAAGATACAATGTATCTTTTTATCAGCTAGGAATTTGACACATGCCCCATAATGTTTCATAATGTCTTTTTGGGCAAGATGAAGAAATATAGTCTGAAAGGTTGTGCCATTAGGGGAATTTATTGCTGGTTGATGTCAACCTGGAAGGCGACATCTAATGACATACCATAACATTCTATCCTTTTCAACATTTTTATGAATTATTTGGATGAAGACATAGAGGCATCTGTATTAAATTTGTAGATAATACGAAGCTAGGAGAGACAATTAAAATATTGAATGATGGAATCAAGATTTGAACAACATCTGGACAGTATGGCACAATATACCAAGACAAAATTTAGCAGGATAAATGTAGAATTGAAGAAACAGACAGCAAAATTAAGTGAATTGTATAATGTTGCTTTGGACAAAGCTAGTAAATATTTAAGCTAGGACTAGAAGCTCAAGGCATTGATTCATTCATTCAGTCAGCTGATCAACAAGAATTTAAGACAAATACTTAAGGGCCAGGTGCTGTTCTAGGTGCTGGGGACACAAGGACAAAAGCAAAGCATTTCCTGCCCCCCGACTCTTCTATTCTAGTGACAGAAACAAAGAGAAGAAAAATGTATAGAAAGGAAACAGAAATTAATGTGAGAGGATGCTATGTATAGGGTGCTGAATTGGGAGGCAGGGGAATCCCAGTTCAAATGCCCCACCTCCACTGCTTACTAGATGTATGACTCTGGGCATATGGTTTTACTTCTCTGTTCCTCAGTTTCCTCATCTGCAAAATTTATGATCTCAATTTGTCTTTTGACTTCAGGTCTGGCCCTCATTTCACTTCTCTCTTGCCTCCAACCATATCTTAAAGAATATCTAAAGACATTGGGGGAGGTTAGCCTGGAGAAAACTTAGGGAAGATACAAGTACGATCTTAAAATATCTAAAGCAAGGTAATGTGGGAGAGGAATTACACATTTTTTGTCTGACTCCAAAAGGTAGAGCTAGGGCTAGTGATTGGAAATTATAGGAAGGCAAATTTTGACTCAGTGGAAGGAAGTACTTCCTATTAGAACTGTCTGAAAAATGGCTGCCTTGTGAAGGTATTGGTTTTCTCATCCCTGGAAGCATTGAGTATGGCTGCATACTACCACACCCTTTTATCTCCAGGGGTTGCAGAGGTAATTTCTATACAGAGAGTGGAAGGGATGGGAAAGGTGCTAGACTAGGTGACCTATGAGGTATTGTTAGGCTTTGGGAATCCATGAATCGGTGATTCATAGGCCCCTCAATTCTGAGCAACCTGTAAAAGTGGAACTGGTCTTTGCTGTCAGATCAGTAATTCCTAAGTAGGTCACCTGAGACGTGGAGTGGAACTGTGGCTTGGGTGAGTCGCCCCCAGACCTCTCTCTGTTGAGCCAATCTGATCCACTGGGGAATCATTGACTTGCCAAGTCACTAGAGTGGAAAAACTCAGAGAGGAAAGGAGAGGGGAGGAGAAGGGAGAAGATTTTCATCTTTGTCTGGGTTAGGTCCTCCAACTAAGGGAATAGCTTGTGGCTGTTCCACACCTGGCAGATACAGGCAAGCGACATCTTCTGATTAATGAGATAATGACCTCTGATGACTTCTCCCAGCTGCTGATCTCAAAGCACTTTCGAAATGCTCTCAACTATAGAAGTTGAGTCAAGGGATGACCCTGCATAACTTTATAAGACCCATAACATTTCTCTAGTATCTCTGCTCTTTTGTATTTCCTGCACCCTTTATCCACAACCATCTTATTATCCACCTTTTCTTCTAGAAATGTGCCACTGAAATGTGAGGCACAGAATACCTTCATCCTGAGAGGTTTCACTTACAAGAGAAGAGTCTAGAAGGGCAATGATGAGTTCAATAGGAAGAAACTCTAATTGGAGAATGGAAGGCACAGGGGCACACTAGTGGGAAAGAGATCTTTAAGCAAGGAGAGCCTCTTCCTTCCTATGACGTAGGCTTTGGTCTACTTTACCTGTGGCTAGGCTCTCTCATTCTTCCAGCCAATTGCCATTGCTCTGACTGCCCTTGGTACTGAGAATTCTACTTTTGCTCTGGGAACATGAAGAATCAATCAGAGTGTCGTAGAATAAATGATTTAGGGTTGGAAGGGATTATAGAATCCATCTAGCCCAACTTCCTCATTTCATACGTTAGTAAACTAAAAGAGAGGCTAAGTGTGGCTTAGTGGCACTCATACAGCCAGTAACTGTCAGAGGCAGAATTTGAATCCAGAGCTTTCTGACTCCAAGTTCAGTGCTGTATCTATATCCATGATGCCATACTACCTCTCCAATCAACCAATCAGAAATTTTCAGTTAAGTATCCTACTACCTTAGGAGCTTATATGAATTGCTGCCTACAGCTAGATGTGTTTCTGCCCTCATGCCTCTTCTACCATCAGAGCTGTCTTCCCACTGTACCTTTTTTACCCCATGCTTACCCTTCTCCCTATGGCTTCTTCACTGTGTTTCCCCACTCCAACACCTCAAATGCCCTATACCTCTTCTCTGCCTATTCCTCTAACTATCCCCATGATCAAATCTGTCTTTCAAAGTATCTGAATGCGATTATTCCCCAAGGTCCAACTCAAGGGCCATCTCCCATAGGTCTTCCTTAACTATTCCACTGAACTTCTCTAATGGAACCCAGTGCCAGCATGGATGATAGGGTGATGGACTATATTACCACGTAGGTGGCTTCATATTTTAAGTAGGGGGGGATACTTATTGTAGAAGAAGTTTACTTCAAGATTGAATTTAAGGTTAGTGTTCTACAGCTTCCTGGGGTCAGGAGTATCTTGGATCTAGGCCTTGAAACCCCTCATCCCACTGTTCAACCCCTATGGGTACACCCTATGGAATGGGATAGAAAAACATTTATTAAGTGCTCACTCTGTATCAAGCATGATGCTAGGCATGGGTGTCATAAATAGAAAAATGAGATAGTTCTTAATAAGTTCACATTCTAATTAGAGGATAGAATACATATAGAAAGATTCAGCTGCAAGGTGGTTTTCTCTAGGGTGCTTGGTCAATGGTGAGGTCCAGGGGTCCTATGGAAAACCTCTTCCCTGGCTTTTCTACTTCTTCCAGAGGTCTTTCATCCATGACACACAAAATCATCCAAACATTTTCATTTTTCATTTCTCCTAGTCCTTGACCCCTTCTCAATGACCCTCTTTTTTTCAAAAATCTACCCCTCCCTCTATAGTCCTATTTTGGCTTTCCATGGGGACTCCTACTATCAGAGAAAGCTGGGCTACTTATCTGAAATGCCTGCCTTCCACATACCACCCTATCCCCCACACCTATATGTGCAGAGGTTGTGCTTTTCTAAAAGTACTTTAAAAGGAAGGGGTCCTGGGAAGGGTCAGCTCTATCTCCCAGTCTGATAGGTGTCTGGAGCTATAGAAAAAAGAGGTCACAGATGAAGTAGAAGGAAGGCCAAGCAATCCATCCAGGAGAGGAGGGAGATGCTGCCTGACAAGTGGTGGCCAGGCTCCATGTATAACAAATGTCCAGCCTTTTCATCTGAGGAGTGGGCCTAAAGACAAAAGATGGCAGAAAACCCAATTGAGGACTTGGCTTTGCCTCTGACTGTGTGATTCTGGACAAATCACTTCACTTCTCTGGGACCATTTTCTTGACTGAAATGAGAAGGTTGTATAGACTGTCTCTAGACTGAGGGATGTAATGTCTTTACTAGACCAAAGGAGGTGATATTTTTACTCTACTGCACACTAGTCAGACATCTAGAATATGGCATTTGTTGATCACCATATTTTAGGAAGGGCATTGACAGGGGAGCATAATTGAGATGGTGAAGAGTCTGGAAACCAAGTGGCATGAGGATTAGTTGAAAGAAACTAAGGACAGATGGCCTAGAGAAGAGGTAAATTGGAGGGGACCAGAAAACTGGCATAAGAGGGCTGTAGGACCAATGACCAGTGAGGACAAAAATTAAAAAGGCAATTATATTTCAATATAAAGAAATACATCTTCAATTGGAGTTACTTGAAAGGGAATGGGCTGTTTCATTAGGTAGTAAATTTCTTCATTGAAGGTATGGCCTAGTGAACTGGATATTGAACTTAGACTCAGGAAAACCTGGCTTCACATCCTGCTCCAGACACTTATTAGCTATGTGTCTCTGGGTAAATCACTTAACCTTTCTGTGCCTCAGTTTCCTCATCGGTAAAATGAGAAAGTTGGATTCCCATGAACTCTAAGACCCTTTGAAGTTCTAAATCTGTGACCCTATAAATAGAGGTTAAATAATCATTTATCAGGGGTGTAAGCCAGGTAAAGGGCTCGGACTGAATGGCCTCTGAAGTTCCTTCCATCTTGGAGATTTTGTGAATTTAAAAGTAGCCTCTTCTGGGACTCTTAGAGGAAGTAATCTATGGAAAAGTTCTTAAAGAGGGAAGAGTCAAGATGTCTCTCTTCCCTGTCCAACTTCATCAAGCTTGTTTTCAGTCGATCAACAAACATATATTAATTACCTGCTATGTGCCAGGAATTGTGCTAGATGCAGAAGATACAAAAAAAAAATTGAGATAATTCCTGCTCTCCAGGAGCTCACTTTCTACAGGGATCTTCCCAAGATAGAATCAGATCCTTGGGCTGCTGAGTCAGTCCTATATTTCTTTCTCCAGAGAAAAAGGCTCCTAAGGCAGAATTCCTCCATTATCTCCTGCGGCAAAGAACCTATCGATTCCTTGGGTAAAGGGAGGAGGGTTTTCTGAGGGACAGTCTTGTCTATTGCACTCTCCCAGTTATATGGCTTTTTAAATTTCCTGTAGATTAATCCATTTCATCATAGATTTAGAGTTGGAAGGAATTTTGGAACCATCCAGTCTAATGCCCTCAATTTACAGATAAGGAAACTGAGGCTTAGAGATTGTTCAAGGTCACATGGTTTGTAAATGGCTGAACTGGCCCTGTGACTTCAAATCTAGTTTATTTTACAGTGGTCCCTCACTGACTTTCAGTGTGTCTCCTCATTCCCAAGAAGAAGCTAACCCCAGTGAGAGATCAGCCTCCTGATTTTTGTTTTAGGCAAAGAGAGTGGTAGTGGTGATGGGTATGGGAATGCTGGCATTGAGTCAGAGGACCTGAGTCCTCTTCCCAGGTCTGCTACTAATGCCCCGTGTGACTTTGGCCCAACTACTTTCCTTCTCTGGCCTTCATTTGCTTCTGTAAAATGAAAGAGTTGGACTAAGTGATCTCTAAAGTCCCTTCCAGTTCTGACTCATCCAGTCTATGATTCTGTCACCAAGGACTTTGTTTCAAAATGGGGGCGGTGGGGTGGGGTAGGGGAGGAAAGTGAAGGGATGGGAGGGGGAAAAATCCAAACACAAAACCACTAAAAAATAAGGAAACTCCACCCCCACCTCCAGTGATAAAAGCCCCTCCCAGCCCTTTCCCCATTACTCACAACCAGGCAACATGTGTATTTTTATCCACACACCGGTCTAAATAAATCCTGCCACCTCATCCTGCTACTGAAGCCCCTGGGGCCCAGGAAGTAGAACTGTGCGGTTCCTTTGGAGTGACTGGGTGATGGAAGGGCTGGGGCCAAGCTGTGTTGGGATGGGGAAAAGTCAGCAGATGCCAGAGTTAAAATAAAGTGTCACATTCACATATATTGGGGGAGGGGACCGCTAAGGAGAAGGGTAGATATGGGATGTCTGTCTGTATGGGTCTCTATCCCTGGGTCTCCCCAGGGAAGATTTTCAGTCTGTGTGAACCATACCACTAGCCTTGTGCCACAGTCAGACTTCTCAAGATTGTGTCAGAGGTCTCAGGACCCCCCAGAAATTCCAAAGTTAAGAGGTTTCTTTTTCACTAGCATCAGGGCCCTGTCTCCTTCTAAGGACAGGTAAAAGGGGGAGTGGAGGGAGGGAGAGAGAATGAGATGGTCCCAAATCTCCCCTGCCCCATCTCATAGCTCTAACTCAGATATAGGGCTCTAGAGAGAGGCTCCCATTTCACCTCTCTTGTCCTGCCTATCTGCAGTATAAATCCAGTAGGAAGTAATCAGAATGCAAAGAATACTAGGATTTGGACTCCAGAGATCTGAGTTCAAATTTTAACTTTGCTACTTAATACTTGTGTAACTTTGAATGAGTCAGTTAATCTCGTTGAGTCTCAGTTTCCTCCTCAGTAAAATGAAAGGGTTGTACAAGATAACCAATAAGGTCCCATCTAGCCACATTTATGATCCCATGATCTCTTTAGCTGTAGTACGTAGGACAGAGCAAGTCACCTTGTGGACCAATAGAAAGAAGGCTAGCTCTAGAGTCAGGAAACCTAGGTTTAAATCACACCTCTGATCCTGACTGCCTGCAGGTCAACTTGGCCAGCAGGCCTCCCAGGGTTTGTTTTGTCTCCCATGAAATGAGAAAGCTGAAATAGATGGCCTTTCTTCCTGTTAGGAAACTCCAACTCTGTGGTGTGAACTAAGAGAGACCCAATGGATCCTATTCAGCTTTCTTAACTCTAAGTAAGAAGGTTGTAAAGAGGATGTACACATCATGCAACTGTGGCAACTCAACAGGAATTCCTCCTGAGGGTCCAGCCCCACATTCCCCATTACAGGGGGAAAACAGCAAAGAAGGATGGTTTCTGCCCACTCAGAGGGAGAAAACACACACATACATATCCAGGACCCTTATATTTGCTGAATTCAGGGTGCTAACTGCTAGCTCCCTGAAGGCAAGGAGAGAACATCCCTTCGTATCTCAGAGGACTCTTCTGAATACATTCAACAAGGGTCCCTTTCCCCAGGCCAATAGCCCCCACCCCTATCCCATATTCTTAGACCAGCTCCAACTGGATTGAACCATAAAAGAATTCTACCACCTTCCCTCCCTTTCACTACCCCGTCTCCTGGGTTGGTGGAGGGGAAGGGAAGAAACAAGGATTGAAGGGCAGTTCCACAGGGTCTGTGGGAGAAAACAGATGTTCCAGGTTGTGTCTCCTCAGTAAAAGGGTGGGAAAAGAAATGCATAATCCTGTGCTGCCAAAACCAGCCAGCATCACTTCTGCCCTAGACGACTGAGAGAATCGGATGCCAAGAAACAGCTCTTTCTGGCTCCCTCAGGGTCCCCACAGAGGAAGAGGGCAGCTATTTCGTTCATACTTCTTTCAGTTAATCTTTCTAGGCCTTGCTTTCCTCACCTATAAAATGAGAGGATTGGACTACATGAGCCTAAAGTCACTTTCAGCTCCAAATTCCATGATCTTTATAATCCTACTAACCCCATCACTGATCAGCATCTTTCCCCAGTGAAGTGTGTTTGTGTATGAGTGAGTGTATGTGTGTGTATATGTATGTATGTGTGTGATTGTGTGTGTGTGTATATGTGTATGTGCATGAGTGCGTGCATGGGGGAAAAGGAGAGACACCAGCTTAACATCAATTCCCACAAACAAAAGGCTTAACCAGAGGAGAAAGGCTTATAGCAACATCTGTTCTAGGAAGAGGTTGCCTACCCTGTCTCCAAGCAGGGGAGGATGTGATAATTTTGCAAAAAAGATTTTTTTTTTAATTAAAGAAAATTCATAGGAGCAGGTAGGTGGCTCAATGGATACAGCATGGGCCCTGGAGTCAGGAGAACCTGAGTTCAAATTCGATCTTATTTACTAGTTTTGTGACCTTAGGCAAGTCACTTAACCTTGATTGCCTCCAAAAAAAATTTGCCTTTTTCCCTCCATTAAAAAATAAATAAAAACAAAACTCTTAGAACAAATATGCATAGTTAAGCAAAACAAATTCCCTACATTAGTTATATTAAAAAACATGTGTTTCAATCAGCACCTCTCTGTCAGGAGGTAGATAGCCTGCTTCAACATCAATCCTTTGGAATCATGGTTAGTCATTGCCAAATTGATCAGAGTTCTTAAGTTTTTCAAAGTTGTTTATCTTTACAGAATTGTTATTATATGAATTATTCTCCTGGTTCTGCTACCTTCACTTTATATCAATCACGTAAGTCTTCTCAGGTTCTAACTCATCATTTCTCATAATACAATAGTAGTCCATTACATTAATATAACATAATTTGTTCAGCCATTCCCTAATTGATGGGTATCCCCAGAGTTTTCCGTTCTTCGTCACCAGGAAAAGAGATGTTATGAATATTTTTGTGCTTTTTGGAGTATATTGTTCTCTTTGGAGTATAGATCTAGTAATGGTTTCTTTAGGTCAAAGGAATGCATTAGAAAATTTGGAGTATAGTTCCAAATTGCTTTCCAGAATGGCTAGACCAATTCACAGCAACACCAGCAGGGTATTAAAGTGTTTTCTCACAGCCAGGAAGGATATGTTCATTGCAGGGATTGCTCAAGGTTCATTTAGCTCCTTCAGTCCCGTCTTGAACCTCTGGACCTTGAGAAGGAAGAGTCAACCATCAAGGTTACAGAGGAGCACCAGTCCCATGGAGTAAAGTGGCCAAAGCCATAACCCTCTTCCAGCTCCTCTATTTCTGACCCTTTGGAGAGTTCATTTTGTCTAGTCTAGAGCAGATGTGTCCTTTGCTTCTTCCCACTTTGGACTTTATTTTGACTGATCCATTGCTGACCTAACAAGTCCTGCCTCCTGCCCCTCTCTTAGCCCAGTGCCAGACAACTAGGCATAAATTTGTAATACTGTACTCCCAGGCAATTCCATCAGCACCCTGTAAAACTCCCCACCAATAGCTATATTCTTGGTCCCATATCTGGGCTGAGTAAGTCTGGAAAGAGTAAGTTAGCAGTTTCATCAACATGGCTACTATTACTACAGTTCTCACCACCAATGTCATCATTATAACAAACATATCACTGTCACTACATCATAAGAAACATCAACATCACTCTTATTGCCAGCATCATCACTGTCCCCACTATCACCACCACGGCCATCAGCATCACCATGATCACCACTATCCTCAATGTCAGTATCACAGTTTTTGCCATAATCGTCACCACCACCATCATTCTCAACATTGACATCATTGTTATCATGGGTATTGTCATGATCACCACCATCATTACCTCCATCATAGTTACCATCATTGTCATCATATTTGATCCATCATATTCAATTAAATAAATATTTATTAGACACCTGCTATATATAATTCATGTTGCTTAGTGGATAGAGTGTAGGGATTGGAGTCAAGAAGATATAAACTCTTGGACTCTTTTAATAGCTCTGTATCCCTGAGCAAGTCACTGAACCTTCATGTACCTTAGCTCCATAGGACTTGCCCTCTAAATCATAAAGGGTTATGGAGTTCCTATATTTACTAGCTCCCTTTGCTGAGATATCATATATCCTTCCTATCTGATTATTAGGTCACTACACTAGGTGTTGGGGATACCGAAACAAAGTGAAATTCTCAAGGAGCACAGATTATGTAGAGAGAGAGTGTGGAACAATGAGAAGCAAGCTGAATTTGGAGACAGAGGACTTGGGTTCAAATACCAGCTCTGCTACTGACTTCCTGTGTGACCCTGGGAAAGTCATTTAACTTCTTTGGGCCTCAGTTTTCTTAACTTTAAAATGAAGATGTTGGACTACATGGCCTCTATGGTCCCTTTCCAACCCTCCATTTCTTTTATGATTCTACTGGGAGAGAGAATATAAGCAAAATTATCATCTCTCTCTGTGTCCCAGTTTCTTGCTCTTTAAAATGAAAGGGTTGGATTAGATGATCTCTAGAGTCCCTTCCAACTCTGAATGCTATGATCTGATGATCCATGACATGCTCATAGATGAGTAACACACAAGGCAGGGGGTGACATTGACAGAGGGACCACCCCATTTGGACTCTAACATCACAACCCCCAGTGTGCTACATGCATGAGGAAATAAGAAATAGGAGGAAATAAAAAAGGATGAGAAGATCAGTCAACACAGAAGAGATTTGTGCTGAAAGCACCATTTTGAGGGCATTGAGGAATTGATTTCCAAGCCTTCTGAAGGAGAAAGAGGATGCCAAAGGATTGGAAAAGAAACATTTAAAAGGATGACCAAGAAGACATTTATAACTACCTACTCTTATACCCACTTTCCCATCTCAATAAAATGTTTAGAAGAACAATTCCCACATGCACAGAGGGCATCTTTAATGATGGTATGATATGGGAATAAGCAGGATTTCATAAATAATGTTCTAAGGTGGACTACATCTCTCCAGTCAAGAGAATTAACAGGAAGGGAATATAGCTGTATCCTTTGAGAAATGTAGTAGACTACAAACTACAGAATGCCACAGCCTCTCAAGACTTAAAGAGAGTCACCCAAATGAGAAACAGGGAGAGTGTAAACAGGATGTAATATATTGTACAAGAGGAATGTGGTGCAAGATTGTATTAGAGAGATGTAGAAGTCAGGATGGATGATTATATATTGAGACTAACAGACAATTGATGGACAGCCTTCAAAGTCCATTGGGATCTGGGCGGTGCCTCTAAAGGCCTCTAAAATGTTAGGTAGTCCCCACCCCCCCACCACTGCTCCCTTGCAATGAGGTGTTATGGGAGGTCATGTACAGGAGTAGCTCTGGATGAAAGTGGATAATTATGATCTGTGAGATTGAAGCAACTGGTAATACTAAGATTGTACAAGGGCAAAAGAGAGATCCAGGCATAAGGCCCTAGAGAAATTTGAGGAGGGAGAAAGCACTGTTTTGGGGGTTTGGGATGAATAGGAGTGCATTCCAGGATGGCTTGCAAGAAGCCCCCAAGCAGGAAATAGCAGAACAAGACTGGGAGCAGCTGGTAGCCCTTCATCACACACATCCTTGAAGTAGGGAAGGGGCCTGAAGTAGAGGAAAGAGGGGAGCTCCTGAGGAGACTCAGGTGTCATTTCCTCTCCATAACTATGGAGACAAAGAGTAGAACTGAAGTGGAGAGGCAGCAGGTGATGGCAGGGCCAGCAGCTGTTTGCCAAACAGTTGTTGAAAACAGACAACTAAATAGTTCAGGTCAAAGAGGGCAGGAGAGTCAAAATAAAAATGGAAGCAATCCAGAGCCCAGAGTAAGGTCAGCTGGGATCAAGTAAAATGAAAAACTCACAATAGTAAACAGGGATTGATGAGCCTGAAGTCCCAACCAGTCCAAGGCAGAAGCCAGGAAAATAACAGTGGATATGGGACTGAGTACAAATTGAGATGGTGGGGGTGGGGGAAGAGACTGATTTCATAGAAAAAATGCTGTTCCTGGAGTCTTGAGAGACTTGGGTTTGAATCCTGCCTCTGGCCCTTACAAATTTAATAACTTTAGTAGTTGCTGACTCATAAGTGACCTTTGTTAATTCTCCATTAACATAAAGGAGCAGAAAAGGATGGTTGATCATATTCAGAGAATGAAGGATAGATAACAAGTGGACTATTAGAATGCTGTCATTGTGCCTGGAAAAGAACCAGAGGCAAGAGTCTAGCATGGAGGAGAAGTCCCTTAAAACAGTCTTTCTTAATCTCTTTGTGTCGTGAATCCCTTAGATCAGTTAAGTTTATGAACCCCTCTCAGAACCATCATCGTCATCTTCACCACCATCACCACTATCACCGCTGCCACCGCCATCATCATCATCGTCATCATCATCACCTCCATGACAAACTCCCAGAAAAGGAGTGTGGTTCAAGTCTAGTATATCAGAGAACTCCCATGATCATCCCTACCACATTTATTTATTTGTTACAAATTTTACTTGTAGAATGTGAGCTTTTCAAGTGTAGGGCTGCTTTCTGTTTTTATAGTCTTTGCACCCCAGGTGCCTAGAACTGTACCTAGCTCATAGCAGGGGCTTAATAAATATTTGTTTATTTTAAATTTACATTTTATAACTAGGAAGAGCATCTCAGCTGACTGAGCCAACTTCTTCCACTTAGAAAGACCCATGATATCACTATGGCACTGCCTGAAAGGATGCCAGTCATACCCCTCCATGCCTTAGTTGAGGTTTTCCTGAGCAGCTGTGGCCAGACAATGCTGCACCTGCTGGCCCTTCTTCCGGTGGGTGATGAGCACCTCTAGGTGCCCAAGACAGCCTTGGCTTTAGATGCTGATGTGTCACAGTGCCCATATTCTACCCTATCCAACTCAGGAGACTCTGCCAAAGCTCCCTAGTTGGCATTGTCTTTAAGAGCTCAGCAGTAATTTTTCCCCTTTTAGCTGACATGTATATATTACTTTGCTGTTAAAGTCCCAGCTCATTTCATTTGCATCTTACAAGATCTTTGTAAGGTAGGCATTATTATTCTGCTTTGATCCAAAAGGAAACTAAGTGCCAGAGAGATTAAATGATTTGCCAAGGTCACACCCAACCGATGGCTAGGCCAGAACTGCATCCTTGTTCTCCTCACTCCCAGACCCATGTTCTTTCTATGACATCTTGTTCCTTTCTGTTATTGTTTCCATAGTCACCTGAGTGCTGGCTGAGTCTACATGATTGCTCCTGCTCCTACTCTCTGCCCAAGAGTTGCTTGGTCTGTGTGTGGCTGGGGTTCAGGAGTTCTCCTCTGGCTCCTTAACTCTCTGGCAAAAAGAAAAAGATTCGACCTAGCTCTTAACACTCAGCAGAAACGTCTCTTGCTGGATGGAATCCAGAGAAAGGAACATCTAATATTGCATTATCTTTACACCCTAGAGTGGCAGAGGGTAGGAGCTGCTGAGACAAGCCTCTTCTGGCATAGTTGCTCTACCCTGGGAACACAGTAAAGGGAATACAAAACAAGTCAGCTGTATCTCCTAGAGGGGAAACAGGAATGAAGTTCCCGCCTCAGTGGCTGAGATCAGTAAGACCATTCCTTTGCTTTCAGGGTTAAGCTCTCCAGAAGGTCACTGACCATGTCTTTTCCTGCTTCTCACATAATGTAATCCACAGGTTACTATTTCTCTACCATATCCCAGCTGCCTTCTCCTCCCAGAAAACCCTCTGCCACTGCATCCCCTTCCTCTCTACCTTGTCAGCTGCTCCTGGAACTTTTGTTTTAAGGAAGTGCCCCAGACCAGACAGGATCATCCCCTCATTCTTCTCCAGCCTCTGCTCCTGATTTTCCTGACCTTTTTCTCCACTATACTCCCAGGGAGTACCCTCTCCCCCTTTGCCTTTCCAGTTTTCTTTGTTTTCTTCCTCCTCCCTCCTCCCAGGGCAACTAAGTTTCACAGTGGTTAGATCACTGGGCCTGGAGTCAGGAAGACCTGAATTCAAATCCAACCTTAGACACTTACTAGGTGTGTGACCCTGGGCAAGTCACTTAACCCTGTTTGCCTCAGTTTCCTCATCTATAAAATGAGCTAAGGGCAAACCACTCCAGTGTCTTTGCCAAGAAAACCACAAATGGGATCATGAAGAGTCAGATACAACTGAACAACAACTTCCCCTCTTACAAAGCTCTTTGAGGTCAGGAACTGTCTTTCTTTTAAAAAAAGATTGTTTTTCCTTAATAGTATTTTATTTTTCCCTCAATTACATGTGAAGATAGTTTTCAACATTCATTTTTGGAAAATTTTGAGTTCCAGATTTTTCTCCCTCCTTCCCCTCACCCCTTCCCAAGACAGCAAGCAATCTGATGTAGATTATACATGTACAATAATGCTAAAGATATTTCCACATTAGTCATGTTGTGAAAGAAGAATCAGAACCAGAGGGGAAAACCATGAGAAAAAACAAAATAAAACCACAAAAAGGTGATAATAGCATGCTTTGATCTGCATTCAGACTCCATAGTTCTTTCTCTGGATGTGGATAGCATTTTCCCTCACGTCTTTTGGAATTGTCTTGGATCACTGTATTGCTGAGGAAAGTTGTCTATCATAGTTAATCATTCTACAATATTGCTGTTGCTGTGTGCAGCATTCTCCTGGTTCTGCTTATTTCACACAGCATTAAGTCATGTAATTCCTTCCAGTTTTTTCTGAAATCTACCTGTTCATTATTTCTTATCGCACAATGGTATTCCATTACATTTACATGCCACAGCTTGTTCAGCCATTCCCTCATTGATGGGCAGCCCTTCAATGTCCAACTCTTGGTCACCACAAAAAGAGTTGCTATAATTATTTTTGTATATATGGGTCCACTGTGGGTCCAATTGCTCTCCAGAATGGTTGGATTAGTTCACAACTCCAGCAACAATGCATTAGTGTCTTAGTTTTCCCATGTTCCCTCCATCATTTCCCTTTTCTGTCATATTAGCCAATCTTATAGGTGTGAGGTGGTACCCTGGAGTTGTTTTAATTTGCATTTCTCTAATCAATATTGATTTAGAGAATTTTTTATATGACTATGCACAGCTTTAATTTCTTCCTCTGAAAACTGTCTGAGGAAGTCTTTCTTTTTGTTTGAAATTGTATTCCCATCACTTAGCCCAGAGCCTAGCATACAGTTAAGTGTTCAATAAATGCTTGTTGACTTGACTATATCTTGTACCTCATTCACAATAAAGTCAAGGGAAGCTAGGGTGTGTGTGTGTGTGTGTGTGTGTGTGTGTGTGTGTGTGTGTGCGCGCGTGTGTGCTGATTGTATGAATGAAAGACACATGAATGAATGAATGAATGAATGTCACTGGAGTTAATCTCACAATCAACATATCTTTATGGAATTCTTGATGTGTGTTTTATTTCCCCGCCTCTCTAATACTGTCCCAGTTGCTGAGCGGTAGTAGGAAAAAAAATCTTAATCCCTGCCCTCAGGGGGAGGCAGCACTCACAGGAAACAATGAAAAGCCAATTGCCAAGCAATATATAAACAAATTATGAAGACTTCATTTAACATTGAGTTAAAGGGACTTAGATTATAGAGTGGGTGGGGGTGAGGTTAGTGAGAAGGGCTTCTTTGGAAAGGTGAATTTTGAGTTGGGTCTTAAAGGAGGTAATGCACACTGATGGGAATATGTATTAGGCAAATAATTTATATGTTCATTCATAAATGTTACATATGTGCATACATGTATATATACATATATTATTCATTCAAATAATATGGCTTTATTTGAACCAAAGGCAGCAAGGCAGGAGTGGAAATCATTTTTGTGGTGAGAAAACTCATTTATCACAATCTAGAATACGTCAGTAAAAACTTTACTGTATACATTGTTATAGTTAGACAGGGAGAAACATGATTGGTACTCAGAAAAGTGTATCTCTGTGAGGTGAGTGGGCTTCTGAATAGGAGTCATGCTAGTTTCCTAAAGTTAGTCTTTGGCCTCGGGGCAGTCTGTTGTATTTCAGGGAGAGGAAAGACAAAAGATTTCCTAGGTTGCTAGTTTATTGTGGGCACCAGGAGTTCAAACTAGAGTGGACTGTCTTCTGTTTAGCTTTGTATGAGAACTGGGGTAAAGAAAGGCAAAACATAGGCATTAGAGGGGATTACTTGTTTAATATGGAATGGAGACTTCTAAAATGGCTTTACTCGTGGCAAGGAAAGAAAAATAACCTTCCACCAGAGAGCATTGGCTTTGCAATCAGGGGCAATGGGTTCAAACCTTGCCTCAGTCACTTCTTATCTGTGTGACCTTGGGCAGGTCTTTGCCTAACCTCTTTGGGTCTCTGTTTCCTCATCTGTAAAATGAGGAAGTCAGATGATGTGACTAATACATTCTCTTCCAGCTCTATGCCTATGATCTTCGGAGATCCAAGGGGTTCTAAAATCCCTTCCTGTTCTGAGATTCTGTGATTTTGAAAACCAATACTGAATACATAAAAGCAGGATTAATCAAAACTTGCTTATTGGTAAGGTAATTCAGAGGAGGAGGGTGGGAATGAGGGAATCAAGCGTAATGAAATAAGGCAGCCACTGACCTATCAGACCAATATAAAGGACAAAAGATGATCATAGGGGCGGTAAACCCAGAAGGCTCTAGATTGTCATCTGAGACCCATATGAGGTCGTAAGACACGGTTTAAGAAGTACTGAATTCTAGGCCATCCCTCTGCCTTCTTACTAAGCCTGTCTTGCTTAATACCTGCACAGCTGCTGTCCCACTACCTGGGACTTTCAGGAAAAGCAAGCACTGAGTTGGGGCTAGATGAACCTCTGATTCTACTGTCCTTCCAGCCTCCAGACTTCTTGCCCACAGAGAGAGCAGCCAGTATTAATGGTCCAGGAATTTCCAGATTGGGCAGGGATATTTCATAGAAGGAGAAGGAGGGAGGGCATAAACATTTATTAAGCTCTTACTATGTTCCAGGCACTATGTTAAGCACTTTTAAAATATGCCATTTTAATATAGAAATATTTTACATGATTGCACATGTATAACATATCTGATTACTTACTGTCTCAGGGAGGGGAAAGGGGAAGGAAGGAGGGATAGAATTTGGAACTCAAAATTGTAAAACATGTTAAAAATTGTTTTAATATGTAATTAGGGGAAAATAAAATATGTAAAGATGTTATGTCATTTATTCATGAAAAGTGGCCTCATGAGGGACAATAGTAGATGGACAGCAGCCCTCAAAGGCAGGAAAACCTGGAGGTATATTGACTGTACTTATGACCCTGGACAAGTCACTTAACCTTGTCACAGCTCCAGGCAAGTCATTAACATGGTAAGTTACAGAGAATTTACAGATCTGTTCTGACAGAGGAAATTCCTCTCTGTGAGCTCCCTCTACAGATAAATCACAAGTCCCATAAAAAAAAGGTGACTTCATTTTTCATTTTTAAGCCAGAGGGGAAAGTAAAAAGATTAGTTTGCAGGCATGTTTCCCATCATCCTTCAATGGTCTAGTCTTAACAGAGGGAGGGTTCTAACAGAGGAAAACCCATTTGCAATCCTGTAGGTCCCATGTATCTGACTCCCCAACACAAATGTTTTGCTCTAGGTAGGGTCAGTCTCCTCACTGTTGTTAACTTGCCATGATCATCTGTGCCTCCATCCTGTTCTCATTCTGCTCCTTCCTTCCCTCCTCCGTCCTCCCCTTCAGCCCACACTGCTCTCTTCCAGTAAGTCCAGAATATATATTATTCAAACCACAGATTATGCCACGTGATTATATCCTGTTTAACCCTTGGTCTCTCCCTCCTTCCATTTCATTATACCACTCTGTCTAGACCCCTTATCACATTCTAACTTGTATTATACTTGTCTGTGTGCAGGTAGTACCCCTCCATTCCTCTCCCTACTCCAATTAGATTGTAAAGTCCTTAAGGGTGAGGAAGGATAGTCTCCTTTTTTTTGCCTTTGTATTTCCAGAGCCCAACAAAGTACCCAAATAATTTGTTGTTTAGTCATTTTTCAGTTCTTCTTGATCTCATCTGGGGCTTTCTTGGCAAAGATAGTGGTTTGCCATTTCCTTCTCCAGCTCATTTTACACATGAAGAAACTAAGGCAAACAGGGTCAAGTGACTTGTCCAGAGTCACATACCTAGGCAGTGTCAGAGGTCATATTTGAATTCAGAGAGCCCAGCACTCTAGCTATCTAGCTACCCCCAAACAATAGCGTACTTAACAAATATGGAAAAGCATTTATTAAGTTTATTATGTGCAAAAGCACATTTTTAAACACTGGGGATACAAATAGAAAAATCATCCAGGCCCTTCTCTCTAGGAGTTCACATTCTAATGGTGGAGAGTCCCATCAAAGGGTCCCATGGCCCTTAGGGTACAGTGACGGAGCATGCATCTTCTTGAGTGTCATTTCCACCAGCTAAAAACCATATCTGTTTCAGATTTTGAACCATTTGACAGTGCCAAGGACTTTGGTGGTGGAAACTTTCTTTACCTGTACTTGTGTAGCAGAGGCTGCTGAGAAGGCAGGAGAGGCTGCACCTGCAGAAAGTTACTAGGTCACATCTCCACAGGTGTACCTTACCTGGATGATGGCTGCAGAGTGGTAGTCTGGAGGGCATGGGTATTCCCACAGTTCTTTGTGGCAGGGTCATGGCTTCTCTCACCAGAATCTAATTAGGGGTGGTGGTGTAGGTGGTGAGAATGGTAGCAGTCAGACTCACTCAGCATGTGCTGCCTCCAGGGTCTCTCACTCAGGGTGTCTTGCTGCTTCAACTAGGCTGACTTGCCAGCCCTGTAGGTAGTCAACAGTTAGTGGAGATGACTGACCCCTTCCCTCAAAGACTTTGCTTTTCCTAACTGGATAAGTTATTTAATGTCTCAGCCTCAATTTTCTCATCTGTAAAAGAAGAATAATAAAAACATCTACTTCACAGAGTTTTTGCAGAGATCAAATGAGATTATATACGTACAGGATTCTAGTTCACTTTGAAGTTCCACACGAATGCTAGCTATTATGACTGATATTATTTCCTGAATAATGACTGAAAGGGCTCGACGTAGGACCATTAGATGTCTGGGTGGAGTTGGGGGGATGCTTCTCTTACCTGGTTCTTTGATTTATAGCTTCAGTGACTGTTGGTCAGTAGCTGGTACTCATGGTGGGGATAATAGGTTCCTTCTCCATCCCTTTCAGGTTCACCACCCCAACTCCCACAAGCACCCTCAGAGAATAATGTTTACTTCTTCTCCCTTCTGTGTCCTAAGGGAAACCGTGAATGATTGTGGATTCTAATATTACCCTTCATCTGTCTCCATCCAGTGTGTTCTCTAATATAAATTCACCAGTTAGAGTCTTCTCCAAGTCAATGAATTGACATCAATCACCTTTTACAAAGGGTTATTTACTGAAGATCACATTTACTGAAGTAGTTGAGGCACAAGAAATGTTCCTCTGAGTCAGCAGCATTCTATCCTTCAGTTCATGCTTGTTCCCTGGAGGGAATAGGTTCGAACTTGAAACACAAAGATACTAAGCCCCCCATCTAAAGAACACATCAGGCTAATTCACTGAGTCAGTTTCTCCCTTTTCAGAATTCCCACTCCATTCTTTTTCTGAGTATTGTGCCCCTTGCTTGCTGAGTCCGTTCCTTACTCGTACATACTTGGTGTCTCTGTTGCCACTGCTAGGATGGGTCCTCACTGGACTCACTGCTTCTTCCAGCTAGAGTGGTCTGTGATACTAATTCTAATTATTGAGGGGGCCTCTGGTAACCTCTACTAAGGATCTAGTCTCTCCAGTTCCCCAATGAAACAAAAAACCTTTTCATAATCACCTAGTCACTCATGACTCTTAGTCACCCCTGGCTAGGAACTGGCTTCCCAAAATTCTACTTGCTGTATTGAAACTGGACAGAAAATATGTCGTGGGTTCAAGGACTTGGTCCTTGTTAGCCAGTCCCCCATAATATAAGTTAAGTTATGCACTCCCATCTCTTGTTGACTTCAAAATTCTGCTCAAGTGACACTTTCTACAGAAAGATTTTCCTAATGCTTCCAAGGGCTAGTGTCTAGTGTTTACCCCTCAAATTATCTTGTATTTAACTTGCATTTATTCACATTTTATATGTCTCCCCCAAAAGCAAATAAGTTTCTTGAGGGCAGGCAGTCATTTTTTTTTATTTTGTATCCCTAGTACCTCAAATAATGCCTGGCACCTAATAGGAGTTTAATAAATGTGTGTTGATTGATGGATATAAGTCATCTCCTGTTGTTTTCTGCCTGGCTCCTATGTGGGAGTGTTGTCTCCCCAACCACACTGTGTACTCCGGGAGGGAAGGCAGGGAGCCTCTCCTATCTCTCTGCACAGCAGACACTCAATATAGATGAGTTGACAGAATTCTGGAAAGAGTGGCCTGCTGAGATGTCCTCCTCTATGTCCCCTTCAAAGCACTTAGGACCTGGCTCCTGCCTGGCTCCCAGGGTGTTTTGTCCCCTCCAATGTCTCACTTCTCCAGACTGGAAATGAGAACAGCCATTCCAGACGCCTTATCACTGGTGAGTCCTGCCCCTGAGGACTCAGAGACAGTCCAGGCCAAGCCAAGCTGTCAACACCCCTCTCACAGGCCTCCCTGGGAGATAAGGGTCCTGGCCCTGGCCTGGCATCCTGGCAGCACCCCAAGAACAGAAGGGGAAAGTAAAGGGAAAGGACAAAGAGAGCCCTGGACAAGCAGGCACTGGCTGAGTGGGGCCAGATGGACTTTGATTTGGGGGTTTCATTTTTTTATTCTGACCTTAACAAACCTCAGATGAAATAAGCATGGCATATGTGTATTAGAACAGAAAAAGAGGATTGTATATAAAACTGATTTTTTTTTAAGTATTTAAATTCAACATGTAACTTTCAAATCTGTCCTACTTGTCCATAATTCTTTCTGGCCTTCCTTCTGTTCCCTTCTGTGCATTAAACATGTTTTGTGAAATTTTTTCTTTTTTCTTTCTTTTTTTGAGGGGGGAGGAGGGCAGGTCTAGCCTATCACTGTTTCCTTTATCCCTCCTATTCCTTCCCTAAATTGGAAAAAAAGAAAAATACATAGTCAAGCAAAATAAATCCCTGTATTAGCCACATTCAAAATATGTGTCTTTTTCCGTACCTGGAGTAAGTCCATCACGTCTTTGTCAGGAGATTGAAAGCATCCTCCTCGGTCCCCTGGAATCCTAGTAGGTCATTGCATGGATCAGAATTCAACGGAATAAATAATTATTATGCTTTTCCCACGTAGATAGAACAAGGTGCTAGATGCTTAAGGAGATTAAAAATGTGATCTCTCTCCTCATTAAGGGGGATATGACATATGTGGGGACCACTGGGACATAAATAGAACCATAGATTGAGAACTGCAAGGGACCTTAGGGGTCATCAAGTCTAACCCCCTCATTTTACAGATGAGAAAACAGACCTTTACTGAGAGAGGTCAAATTATTTGTTCAGGGTCACAGAGCCTGCATTAGAACTTAGGTCCTTTGACTCAGAAATTAAGCATCCTTTCCCTAGACTATATGACTATGATAAATGTAGGAGAGATGTAATAACCTTGCAGCCATTAGAATGTCACATAATTGTATACTGACTTTATTATAAAACTATCAGGTACAAAAGAAAAAAAAGATATGTTGTACTTAGGTCTAGGAAACTTAGGGTGGACTCCTGTCTCAGGCATTCACTCACTATATGACTATGGGTAAGTCTCTTAAATTCTCTTAAAAGCGTCACTTTCCCCTACCTATACATCTCTTCATGGATTGAGAGATCTCTTGGCCAATCAGGAGCCATGTCTCTTTCTGAGTACCCAGCATGCCATATCACAGTAGAAGATTGATGAATGCTTATTAACAAATGAATGAGGAGCAGGAGATGTACAGACAGATATGTACGGAAAGCCTGTCCAGGCAGGGCAACAGAAGTAGAGAGTCTGTTTCTCTCCCCTCTCTCTTTTTCTTCATTGATCGGACGACTTTCCTTAAATGATTCTTTCTCAAGGTCTTGTTCTCACTCTGGGGGTCACCACCCCTTTCTAGCGTATTAATTTCTAAAACTGCTTAAGGTATAAGAAGTCTCAGGAGTGTTTGTATTCAATCAATCAACAAAGTATTTTTTAAGCCCTGTGAGCTCTAGCTCACTGGAAATATAAATAACACAAATGAGACAATCCCTACTTTCAAGAAGTATACTTTCTAAAAGAGGAGACAAAAAGTATACATATAAGTATATTCAGTATATGTATACAGTCAAGATCCTCTTGGGAGACTGTCTGAGACCTAAAGCAACGAAGTCCCTAATGTTAGGTATTTCTAGGGAAATCTTTCACATAATCTCACGCTATCTATGGATCTGGATTGGGCTCTCTACAGACATTGAAGTAGTGTGAGGGAAGATTGGTTCCATCCTGCCTCTGAGGGATGTGAGTGCTTCTAGAAACCCCTCACTTCCTCAATCTCTCTCTCTCTCTCTCTCTCTCTCTCTCTCTCTCTCTCTCTCTCTCTCTCTCTCTCTCTCTCTCTCTCTCTCTCTTTCTCTCTCTCCATCATTACAGATATGGGTCTTTGGGTTAAGGAATCACCTTATTAAAATACAGATGCCTCTGAGAAAAGGAACTTCTATTGTCATCAGTAGCTAACACCTCCAGGTGAAGGAGTTTATCAGAGTTGGCAGAAAGCAGGATTTAATGATGGGCAAGTAGGGCAAGGCAAGGAATAATTATTAGAGGAAGTCAGATAGACCCTGGGTGAGGATCCTTTAGCCACCAAACACTGTACACTTGGGAGGCATGATGCCATGAGAAGGAAGAATGGGTACTGAAAGTTGGAGGTAGAGAGGGGTGGCAGGTTCTCAAAAACACAAACTATACTGGCTTCACATCTTACCAAGAGCAATTCTGGAGGACACATAGTCCTTATCCTCATGAAATTTACACCCTGCATTGATGTAAAAAGCATAGGCTTTGAGGTCAGAAGATGTGGGCTCCTAATCCCAGCTGACAGTTACTTGCTATGTGATTCCATGGGCAAAGCCTTTAGATTCTCTCTGCTTTAGTTTCTTCATCTGTAAAATGGAAATGACAATACTTCATGGTTCAAGATTGCAGTCTGGCTCAAACTGGGACTCATATATGTGGAATCATAGAACTTTCAGGCTGAAAGGGATCATTTTAAGTCCAGTTACTACCCCACAGAACTAATTCGAGGAAAGTGCTTTGCTGGCCATTAAGAGCGATAGAAATGTGAATCATCATCATCATCATTACATTTACTATTAAAAGATAAGACAGGATGGCTTGGGAGTGAAAGGAGAAGAGCTTCCTTACTGTGTAGCTCTGAGCCAATTTTTAACCTCTCTGTTCTTCATTTTTCTCAGCTGGAAAAAAAAGGGAAAGAGTCATTTGGAGAAGACTATACCAATAAGTTCCCTACCTGGAGCACTAAATAGTTGTCTTGTTTCCTGAAAGTAATTAAAACCCTTGGAATAATAATCCATTTCTCACAGGTAGGGAAGGGTGTTTTTGTTTTTGTTATTGGGTGCTTTGAGATCCCTTGCCTGTGGTGCATTCTGTATAGCAAATGAGCCCAGTTAATAGCCCTGGGACCAGGAAAGAATATTTCTCTTTCCAGCTTGTTAGTTCCAGAAGCAGGTGGGTCATAAATCAGACAAAATAAAAACTAATAATAATAAAGGAGAATGAGGTGTCTTTGCTGGCCTGATAACTCCTTTCCTAAGAGCAAAGCTTTGCTAGGGTGAATGGTTATGGCATTAAAGGGCCTTGCTGGGCCCTTAATGGCATTTTCAATTGTAGTTTCCTTGCTTGGCTCCCATAGGCAAAGCTGAAATCGGGGACCAGAGAGTTGGATGACCTACATTGTATTCCTGAAAACTTCTTTGACTCAATGTTGGGCCAAGGGGAAACCCCATCTCCTTTCAACTTGCTGTGCCCCAGTTTATTTCCTAACTCCAAGAATGAGAAAGGGCCCTCATAGCCTAGCTTTACCTTAAGAGCAAGGCTTTATACTCAGAGGACCTGGGTTCCAATCTTGACTCTGCCTCCAGAGAGAGGAAGTGATTTACCTGAATACTTGTATGATGTTCAGAAATCAATCAGTTGTCCATTCCATTTATTAAGTACTATGTTTCTAGATACTACGTACCAAGCATATAAAGAAAAGCAAATGAGTCCTTGGCCACAAGGAGTTTACATTTTAATAGGGCAGACAGCACACATACATATTTAGGCATATAAAAGTATATGCAAAATATAAACAAAGTAACTGGTTGCTGGGGAGACCTGGAAAGTTCTCCTGCAGAAGATAGTGCTTAAGCTGCATCTACAAAGAAAATAGTGATTCCAAGAGGTAGCCGAGAGGAGAGACAACATCCCAAACAGGTAGGAGAGGTACTAAGGCTCTGAGACAGGTGACAGAGTATCGTATGTGAGGAAAATTCTGTAGACTTACATTGCTGGACCAGAGGGTACATGGAGAGGAATAATTTATAAAACTATTAAGGCAGGAAAAAACCACTATAAAGAGCTTTGCTAAATAGAATAGTTTAGATTTTATCTTAGAGGTAATAGGGAGCCAGTGGAGTCAATTAAATAGAGAGAGTAGTGCTAGGGTCAGACCTATTCTTTAGGAAAATCACTTCAGTGGTTATTTAAAGAATGAATCTGAGTGGGAAGAGACTTGAAGCCAAATAAGTTACCTAACCTCCTAAAGCAATTTCATCATCTGTAAAAATTGAACTAGGTAATTTTTAGGTCCCTTCTAATTCTGGAATCCAGTGATCTTACCTTTCTAAACTCTCATAATTGCTTTACATGTACCCCTCCTCACAACACACACACACACACACACACACACACACACACACACACGCACGGAGTCTAGCCAGAGCAAGTCTCTTAATTGCCCTCTGCAAACCCCATAGGATCCTCTGACCTGGAATTCTTTCCATCTTCTTTATCTGTTTAAAACTGCCTATCCTTACTACTCAACTCCCTGAACCATACCCCTACTTGCCTTCATTTCTCTGAGATCTTGCTATCGCACTCAGAGTCTGAGCCTTATGTTGTTTTGAATTATTCTTCATTGGGAGGGGAGAAAAATGAGACTAGCTTCCTCAGTTAGAATGTAATCTCCTTTATAGAGGGGACTCTTTTTTTTCCTTCTGTCCTTCGAACTGCCCAACATAAGGATAAGCAAATAATAGAGATGGACTGATTAAATTAATTCTTTCAACATATATGCATATCTTCTTGGATGAGAAATGCACCGAAGCCTCTCCCACATCCCATTCCCTCCCTGACATTCCCCATCATTGTCATAGAGCCTCATGGAAAAAAAGTGACAGACAAGTTCAATTGATTTTGGCATTTTGGGGGACTCCTGTCTGAATTCCCGCTTAGGTCCACTTGGTTCTTTGAATTCCTGTGGCCAATATTGCCTCTGAAATTTTAAGGGACTCTTGTAAGCCCATATATCTATGCTAAACCCAGACAGATTTGAGATACTCTGGGATATGAGCCTTCTTCTCTTTCTGGCAGAACAGAAATAAGTCACATGGCTGAAGCTCTGACTACCCAACACAAAAGGATGGGATCATTTAATGGGTCAGCACTCCATGGATCACAGGGAGATATGAATATATCTCCTTTATATCTCTAGGGAAGATATAAAGATATATAACATACTACCCTTGCTCTCAAGGGTGCTGTGGTGAAGTAGAAAGGTTATTGAACTTGAAGACAAAAAAGACCTGATTACTGGGTGTGTGACTGTGGTGAAGTCATTAGAACTCTCTGAACCTTATTGTATTCGTCTTTGAAATGGGAACAATTACACTTGCAATACCTCCCAATGAGGATATTCCCAGTGAGGAAAGTATTTTTATAGACTACAAAATGCTATCATGGGACCCCACAGCTTCCAAAGAACACAAATTGCAGATGGTCTTAAGAACCATGGAGAGTGGCATGCTGGCTGCAGAAGGTTGTTGCTATGATGTAGATGCAAGAAATGGTGTAAAGGAGATAACCCAGGAAATGGGGGATTAGAAAAGGATGTGGGCCAGTCAGGTACCAAAGGCAAGGGATAGCAGATGGACAGCCTGAGGGTACCTGAGGTTTGCTGAAGGCCTAGAGAATGGTCTCCAGTGCACTGGGATCCTCTGTGGAAGCAATGCAGTACACCAGAAAGATCACTGGCCTGGGTTCAAATTCTACCTCTGACACTTATCATAAAGGTGACCTTGGACAAGTCACTTAACTAGCCTGAATTCCAGTTTCCTCATCAGTGAAATAAGAGTAGGGAGCTACGTAGCCTCTAAGGTCCCCTTTACTTCTAGATCTGTGACCTGGGTTTGAAATCTCACCCCTGATGATTACTGTCTATGTCATCATGGGCAAGACACTTTACTTCCTTGTGTTTTAAATGAGAGTTTGGATTAGATGGCCTCTGAGGTCCATTACTACTCTAAAATCAATGATGATGAATCTTGGGGTCCCCGAGACCCCAAATTCAAGACTCTTGTCCCGCAAGAGATCTTGATCTAGTGAGTAATGAATGAGGTGGGAGGCAGAATGGCAATCAACTCCGTTTATTCCAGCTAGCTCACACACTTTTATAGCCTTGGTTGCACAAGCATACATTGCAAGCTTATCACATAACTGATTTCCTTATATGGACAGCATCTTCACTCTATACCCGGAACTGCCACATTGCCAACGAGGGCAAGACCCTTCCTCCTAGCGCCATCTTGTCCCACCCCTACCGACAAGCCCCTAGTTTACCTAGGCAGGCTCTCAGCATGGTGTCCAGAGATGAGCAGGGGTCGGCTCTAACTCGTCCCGTTACAGATGATGAGAATGATAATAAGAGCTAGAATTTATCTAGGTTTGCAAAGCACTTTATAAATATGTCCCCATTCTGTGCTAACAGCCCTGAGAGATAAGGGCTGTTATTCTACCCATTTTACAAGTGAGGAAACTGAGTCTGACAGAGGTTAAATGACTTTGCCAAAGCCCACACAAGTAGTAAATATCTGAGGCAGGATTTGAACTCAGTCTTCCTGATTCCACAACTATCATTGTTCCACAGACAAGAAGAAGAAACAGAGCTGTAGATGCTAGTGCATGGATCTGTACAGTCAGTGGGAGTGCCCCCTATGGATGAGATCATGGCTCTGTGGCATGGCCATCTCTGCAGATTCACTTCCCAGCTCCATACCAAGTTTGTTTTGCCCAGTATCTTCTGAAGGGGAGAGATATGGGGAGAGGAGAGGAAAAGGGAAAGGAAGAGGAAAAGAAAGAGAAAGAGCAGGGAAGAGAGAGAGAGAGAGAGAGACAGAGAAACACCCAGAGACAGAGACAGAGAGGAGATGCTTGCTCAGGAAATAGAACTGCTTATCAAATGCTCTTTTCCTCCGTTGCAGGGAGAGCCAGGTTGAGGAAGGGAGTTGAGAGAGGGAGGCTAAAGGAAGCAGTTTAGGCACTAAGACAATATTTCTCAGTCCCAATTAATAGCATCTAAAAAAATGTATAACTTAAATCAGGTCCCAAAGGCATTGGTTTTTCTTCCCTGCACCAACTAATAGGAACCTAATTTACAGGTAGACATGTCTGAGTGAGAGACCTGCCTGGCAGCAAGAGCCCCTTCCTAAGTGTACTGGGAATTTGCTCACAGAAGTAGATGTAGGAAAAGAGGTTGTGTCATCAGCTGGAACTGAAATGGACCAGAGGCTATTAGAAACCCATATTTCCCCCCTCTTTCCCCTCAACCAAATCACCAAGACACTTGGGGAGGCCTCTGATGCTAGGCAAGTCTCTCACTCAGACATATCTACCTGTGAATTAGGGTCCTCTTAGTCAGTAGTGAAGAGGACCCAGTACTTTTCCCTGTTCTGCACTCACTTTCACACTTTTCTTGCAAGTAAGAATTTCTCTAAAAAACTCTAGCTCTTACCTGTGCACAGCAGTGTTTCTGAGTGGACATAAATGGAGGAGAGGACATACACTGCATAACTTGTCTGACTGATCCCTCCACAGACAACCCAGCCCAGGTCCCTGCCATTATAGGGACAATCCTGCCCAGCCCCCTACAACACACACAATTCTTTGAAAACCTCTTAAATAGTTATTTATTGGAAAAAAGTAGACCAGGAGGGATCAGTAGGTTCCCTACAGATCATATTCTTCCATCTAGGCCTGAATCAAGGTCATATCATCAGAGAGGAGTTTGGAGAATATGAGACAATGATTAATACTGAGTGCTGAAATTTTAGTCTCTTCTTAGAACAGAAGTTCTTAACATGAGATCTATGAACTTGGTGTTTTCTTTTAATATTGTGAAGACTATTTCAATATAATTGGTGTCCTTTGTAATCCTATGTATTTT
Organism: Potorous gilbertii; assembly: GCA_028658325.1. Lineage (NCBI taxonomy): Eukaryota > Metazoa > Chordata > Mammalia > Diprotodontia > Potoroidae > Potorous > Potorous gilbertii. Next base: position 498,137,864 of record CM053769.1, on the reverse strand, counting down.
ATTTTATACATTTACATACAAGACTTGGAAAGGGGGTCCATGGGCTTTACTACACTGCCAAATGAGCCATGGCACCAAAGAGGTTAAGAATCTCTGTCCAAAAGGAAGGGGAAGGCCAGCCAACCTAGATGTCATCCTCAGTGCCTCAATGTCTCTCACTCCCTCCACCCCCATTCTATATCCAGTAAGTTGCTAGGTCCTGCCATTTCTACCTTCATAAGATCTCTTGCATATAACCCTTTTTTCCTCTGATACTGCCAGCACTCTAGGGTATCATTTCATGTCTGAACTGTTGCAAAGTCTGTTGGCTGATCTCCCTATCGCACGTTTCCACTCCAATGTCAAATCTTCCACTGTCCTGTCCTGTCCTGTCCTCTCCCAAAACCTTAAACCTATTGCACTCTGAAACTGGAATTCCAATGGGCCCCTGCCTAAGGGCTCCCCTGGACCCTCCTGGCTTTAGAGTGATTATCAATAGTACTGTTGCTGTTTTCTTCCCATCCTGATGTCTTCCTTTTTCTTGACTTCATTAAAGGGGTCATGTCCTGGTTACTTCTTAAACAGGCCTGCCCTCCCTCACTCAAAACAAACTCAAATGCAAGTCATGTCACCATTTCTCTGATGTCATGGTCTTCTTCGACAACAAAGGACAAACACAAATCTTCCTGAAGCACAAATCTGACCTTATCATTCCATCCCCACCACATGCAATCAACTTCAGTAGTTCTATATCATCTCCAGGATCAAATAGGAAATCCTTCATCTGGTTTTTAAAGCCCTTCATAGCCTATCCCCTTCCTACTTTCCAGTTTTCTTATGCTTCATACATGCTCTGCAATCCAGTGACACTGGCCCCTTTGTCGTTCTCACAAAAGACAATCCATTTCTTGGCTTTAGGTGTTTTCTCTGGCTGTCCTCTATACTTAGAAACTGTCTCTCTCTTTCTCTCTGTCTCTCATTCTCTGTCTTTCTCTGCCTCTCTATCTCTCTGCTGTCTGTCTCTATCTCTCTTCCTCGCCTCTCCCATTTCTACTTCCTAGCCTCTTTGGCTTCCTCAAGTCTCTACTAATGTTCTACCTTCTGTAAGAATCTTTTCCCAGTCCTAATTTAATCTTAGTGCCTTCTCCTCCAAAGAGTTTCTCCAGTGTATATATTGAGTTTCTCGAGAACAGGGACAGTTTTTGTCTTTATTTGTCGTCCCAGTGGAGTGCCTGACTTAGGAGCTTAATAAATGCTCTTTGACCTGAATCCCTCAGATGCACGGGTCCTCCAAGATCCTGTCCTGGGTCCTCTCCTTTTTTCTCACTCTAGACCTTATCAGCTTCCATGGAATTAATGAAATCTATATAAAGATAATTTCCTGTGGTACCAGCAATATCTGCCATGTAGCCTAGTCAAGTTTTTCCTTAAAAGGTATTGAAATGCCCACAAGATGTACTTGGCCCCAGAGCTACATATCCAGCCCTAATCTCTCTCCTGAGCTCTTGTCCCTAATCACCAACTGCCCATTGGGCATTACGAACTACATGCCCCATAACTCAACACTTCTGAAACATAACTCTTTATCTTTTCCTCCAAATCCATCCGTTTTCTGAAATTTCATGTTTCCATCAAGGTCACCATGGTCCTCCCATTGTCTAATCTTTTGAAACCCTTTTGTCCTCATTCTCCCTCACTTCCCATATCCAACCAGGTCCCAGGTCTTGTCGTTTCTATCTCTGTACCGTGGGACCCTTTCTCACTACTTACAGTTGCCATGTTAGTTCAGACGCTCAGCATCTTTCATCTGGACTATGGCAGCACACTCCTAATTGGTATCCCTGATATAAGCCTCTTCCCTCTCAAATCCCCGGAACAGCTGCTGAAGTAATTTTCCCAATGGGCAAGTCTGATCATGTCACACACACACACACACACACACACACACACACACACACACACTTTCCCTCCTCCTCCTCTCAACTCAGCAAGATACCAAGTCTCCCTATAACCTCTAGGATAAAATGGTTATATACTATGTTCTTTTGTTTTGTAGTTTTGGGCCTTCATAAATTGGCTAAATCTACTTTTCCACACTATTGCACATTACTCCCCTTTCCATGTTTTTTGGTCTTGTCCTCTTGCACAACATTCCATCTCCTGTCTTTGTTTCTTTGCACTGGTCATTCCCCCATGCCTGGCATGCTCTCCTTCACACTGCCTCTTAGAATTCCTTCAAGACTCAGCTTAACCTTCTACAGGAAACACTTTTTAATCCTCATCTCCCTCCTACAAGTGCCCCTGGCCCCAAAGTGCCTTGTATTTGTTTTACATTTTTTCTATATCCTCTTAGATATGTATATATTGCCTCTCCCAATAAAAAGCAATCTGATTTACAAAGGGTCTGGTGTATCCCCATCACCTAGCACAGTGCCTGGCATATAGCAAACATCAGTCAACCAGTCAACAAATATTTATTAAGTGCTTACACTGTGCTGAACACTGGGAATATAAAGAAAGAACTCACAGTCTCTGCCTTCAAGGAGTGTACATTCTAATAAGTGCTAATAACAACACTTAGTAGGTGCTTGTTGGCTGATTTCTTTTGAGTGATCAATTGCTGTGCTACCTTGGGCAAATCACTTTACTTCTTTGCCCTTAATTTCCCCATCTGTAAAATGAGGGAATTTAACTAAATGATCCCTAAGGTCCCTTCCCATCCTAAAGTTCTCTCTTTATGTATGTACATGTAAATCTTGTGTCCTTAGAAAGATTGTGAGCTCCCAAGGGCAAGAGACTGGAGACTGTCATTCTCTTGAATAAATGGATGATAGTAAATGCATCTATTAAGGGTTAACTATGTTCTGGGCACTGCACTGAGCTCTGGGGTTGCCAATCCGAAAAGCAAGATAGTTCCTGGAAGCAAAAAGACTTATATTCTAAAGACATCACATATAAAGTAGTGGTGGGGGTTAGGGAGAGGAGTTGGTTTGGGAAATCACAGAGATGATGAGTAGACTCAAAAAGGCTCTAAACTTATATGTCTTTCCTTGGAATGGTCATGTTGACCTGGTTTCTAGG
>CM053769.1:498100408-498134704 GCA_028658325.1 Potorous gilbertii | reverse complement strand
GATAGTAAATGCATCTATTAAGGGTTAACTATGTTCTGGGCACTGCACTGAGCTCTGGGGTTGCCAATCCGAAAAGCAAGATAGTTCCTGGAAGCAAAAAGACTTATATTCTAAAGACCTCACATATAAAGTAGTGGTGGGGGTTAGGGAGAGGAGTTGGTTTGGGAAATCACAGAGATGATGAGTAGACTCAAAAAGGCTCTAAACTTATATGTCTTTCCTTGGAATGGTCATGTTGACCTGGTTTCTAGGTGACACGGTGGATGGAGTGTTGGACTGCAGTCAGGAAGACCTAAGTTCAAATCCAGTCTCAGATACTTACTAGCTGTACAGCAAGTAACTAAACTTTTGTCTGACTCAGTTTCTTTAACTGTAAAATGGAGATAACAAAAGCACCTATTTCTTGGGGTTGTTGTGATGATTAAATGAGATAATTTTTGTAAAGCACTTTCCAAACCTAAAAGAAACACACACACATATATGTATATACACGTATACATTATATATAGATAGATAGATAGATATAGATTTAAATTACTATTATTCTCAGAGCAAGAAGTAGAAGTAGAGATAGGTGGGAGCAGGCTGTGGGAGGGTGGAGCATATCACTGGTATGACATGAAGATGACCAGACAATGTGGTGGATATGAATGAGACCAAGCTAGATAAGGAGAACTCTTTACCAATCTGTTGCACAGGGCCCCAGGGTATTTCCCTCAACTCTTTCTTCTAGAACCTAGCACAGAGTGAGTTACTTCATCAATCAGAGCTTGCTAATTGATTGATCTAGTACTGGGGAATGCCAGGCTTCTTTTCCCCCTTTGGAGACAGAGAGTCTTCCAGAAGTATCATATGTACATACATCCATTTAAATAGATAACATATGAAAAAACTTTCTTTTAGGGCCTGAGAAATAAGGTAGACTATGTACATTTATGGTTGTTTGCTCGACCAAAGCAAAAGTCGATGTTTAGTGTTGAACATTTAGAAAGGGGGATTTCCAGTTTATTTCAGGTTTAATGGATATTCCCTTCTAATGGGAATTTCTCCACTGATGGGGTACTTTGAGAGGGCATAAACATTCCTGATGAGCAAGTGGCTTCAGCCTAGGTGTTCCAGAGGCTCCATAAGGCAAAATTTTCACCTCATTTTGTCTCTAGCCCTTACTGTAGCTATTACTTGAAATCCCAGATGCCTGCCATGTTATCCTCAGGATTCTACCTCCCAAGGAAGCCACCAACACCATCTTGGAGGGTCTCCACAGCTGCAGACCAAAGAAAGTCTGGATGGAAGTGGAAGGAGCTCTAGTTTAGGATGTAGGTCACCATCCCCATGCCTTTACCCACTCCCCAATTCCCTCTCTGCTCAACTTTGGCTAAATTCCATAGCATCAGTTCACTGAGTGAGAGTGCCTCTTCCCACCTCCCCTCATAATCGTGTTTAGCATTTTATGTAACAAGGAAGCTAGTTTCAAGCAGATAACCTTGAAGTGTTTGGCCTCTTCTGAGAAAAGGCACTTTTAAAATCCAAGTACGTGCAGCATATCAGTTATTACACTGACTATCATTAGCACATGTCCAGTCAATTACACTTTCTCCCAAGGACATCCAAGGACATTCTAGGATTAAGCCATCTGTGCAAGGGACTCCAGGATCAGAACAGTTCCAGAGTATAAATAAATGCCAGCTCTTTACCACTGATGGGATTATTCTAGTTATTTTTCCTTACATCATATAAGTAGTGCACCCTGTTGGACAAATGTGAAAAAAAGGAGCCTGGGTCTGCCAGTATTTCCCCCACTCAGCCTGAGATGAAACATAGTCTTCTCCACCAAGGGAACTCTTCCCTCATATGTTGGGGGAAGGGAGTGTTGTAGAGATAATGATCGGGGCCCAGATGTTTTAAGAGCAAGACTGAAGCACCTTAAGGAAAAATGCTTCATGTCCGGAAGGCCATGTTGCTATTTATCACTGATAACACTGAGGGGTAAAAGCACCAAGGAGAAAGGGGAGAAGTCAGGGACCATAACCTCACCCCCCAATCAAGTAACTCAGATATGAGTATTTGCACTGGTAAATCCAAACCCCAAACCTAACCTCCAATTCAGTCCTGACACAACCCCACAAATTTCACTTAATAAGCTTTTACTAAACACCTACTGTGCTCAGAATACTGCAATAAACATTGGAGGAGATATAAAGTATAGATTAGTTTTGGGGGAATATCACAAATATATAAGTAGCTGTAATTCAAAAATAAAGTTACTAGAGAGGTGTAAGTTAGGTGTTCCATAATAAGAAGAAGGTGGAGGGTCAGGGGCTTGAGGAGAGAAGGAAAGTTTTAGAACAGTCAGGATGAGGAGGATATAGGAAATCAAATCTGGGTACTGACCCCAGCCTAGATCCTAATACCAATCTTAAGCACCAAAGATAGAATGGTTTGGTGGCTAGAATATTGAACTTCAAGCCCTGGATCCACTTTCTAATGTAAGCCCTCTTGCTTACAGCCTGTTCCTTGCTTACAAAATGCTGGGCAAATCCCTTTACCTCCTTGGGCTTCTGTCCCTTATAAATTAAGGAGTTTATTTTCTTCCTTTAAATTAAAGGGGTTGCCTAAATGACCTCTAACAGTGTTTCCATCTCTAAAACCTAAGATCCTATTGGAATGCCCTGCCCCCTCTTCCTGCACCTTCACCTGTCAAAATTTTATCCCTCATTCAAATTTGTACCTCTTTGATGCACCTATGCAGAATCAATATATCCAAATAATGAGGATACTTAATGTAAGAATATCAGAGAAATCCACAATACTGGGAGTTCTAGGGAAAGAAAGACCATTCTCAAATAGAAAGATCAGAGCAGTCTTCCCAGAGGATATGGCATTTAAATGATGATTAGGATTAATGGGATTTTTCATCTGGTCTTCTGAGAACATCATGATGAAGTGGAAAGAAAGGCAGGTTTAAATCCCAAAGACTTCCGTTGGAAACTTGGTTCTACAATTTACTACCTATGTGACCTGGACAGGTCATAGGATTACAGATTTAGAGCTGGAAAAGGAGTTAGAGTCCCTCTGAGTCCAACTCTCAAAATTTAGAGATGAGGAAACTAAGACTAGCAGGAATTCTAAGTGATTTGCTCTCAGTCACATAGTTAGTATGTAAAGTAGTATTGGAACCTAGCTTTTTTTTTTTTATTCCACTAGGCAATAATACCTAGGCAGCCCTGAGCTCTTATTTTTTTTTTAATATAAATAGTTCACAGAAATATCAAATAACTTGCCTAAGATCAGACAGCTAGCAAGCAAGTGGCAGAGCTGACATGCCAAAGGATCCAGTCCCCTCCCACTCCACTCCACTGCCCACATCCCTTTAATGACTAAATTCCATTGCAACGTCTGCTTCATGTTGTATTTCTCTCCCACTCCTTGGCACACTACTCATTGGATACTAGATTGAGAGCTGGAAGGAACCCCAGAAGATATCTAGTCCAATCCCCTCACTTTATACATGAGGAAACTGATACTCAGAGACCTCCTTCCCCCAGAGGGGCTAAGTGACTTGACCAAAAGCAAATGAAAGAGATGGGATGCACATGGTGAAAACAAGAAAAGTGGGTGTAAAAATGGAACTGGACCCTTTGACATTAGTGCTAGCTCTATAGAGGTGAGTCCCAGAGTCAGTCAATCCCTCCCCTATTTTCTCCCTGTGGAGAGACAATACTCTTTCCTTAGGTACATACCACTTTCAGACCCAAGTCATGCCGAGGGTCTCTGGATGTGTACACATGTTGAGAGAAAATGAATTTCTGGATCTGAGAGATGATTTTGGCCTTGACCAATCTCCAATCTCTCTGCCACATCTGCTTCTCTGCTAGGAGGACCAGGGCTATGCATCTGCGTCATTTATTGGGGAGATGAGAGAGGGAAGTGTCAACTTTCAGAGTTTTGGGGTCCAGGCCTGGAGGCCCTAGTCTGGTATAATGCTATGTGTACCTCTGCCATTCAAATATCCCCAGAAACGAAACGAGGGAGTCCTAAATCAAGAAGGCAATTAACCCAATCCAGGAAGGAGAGGACCGGTCCAGAACAGTTCCCAACCTTTCTGTTTCTGGACCAGTCCTTGGATTATGCCACCTCCCCTCCCTGGCCTTGTGGTCCACATCACACCAGGCCCACCACTGGCTCTAAAGTCCTCGGTGTTCCACTACCCCGGGATGAGGGTGTTGGAGGGCGCATATTCGGGTATTGCAGGAGTGGAGTTGAAGGAGGGGAAGCTAAAAGGCTGCGGGCGGCCGCTGAGCTCGCGTTCCCTGCGCCGCGGGCCGCATTTCCTCGAAGTCAGAACCTAGGATGGGCTAACAGTCTGGGCAAGTCCCCATCGGAGCGCCTGGCGCCTCCGCTAGTCTCCTGTCTCCTTTTCCCTCGTGCCTCCCCTTCCCTTCCCCGCACCCGGTGCGCTCTCGGGGAAGCTGCGGCCCAGAAAATGAGCGGCGGGTAGAGGTGGGGCGGAAATCGCTCATGGAGCTGTCCCCACCCAGAGGTCCACTCCCCAGTTAGTCGGAGTGCGCAGAGAAGGGCGCCCCCGCCCCTTCCCCGCTAGGGGCATGGGGCTTCCCCAACCCGGCCCAGTCCAGATCTCTCCCGCCTTTCCCCGCGCAGAGTCCAGAGCACGACGGGCCACGCGAGGACGGATTTATGAATGACTTGGGCTTCAGCACCAAGGCGGCGTGAACAACGGGTCTGTGTCTGAGGCCCAGTGTCACGAGTGCCCGGGTCGACCCGGCCTTGTCCTTCCCAGCCCCCTCGCCGGGCCTAGAGGTTTATCCGGCGGACTCTGTGTGGCAAATGGCAGACCAGGGTGGGATAAAGCATTAGTGTGGATTGGGACGGGGGAGACCGCTGAGCCCCATCCTCCCCTCGGGAGGCTGGAAACTAGCCCCCAGCGCAGGAGGGCAGGCCTAGAGACTTGGGGGCTGATTCCAGCTGCCCCCCAGCTCTCTGGCGATCCTTCTGGCGAGTCACTGAACTGGAGAGCACACCTTGCCCCGCCCCATCCATTTTTCCTTCCAGCCCTCCCCCACCCCCCGCCCCTTGCCATCTCCCCCCTCCCCCCCAATCTCCCCGCCGGCGCTGCAGGGCCCAGACCCGGTAAGGCAGGGGGCCTCTTTGTGGAGGGTGCCTTCCCTGCACCCCCATTCTAGTCGTCCCGGCCGCCCCGCCCTCCTGCTACGGTTCCCGGGTCCCCACTCCTCTGCCCCTTTAAGATGCTCAGGTAGGCAGGCCCGGCTGGCAGGAGCCGCTCCTATGGCAACCCGAGAGCCGCGCCGGCTTCATGAATATTCCGGGTATCAGGAGCGGGAGCGCTGCCGGAGGGCGCTCCCGGGGAGGTGGCCAGTGATGTAAGCCCGGCGGGCCGCTCGGCTGCAGCGTGCGCCCCGGGGTGGCCCAGGAGGGAGGAGGGGGAGGGGGCACCTCGGAGGAAGAGGAGGGGGAGAGGGAGAAGAGGGTAGAGGGGGCCGGGCTGAGCGGCCGACCGACGGACGGACCGACGGACCGACAGACCAGGCCGGCCAGGCGGACCGGGCGGCCGCGGCGGCTAGCAGAGCGCGGGGCTGTGCTGGGCTGCCCCCTCCCTCCTCCTCCTCTTCCTCCTCCTCCTCCTCGCCGAGTCTGCGCTGCCCATGCCCGGTTGCCGGTCTCCGCGGCGGCGCCTTTTGTTCCCCGTGGGGAGGCGGGGCGCCCCTCCGCAGCCGGGCTGCCCGCCGCGCCCCTGAGCGTCGCGCCTTGGGGCGGCTGGGGGACACCCCGCCCCGAGCCCCGCGCCACCCCCGCCCCGGGAAGGGGGCGCGGCAGCGGGCCGGCCCGGCGGCTGGCAGGCGGGCGGGCAGGCTGCCTCCCTCCTTCTTTCCTTCCCTGCTGCTCTCCGCCCTCCCTAGCGAAGCCTGCGGACGGACGGGCATGGTCGGCTGAGGGAGGTGGCGGCGCCAGCGGCAGCAGAGGGCATGTCCCCGGCGGGAACCCCGGCCCCCTGAGTCGCCCGCAAGGGGGTCCCCCCTCCGTCCCCTCCCTCTCCAGGCGCCATGGACAAGCTGCCGCCGTCCATGCGCAAGCGGCTCTACAGCCTTCCGCAGCAGGTGGGACCCAAGGCTTGGATCATGGACGAGGACGAGGACGAGGAGGAAAGCGACAAGGACACCCGCAGGAAGAGCATCCGCCTCCGGCCCCTGCCCTCGCCCTCCGCGACCACGGGCGGCGGGGAGTCCCGGAGCGCGGCCCCAGGCGTCATGGAGACCGAGGTGGGCAGCCGAGGCGGCGGCGGCGCGGCCAAGTCCAGCACCAACGGGGACTGCCGGCGCTTCCGAGGGAGCCTGTCCTCGCTGACCAGCCGAGGCGGCGGCGGCGGCGGCGGCGGTGGCGGCGGTGGCGCTAGCGCCAGTGGCGGCGGCGGGAGCAGCCACCTGCGAGACTCGGCGGAGGAGAAGCGCCTCATCGGCGAGGGCGATGCGTCCCCCTGCGAGGACAAGAGCCCCCCGGGCCTGGACGGGGAGCCCGAGCCCCCGGAGCCCCCGGGGCAGTCCCCGATGCCCTCTTGCTCGGCTGAGCAGCCCTCCAGCTCCTCTGTCACCTGCATCAAAGTGGAAGGAGGGGCTGGGGGCGACCAGATCGTTCCTGACGACGAGGCAAGGCTGGGCCAGGCGGGCTTCATGCAGCGCCAGTTTGGAGCTATGCTCCAGCCAGGGGTCAACAAATTCTCCTTGAGGATGTTTGGTAGCCAGAAGGCCGTGGAGCGTGAACAAGAACGGGTTAAATCGGCCGGTTTTTGGATTATCCATCCTTACAGTGACTTCAGGTAAGAAGGATTGAGACCCAGCCCTTCTGCACCCCCTACCCCCACTTCCAGCACACTTCTCCCCAACGTCTACCCCCTCACCAGTCTTTTGGATGAACCAACTTTTCTTTCTCCTCAGTGGGTTAGGAGAGAAGCTTGCGCCCTCAAATGTTCTGCTGTATCCAGGGAACTTTTCTTACAGTCTCTGCCCTGCTCCCCTCCCCAGCCCTTCTCTGGCCCACGGCTACAGGGCAGCACTTGGGGCCAGGACATGGCATGGGTGGGGAAGGTGCCTGGAACTAGGAGGAGGATGGCCTATTAGCAGAGCCTGGCCCACCCAACCTGTTTCAGCTTGGCAACCCTGTCTCCGCTCCCTAGTCCTGTTGAGGCCCTAGTGATCTAGACACCAGGGGCCACAGCCCCATGAGGCCTACAGAGTTAAGAAAGACCAGTCCAGTGAGAACTGCAGCAGCAGCCACTGCACTGGCACCAGGTCACAAAGCTTCATAGGGAAACAGGGAAGGCAACACTACTAACTCTGCAGGCTCTCCTTACCCTGGGGCCTTGGAGATTCCAAGAAGTTTATTTGTGGGTATGGGGGTGGGGCCTCTGGTTCAGACCCCAAGAGCTGAACATTTGCTTTTGGGGGAGAGGCTGCCTGCCAGGGAAGCCCCTGAATAAGTGGAGCTGAAGTGGTACCATAGACAGTATGATAACCAGGATTTGGGGCCGCATTGAAATGAGACTACAGTGACCTGCATCCCTGACCTACCCTAGCATCACATCAGGCTGTGAGCTCAGACCTTCCTGACTAGTTCAGGTTGAATGACCTTGCCTGATTCTACCTGCAGGATACCTGGCTTCTTGATGGGAAGAGACCATCCCAAGAATTCAGGAGCATTCTGGACATCCCATGACTTCCCGTTCCCGATGCTCCAAATGGCCATAGGGATTGGTCTCAACCCTGGGGCCGTAACTGGCCTCCAATGATTTTTGGTGATGATGACTGCAATATTTCCCTTCCCCCAATATTATCCTTTGTGTTCTGTGTCTGAACAGTATCCGTCAAGTCTGGTAGGATGTTTCCTGAAAAGTATAGACTGTCTATTGATTCCAGGTCCTGGTGCTGGCCAGCTGAGGTCAGGAAAGCATCTGCTCTGGACATGTCAGACTCTCAGACTGGGTTATGGGCACTGGGCTAGGCAGGAACATTTTCATCAGATTCCTGCTTTAGTGGGGGGTTGGAGGGGTGGTTCAGTTAGCTTTCAGACTGGGACTCCTCAACGTTGCCTGTTCTTTGACTTCCTATTTTTCTCTGCTTTCCTTTCTCCCTTCCTGCCTTGTCTGCCTATCTTAATGAGCACTTTTTCAGCTCAGAGCCTTCTTTGCAAACTCCAGGGAAGCCAGGTTTGTAATGAGAGCAAAGACGTTTTTCATCCAATGAGCGAGATTTCTCTTGCTGGGAATGTCCAGTGAAGCCACATTCTCTACTTAAAATAGGCAGTGAGCAGGGACCTCTTTGTATTTTTGGGACTGCTTGCCTCTACCATTTTCCCCAAAGGGAGGAGAGGGGAGATCAGTGATCTGCAGGACAGACCAAGCAAACAGTGGCAAATGCCAAGTGGCTTGGCAAAGCCCCAGGGTTTCCTGAGATGCTGCCATGTGCCACCTTTGGCTCCCCAGTGCCACCCACCCTCTCATCATATGACAGGAGCAAGCTTGGGAGAGAAGGTGGCAGGGCTGGTGTTTAAATGAGTTGCTTGGTTGGGTGTCTTTCTACCCTTTTGACCTCTGAAAAGAATAACAGATGTAAGAGGATGCTAAAAAGACTGGCAGGGAGAACCTGAGCAGTACAGAAGCAGTCTCAACCCAAAGGCCCCAAACTTGTACCATGGTACCTCCCTCACTACCAGCCCACCTGCCCAAATACATCTTTATTTATTTGGGGGTTATTGATGGCTGACTTTATTTATACTAATCAACCAGTAAGCGTTTACGAAGCACCATTTTTATGATCTTAGTCACATATTTCACTGGTCCTTTTTTACCACTTCTCACCCACCCAACCACTCCCCTCTTCCACACACATAAGTACACCCTCGGGAAGACTCTCCTCACCCATTGTATTGAAGACCCAGGACCTGGGTGTTGATCAGACTCTTCCCTCAGCCCTTCCTCTGCCCAGATTGCCTGCATGTCTAGATCAAATGAGATAATGTATATAAAGCACTTTGCAAACCTTAAGCTACCACTTAATCCGTTCTTGTCCACTGGCCCATTCGCCTATCCTTCACTCCTGCAGTGAAATCTCCCAATCAGAGGACTCCTGGGAACAGGGCAAGGGAAAGAACATGTCCAGATTTATGAATGACAGCCAGAGAGGAACAAGTAGGGTTTTTCTGAAATAGTTAATCAGGGCTCAGAATTTGAGATTGGAAGCCCCGATTCTTTGTATCTTGGGACAGAGTGAAAAAGAAATGATTGGTGTTCTGTTTCACTGTCACCTTCTCTATCCAGACCAGACACGCACATTTCTATACATTACAATTCACAAAGTTCTTTTCCTGTTAGGCTTGTTAAGTATGATTATCCCCATTTTCTAGATGAGAGACTTAAGTCTCCGAGATGTTAAGCAGTTTGCCCATAGTCATGCAGTGAGTAAGCTGAGACTTAAATCTAGGTCTCCCTGGTTTTTTTTCCACTCTGTTGCCTCCAAATGTTGGAGTTTCTCTCGGGAGGAGCTCAATCTCAGAGGTCCTGGGGACTGACAAATTCTTGGCCATGTTTCCATAATCTTTAAGACTATTTCACCATCCAGGCCAGCCCCCCTGGGCACTTGTTACTGGAGTTTATTCCTGGCCCATGGTTGATTGCACACCAGCACAACTCCAATGTACATATCCCACATCAAGATTTATGAAAGTGCTTTCTGTAGACAGTTGGAGATTTATTCATAATTTTTAACAGGGAGGAAGCATTGATCTAACAGAATTGGTTTAATAAAGAAGAGCTGGCACACCATGATATATTGAGTTTGGAGTTCAGGTGATCTGTGCCAGCCACTGTTTCCAGCATCAACAGCTCCCTAGAGAGTGACTAAGGTGTGCGTTAACAGAGGCCTGGATCGGTGTGAAACTCTGAGGGCCCAGAACAATATGGGATATGGCTCCAGATCCCCTTTTTTGGAGGCTGTTTTGGTCTCTCCCTTGTTATGAACCTATCTTCCCATTGGTTCATTTAGCACTTTCTTCTATTGTTAGTCTGTTTACAGTCAGACCTTTTCTTCTCCCTGCTTTTTTAACTTTTTTTCCCTAAGGAAAATGGGCCTGGTATTTCCGTTTCTGGCCGCTTTCTACCCCACTGACTTTTTCCTTTATTCCTACTCTGCCCTTCCCAGGCCCTGGCAGGATCCCTTGCTCCCAGCAGATGCTGGGTAGTGACATTCAGGGGAACTAGGGACAATGTACCCCTGGAGACCATGGCTCTCCAGGGGTGGAAACTTTAAACAGATAGAACAAACATTCAAGATATTGATTGACAGAGAGAGAGGGAGAGAGAGAGAGAGAGAGAGAGAGAGAGAGAGAGAGAGAGAGAGAGAGAGAGACATACAGATACAGGCTGATGCACAGAAATAAGCTGACCTTAACAAATACTTGGGTGTAGGGGTGTTTGAATCAGTACATTTTATTAGTAATGGCTCTTCGAGGTTCTGTATGGCTCTGACTCATGTATGCTTATGTCTACTTGAGTCTCTGTATATGTGTACCAGTTTCTGTTTGTGTATGTGCCTGGGTACCTGAGTTTGTATGTTTGAGTCTGTTTGTGTTGGTCTAGGCACCTTTCTTTGTGTATGCTACTATCTGTGTGCACCTACATTTGCCTGCATATTCATGCCTGGATCCATATGTGTTTACATGTATTCCTGAGTGTGTGAGTGACAGGCCAGACTACAATGAGGGCCAACTCCTTTCAGCTGTGACCTCCCACAGAATTCCCTAATTGATGCCTTACTTTATATTCTAGTGCTTGGTGTGGGCAGGTGATGGTTGGGGAATCTCCCTGTGGGGAATGAGCAAGAGGCAGCAGCCCCATTCTCCAGACTCAGTCAACACGCATTTATGAAGTGCTTTTTAGGTACCAGGTACTATACTACCTGCTAATGATACCAATAAAAAAAAATTCAAAAACTGTCCCTGCCATCAAGAAACTCACATTTTAACAGTTTGTTCAACTGTCAAATGTAAGTAATAATAGTACCTACTTCCCAGAGTGGGTATGATTTGTAAAGAACTTACAAAGCCTAGCACATGGTATGTACTTAAGAAATGCTTTTTTTTCCTTCCTTCTTAACCTGAGGTCCATGAACTTTTTTTTTAAAGTATCTTGGTAACTATATTTGACTACAATGGGTTTCCTTTGCTATCCTATGTGTTTTATTTTATGTCTTTAAAAACATTATTCTGAGAAGGGTCTGTAAGCTTCACCAGACAATGCTCAAGGGGTCCAGGACATAAAAATATGAAGAACTCCTGAACTGTGTAAAACAAATGAAATCCACAGCTGCCTTCACTTTCAGGGAAGAACAAATGCTTTTTTTTTTGTATGGGAATAAATGTTTCACCTAAAGTTATCAGCTCCTTTCATTGGAAATGCTTTCTGATCTCATGAATTAAGGTCAGAGTTCTCCAGGAGGTTCTTGGGAAGAGATATCCTTAGCCAAATAGAGGAAACTGAATATGGCAGGGAAGGGGGTTTCCCTGCCTCGGTTCCTTGTGAGTTCTAGCCCCTTCTTGACCTGTTGATCTGGGAAGAGAGGATGCCTCCCTGAGCTCCTACTGTGGCCACCTACTACCTGACTTTAATCCAGGCTCCACATTCCCTTTATCCTTTTTCTCTTGCTCTGTCTTCAAAGGGATGGAAACCTCAGTTACTAATCTTCAGAATCATGGAAGGTCCTGGAATCCTTTTGTAGTATTTGCTCCCCAAGGACCAACAGTATGAAATGTGGGCTGGGGTCAGTCAAGCACACGACTCATAGGACTGAGATCTGGGTCCCACTTGTCGGGGAGATAGTTGGGGAGGGTGGAAGAGTAGGAATCCTAGGAAATATAGGCACCATATTCTAGCTATTTCTGGGTCTTCTTTACCCATATCTTCCTGAGCCATCCTGGAAGTGACAGTGTAGGGAGAATGTATTACACTTGGGTTCTATTGCCCTTGGGCTGCAGCCCTTGAAATAATCCAAACAAGGAGGAAAAAATGGAAAAAGGAATATGAAAAAAGGGAGAAGAGAAGGCAGAGAAAGAGGAGGAAGAGGCTGGTGGTTGGTCTCCTCAGGCTGAGTGGTCAAATAGGACCAACAGTCAGTCAACAGTCATTTATTAAGCACCTGTTATGTGTCAAGTGCTTTCCTTGGTAAAAGGGAAAGAAGCCATTTCTCAGGCTTCCCAGTCCTCCTGGGAGTGACTGTCAGTGTGTGTTCAAAGTGTCCAAGATGGAACAGACTGTTAACTTCAGGGCTAGGGGGGAGGAAGAAGAACCATGATGCAAAGGGGAATTCCAAGGTTAGCTATCTGAAAGGTGCTATCAGCCTGATATGCCAGGCCAGGCCAGGCCGCTTTCTTGAGCACTGAAGACATGCTAACCCTTGTCTCAGGGGAGTGAGCTGTCCATTTATTGTAGATTCTAGGCTAGGACCTCCTAGAAGAGCTCACATTGATGTTTTCTGGGAGAGGAGCTTGGAATTCAGATGTCTCTGGGTTGATAACTGTATTTGGAGTAAGGAGGGGTCGATGGTTTCTACACATGTGCATTTGCATGAAGGGAAAGGTGGACTCTCTCAAGGCAGCAATGATCAGCATCCTAAGTGAAATGGCTCAGAATTCAGAAGTCTTTCTGAGTACTGAGATGAAGTCAGTTACTGGAGAAGATACTGCTTGACCCCTTGGAAGGCCAGGTCCTCCATTCTGACGGTCCTTTTCTCTTTCCTTCCATTGATCTGCCTCAATTACTGGCAGATACATGGCCCTTAATTTTCATCTTGACCCTGTGTGGCTCCTGCCTATCTGTCCAAGAGGATCTGCCTGGCACCCCCATGCCATCACAAGGACTGCATCTGTTTTTTTCTCTAGCATGCCAAGCCGAGCATCACCAACTGTACACAGACAACTATATTACAGTTTGCAGCCTCCTCATCCATCTCATTTCCCAGAACTTAGTTCACTCTTCACCCGTAGTTCATCCTTCCCTCACTTGGTGGCTGATATTTGGAAAACAAAAATATTTTTAATTAATTTTTCAAATAAGTATTCATTTTCTTTCCCTTCTACCCTCTCCCACTTAAAAAAAGAAAAAGATTAAAAAACCCCTTCTAACAAACACATCGTCAAACAAAACGAATTCCCCCATTGGTTGTTTCCAAAAGGTATGTTTCATTCTGTAGCTTGAGTTTATCATGTCTCTGTCAGGAGGTAGTTAGGATACTTTGTTTGTAGTCATGGTTGCTCTTTGCATTGACCATATTTTTCAGACTCAGAAGTGATTTGCAGAGAAACTAAAGAACTCTTGTTCACGATAGTCTCCACCCTCCTTTTGAGCCAGTCCAGTATCCTTCTTGCTCCTCTTGCACTCACTCCCCTTGCTCATTCCTGCCTCTGGGAGAATTCTCATTCTGTTTTCTCTGCTTTTCTTTGTCTCCTTTCTCTCCTCAATGCCTCTTCAGATCTTGTTCTTCCAATTAAGGCTTAGCTCCAGTCCACCACCCTGCATGAGACCAGGTGATATTATTCCTTGGAAAGAGGACTGGCTTTGGAGTCAGAGACTCCATATCCCAAGCTCTGTCACTTCTGCTCAAGTGATACTGAATACACCACTTAGTCTCTGTCTTGTCATCTGTAAGAAGAGGGGGTTGGATTCGATGTCCTTTGAATTTCCTGGTATTTGGAGGCAGATCTAGCTCCTTGAAGGCAGGGCCTGTCCTTTGCCTCTTTTTGTATCCCTGGTACTTAACACAGTGCCTTGTCTCCCAGCTCACTTAGTTGTGAACCAACTGAGACTCAGTCAAAACTTGTGGATTGAATTCTGTAGGTTGGACTAGGCCCTAGCAATCTGACAATATCTTAGAAACTCAGAATAATAAACATCTCCCTCCTATTGGTCGGGGCTACTTTCTGTTGCACTTCTGGCCAGCCCCGTTGCTGCTGCCTGGATCAAATCCATCCTTCCAAGGCAAGAAGTGTTAATTAATGTTAGAAGTAGGATATCTACAAGGTTCCTATTAATCAGTTAGGTTTCCTTTGATTGTGGCACTCTTTGGTCTACAGGAAGAATTGGAAAGTGAAGGGACCAAGGTGAATGGGGCAGTGGGGGTGGGGGGGTGGGAGGCAGGGAGGACAAGGATGGGGTAGGCAGAGGGAGCCCCCGTGACATGTAGCATTGGTATGAGATTTCAGAGAAGGAACAGATGTTGCCTTGGTGCCAGTGAGCCAGCCCAGAGGTGACACCAGGCAGAGAGAGTCTGGAGTGGCTTTCCTGACAGCTGGAAGGGTGATAGCAGAATAAGTCATGATAGCCAGTCCCATTAGCACCACTGTTTTTTTTAATCAAAAAGCCTACAATCTGTCCAGGCAGCTTAAGGCTGAGGGAGGAAATGTAGTCCTGCTATGACAGCCCCTGAAGGGTGCCCCCTCCCCTCACTTAAGTTGTTCGCTCATCTCTTGTCCCTCCCACTCTCAGGCAAAAAAGATGAGCTAAGAGAAAACCATGTGCATCTCCCAGCATTCAATGAACCCAATCCATTCATTGGTGGCCCCTGAGTGAACGCATATTTGTGACCAATACTGTCCTAGGCACTGTGGGAGGACTGATAGGAAACTGAAGACACAGCCTGTGCCTTCAGGGAACGTATGTTCTAGTGAGAGCAGATAGAACATTACTCAAAAACATCTCAAGGACCCTTTAAAAGGTGCCTGTAATCAAGGGCCAATTAATGTTATCTGTGTTCAGGCTGCTCCTACTTTAAGCAAATCTGACATAAGAAATGCAGAATTTCCAATCAGGATAAAAACTATCCATGGGGTGGGGGAAGGAGAGGAGAAGGGAATTCTTTCTTTTCCCGAAGAATTCACCCCAAAGTTCCTTTAAATAATAAATTCTTCTAATGAATTTATGGCATAGATTAATTTATTCAAAATTCTATGGATCCTTCAGGGCATTAGTGCTGATGGGTTGCAGAAGAAAGGAGAGATCTTTTTGGTGGGTTGCAGAAAAAAGGGGAGATCTTTCTGGTGGGATTAATCAGGGAGAGCTTCCTGGAGGAAGGAGTTTTCACAAAGATATTTCTGCCTGTTTTTAAGTCAGTCAGTCTACATTAATTAAACACCTACTGTGTGTGCCAGGCAGTAGACTAAGCCCTGGGATACAAAGAAAAGCAAGAGACAGTCCCTACCCTCAAGGAGGCCTCAGACTAATGTTTCATTGTTGTTCCCACCCTGGTCCTTACTTGAAGGGCTAGGCAATGAGGAGAGAGGGCATCCGCAGCAAGTTTTATTAGACATAAAATGGGTTAATATTGGCAGCTTCCTCCCCCCCTTTCCCTTTCCCTTCCAATGTGGAAATTTCCTCTTCAGAAAGGTAATTTTGTAACTCTCAGCTGTGGAGAGTTACTAAGGGCACTGGAGAGGCTAAGTGACTTTCCCTTGGTCATAGAATTAGTATGTATCAGAAGTAGGACTTGATCCCAGGTCTTCCTGACACCAAGGCTTGGCATTAGCCACTATGTCATATGGTCTGCAATGTGGGGACGGAGTTCTGGTACTTTTTGTCAAGTTCAACTACGCTGCCTTTACCTGCTCATTAAATGTCAGTAGTTCCCCATTGTCTACAGACTCCTCAGCTTGGCACATAAAACCCTTTACAATCTGATTCAGCCTCTCTTGCCATGCTTATAACACATTAGGGTCCTTGATACATGCTACATTTCAGTCAGACTGGCCTAGGACTTCCACAAACTCAACAGTCCATGTCCCATCTGTGCACCTTTACACAGATGGTCTCTGCTTCCTAGAATATGTTCTTTTCTTAGTTATACCTTTTAGAATGCCAGACTTTCTTCAAATTTTTCTATTTGTAGGCCATGTCATGGGCGGTTTTTACTTTCTTTAATTATTAATGCTTCCACTTCTCATCTGTCTGTCTATCTATCTATCTAATCTCTATTTACATGTCTATATCACCTCTCCCCCTAGTATTATGCAAAGTTTTGAGGAGGTGAGAGATTTTTGTCTTTGTGTCTTCAGCACCTAGGATAATTCCTTCCCCATAAGTTGGGGCTTAATAAATGCTTGCTAAACTAAACTGGCTTTTCCCTGATAGACAATCTAAGAATTGTGTGATTTTTTACTACCTCTATCTCCTTTTCCCCCTTCTGCTTTTCTCTACATCCTTAGGTTCTTGTGACTGGTCTGAATTGATTGGAATGTAGGACATACCTGTGTAGGACACAAATCTGCTGGATTCTTCTTTGGGAGAGGCCAGTGATGCCCTTTGTTTGGCCCATGTTTGGGTCTGTATTTAAGGATTTATTCAGAGAGTGCATTTCTGATTGAGGAGGTTTAGATGGAGATAGATGCTCATGGTCCCTTCATTTGCCCCTCTTTGTACCCTAGACTCCCTTCAGAAGTCTTGGTTGGTGCAAATGCTTCTGTTATTTGCACTGTTTTTCTGGAGGCTTGCAAACAACTCCCAGTTGACCAATGAGAGCATTTACCACATTCAGACTTCCTTGTTCTCCTTTAGACTCTAGACTCATAATCACAAAATCTCAGATTTGGAAGGGACCTTAACTAATGCCTTGAGAATGATTAGGGAGTTCTGGTTAATCAGACCTCAAGTTGTAGAGACACTGTAGGATAGTCAGTATATTGAAGAAATAAGGCATAGAAAACAGAGAATTGTAGACATTGAAATAATAGAACAATAGTTTAACAATGGATTTGCTCTTAGCAAAGCATTTGACAGACTCTGTCATGCTATTCTTATGGAAAAGATGTCAACTAGATGAAAAGACAATTAGACAGACTCAGAATAGCCAGTCCTAAAGAGCAGTCATTAATGGTTCCATGCTACCTTGGAAGCAGGTATTTAATGGAGTGCTCCAGGATTTAACCTGAACCTCTGCTGCTTAGTATTTTCATCAGTACTTGGGCAGAGATGGATGGCTTGCTTATCAGATTTTCAGATGACACAAATCTGTGAGGCATAGCTAACACACAGGTTGACAGGATTTTTAAAAGATCTTGACAGAACCAAACAATGATTAAATGTATTAGGGACAAAATGCAAAGTCTTACATTTACAGCTTCACAAATACTAGATGAAGAAGATGGCAGATAGTATGGCTAGGTAGCGGTTTGCCTGAAAATGATCTGGGGGTTTTAGTAGACTACAAGCCTGAAATATGATATGACACCCCAGAAAGATAATACAGTCCTGATCAGGTTGGATCAAGAGAAGCATAGTGTCCATAATCAGGAATGTGAAAGTCTTGACAAATTTTGCCCTGGGCAGATCACATAAAGAATATTGGATTCACTTCTGGGCACTGCAGTTTGGAAAGAACATAGATGAGCTGGAGAACATTCAGAGGAAGGCAGGAAGGTTTTTGGAGGGTTGTGAGGTGAACAGGGGATCCAGTTGTTCTATTTCACCCCAGAAGATAGAACTAGGAGTGCCTAGCACTGCTGGGTGGCATAGTGGATACAGCACTGGGTTTGGAGTCAGGAAGACTTGAGTTTAAATCCAGCCTCAGACACTTACTTACTGATTGTATGACCCTGTGCAAGTCACTTAACCACTGCTTGCCTCAGTTTACTCATTTGTAAAATGGGGCTAATAATAGCCCCTACCTTCCTGGGTTATTGTGAGGCTCAAATAAAGTATTTGTAAAGTACTGAGCAAATCTTAAAGCATTTGTTGTTATTAAATAAGAACAATAGGTAACAGTTACAAGGAGGTAAATTGGGTCTTAATATCAGGAAAAACTTCCTAACAGAGCTGTGCCCAAAATCAGTGGGTCTTCTCTAAAGGTAGGTTCTCCCTCACTAGTGGTGTTCTATTGAAGTTAGACACCACTTGTCATATATCATGTAGAGGACATTCTTAAGATATTGGCTGAAGTCCCTTCCGAATCTGGAATGCGGGGATGACGACCCTACTGTCTAATAGAGGTGAGAGAGGTGATTGTTATCAGTGGACTTCATAGGAAAGAAGACTAGAGATCTTGACACATGGGGACCAAGATGGAAACCAAATCTACTCTGCCCCCTACCCTGCCAGGTTAAGCAGTTTGGAGGTCAGCCCTGGAGTGTATGTAGACAGTCAAAGGCCAGAGACCCTCCAGACCAGAAATTCAGAATAACTCAGAGTGGCAGCATGCAAGATCATGATACAATTCAATTCAACAAATATGCACTTATTAAGTGACTGCTTGTATACAGTGCCAGAAACTGTACTTGGCACCTTGGATACAAAGACAAAGAGAAAAAGTGTGGCCATCTGATAGCTTACTTTCTTCTGTTACAAGGAAGCAATATGTCCCCAGATAAATACATACAAAGTGTTTGATTTGGGGAGGGAAAAGGAAACACTAACAACTCAGGGAATAGACTTCTTTAAGGAGGTGGTATTTGAGCTGAACTTTAAAGTCATTCAGGTGTTGTGAGAGGAAGAGGTAAGGGGAAAGCTCATCTGGACTTGATAGAGCCCCTGCCTGCTCAAAGGCATGGAGATGGGAGATGGCATATCATATGCAGGATACAGCAAGTTGGTCACTTTTAGGGGAGTAGAGAGTGTATAAAGGGAATGAATTTGGAATCATCATGGAAAGAGTTGTGGGCCAATTTGTGGAGGGCTTTAAATGTTAGTGAGGAGAGGTTGTTTCTTTTGCTAGTAGCAAAAGGGCACCATTGATGCTCCTGGAGTATAGGGCTGTCATGGTTTGGGCTATACTTTTGTGATATTAATTTGGCAGCTGTGTGGAGGATGGATTGACATGGGGAGAGAGTGGAGGCAGGGAGATCAGGGCTATTGAATCTAAGTAAGAAATGAAGGCCCAAATTATGGTGTTTGTAGTATGGATAGAGAGAAAATAGAATCAAACAGAATTTGACAATTGGATATTGTGTTCATCCTTCATTGCCACAGAAAATCAAGCCATCAGAGAAATGATGACATGACTTGTACTTGACTTTGTTTTGAGTGAGGGAGGGCTGTGCAGGTCACCAGCCTCACTTCTCCTCCAGAGCCACCTGAATCCAGAGCCCTGATATTCCTCAGGATGACCGGAGATGACCCAGGATGCACTGGGAGACCTTGGGCTCTTTAGGCCAAGATCTTTGCAGGCACTCACTTAGGGTAAGGCAACACTCATTCATTGAATATTGACCTTGAAGACTGAAAAGGTGATGATACCCTAGACAGGAATAGAGAAGTTAGGAGGAGGGGCAGATTTTTTGATAAAAGAAAATGAGTTTTAATTTGGACATGTTGAGTTTGAGATGCCTATGGGATATCCAGGTGAAGATTTGGAACTGGGGCTTAGGAGAAAAATGCAAGCTAGATACATAGATTTGGCAATCATTTGCATAGAGTAGGTTGTTGATCTGCATGGGGAGTGATGAGACTATAAAGAGAGAAGGAAAGAGAGGTCCTGTCAGAGCCCTGGGGCATGTCCACACTTAGGGGGTAGGACATGGGTAATGTCCAGAGGAGCCTGAGGAATAGTCAGATACAAAGGAGGGTCACCAAAACCCCTTGTGGCAGGAGAAAGGAGGAGTGGAGAGGGAGAGAGAGACAGAGAGAGAAAGAGAAAAAGAGAGGGGGGGAGAGAATTCCGATTTCAGTCCATGTTTAGGTCATAGTGTACCTCAGTGTGTGGGGTACACATAATAATTCTCAAGTAGACTCAGAATTCCCTGAGGTCAGGGATTTTATGATGGTATACGGGTATAATTAGGTTTAGTTTGACATCCAGACTGAAAACAAGGAGCACACACCTGACTCCTCCTCCTTCCTTCCCCATGTTCAGCCAGTCACTGTCAGTTCTCCATGTAATTAGCACAAAGCCATGACTTGTTGATTAATCAATAAGCCCAGGTACAACCTCCCCCCCCACCCCCTGCCCCCCAGGTCAGTGAAGTACCCAGCCTCCACATTTGATGGTATCGGCTGGGTGTGGTGCTGATAATTGGCTGTTCAGTGATTTTATGTCTGTCTAAGCATTTCTCCTTGTGGGTGGATGTTATGTCTGTGTGAATGAGTCTTTCAGAAATGAATACATAACACAGGGGAATGGCTAATAATACATTGTCTTTTACGTCTTTGTCAGGGAGGATGCCCCAGCTCAGGAAGTCATATCCCAGCATCATGGGGAACAGATATAGGGTAGAAACCAGGAGGAAATGAAGGAGGCCCCTTGGAGGCTTGCTCATTAACCTCCTGCTTGGCAATGAGATGAAGCTCCAGACTCTTCTCAGAGCCCGCTTCATAAAGAAAAAGCAGCATCCATTGAGGTGGGCATGTGGTAGAAACCTGGACTCCCAGGACTGTAGCTGACTTGCTCTGTGACCTTGGATAGACTTCCTAACCTTTCTGAGACTTGGCTTCCTTTTCCAGCTCTCATGTAGATCAGTCACATTACCATTCCCCTCTGACATCCAGGCTGAAAACATGGAGCACACATTTGACTCCTCCTTCTCCTTCCCTCCCCACATTTAGCCAGTCACTGTCAGTTCTCCATTCTACCTACTCTGATTCTTTTCATTCCCATATCTAACACCTATCTCCACGACCTCATTGTTCTTAAGCCAGTCTCTGGTGGCTTCACAGCTCCCACCCTCCATCCATTCGCAGCACTGCAGACATATTCATCTTTCTAATGTGGGCTTTTCATCATGTCGCTCCTCTCCCTAAGAATTCCCGTATTGGTTCCTGCGTCTGGGTCTTTGTTTATACCTTTACTTCTTCCAGGAATGCCACCCTCTTCTCAAGCCATATGGTGGGAAGATCCCTAGATTTGGAGGTCAAGAATCTGGGTTCAAATCTCACATTTTCGTTATGATTATTTGGGTCATCTTAGGCAAATTGTATTTTGGTTCTGGACTTTAATTTCCACATCTGTAAAATCAGGGGGTTGGATTAAATGATTTGCAAAGCTCTGAATCTATGATTTTCTACTCTTGAAATTTTAACCATCCCTCAAGGCTTGTTCAGGTTTCGCCTACATCCTTCATCATGAAGCCTCTCTTGACGTTTCCAGCAGGTTTCTTTAGCACTTTTGAGTCTGAACCATACAACTTACTCCTTAATTACCATATCAGTACAAATATAGGCTAGCTCTGAATATAGGCCACATTTAGAGCTATAACTAGTACAAGGTGAATGGGGCTTTGTCCTAGGATGCCAACATGGGGGAAGGTACATTTTCTCCCCACATCAACCCATCCCTGCACATGGCCTCATGGCCCTCTAGTGGCATACAGTGGGACCACTCTGGAGCTTCCGTTTTTAGGGTCCTTTCCCTGAAAAGCCCCTCTCCTGGGGCCCACTCTCACTTTCTCCAATAGGGTTATTGGTTTGGCTGCCCCATCCTGGTTCAACTGCCCCAGATGTGGATTGCCTTGGTACCATTGCTATATTACCCAGCTACATTGCTACTTCATTTAAATTTACCCTAGGCACAGTCAAGGCTGATTATGGCTCCAGACACATTCCTAAAGTGGAATCTCATACATCATAGATTCAGGGATGAAAGGGAGCCAGGAAAAGGTCAGGTATCCCACCCCACGCCCTCCTTTTACAGATGAGGAAACTGAGGCCAGAGAATTAAAATGACTTGTCTAAGGTTACACTGCTAACATCTGTTTTAAAATGGGGATAGATGATAGATAGATAAATGATAGACTGAAAATAGTTATATTAAAGAAGAAAACTAGACCTTTGATTTCATTGGTAAAGAGAGTACAGGAACTGAGATATTTATTCCTACTTTCTAGATGGGGAAACAATTCCATTAATGTTTACTGAAGACCTTCTATGGGACCATTTCTCTGTAGGAAAAAATGGGAGAATTCACCCTCCCTGTGTGTGTGTTTGTCCTTTGCTGTTTTCTCAATTGAGGAACCTCCCTCTACTAACTCAGGCTGTCAATGGATCAGCTACAGAGCATTGTAAAAAGTTGCCTGGGCCACTGAGAGGTTCAATGATTTGCTCAAAGGTCCTGCAATCTGCGTGTATCAGTGGCAGGATTTGAACCCAGGTCTTTTTTACTTCAAGACCAGCTCTGGACCTCCTGTACTGAACTTCCTCATTATATATGTATATACATGTGTGTGTGTATATATGTGTATATATATATATATATATCCATACATATGTTTTATGTCCCTCCATACATATGTATTAGGTATGTGTGTATATATAATATATTTAATATATGTATGTGTATATGTATATATATATATGTGCGTGTGTATGTGTGTGTATGTATATATATATATATATATATGTATATATATGTATATACATATATACTTTTATTAAGCACCCACTAAGTGCCAGGCACTATGTTAGGTATTAAGGATACAAAAACAAAAATGAAAGAATCCGTTCACTCAAGGACATCTGTCAGGGGAAACCACATGTATACATATAAGTAGGTACAAAGTAGACATAAGGTAATTTTGGGGAGAGCATACATATATGAACATGCTCAAAACTACACTAAGACTTTTGAGATGCCCTGTACAGACATAGATAGACAGACATGCAGACAGATTGATAGACAAGTGATCAACAGATAGAGGGACATGCAGATAGAATTGATTGATAGATGATAACTAGGCAGTCAGTCAGACAGACAGATAGATAAACAGACAGCTATGTAAAAAACTGAACAGGTGGGTTTTTGGGGGGTGCCTGCCCCAGCTGGGGCTGAAGGGAAGATGGGTCATAGGCCCTGAGATAGCAATGGTTGCTGCAGGCAGGCATTAGCATCACACGCCATGCTCTGCACCGTTCTTCCCCAGGGAGGCCAGAGATAGGCAAACAAAAGCCAATCGGAATGCAAAGGCTTGGGTTTGAACAAGCCAGATGCTGTAGAAACATGTAGGCTACATTCAGACCAGTGCAGTTTATGCCGCCTCATTATTTGGAATTGAGGTGGCTTCATTCTCCCATTAGATTATAAACTGTCATTGTTTTTCATACTGTGATGTTTGTCCCTCTAATCAGACTCTGTCTGTGCTTGTTGAGAGCAGGAAGAGTGATTTTACCCTCCCTTGTCAGCCAAGTTCTCTTTCCTGGTACAGGCATGTAGAAGGTCTTCAGTAAATATTAATCGACTTGTTACCTTATCTAGAATAAAAAGCTCAAACAAACAGGTGAGATGATAGGGAGCACCAAGGGGAAAACCAGCTTCCGAACAAATATAGGAGTAAAATAATAAAAACAATATTTTTGGACTGGTCCTGCATTTCCTTGGTGTAGGAACTTATGGTTCCTACACTAATGAGGAAATTCCATCTACCAGTGCGGATCAGCAACTGCTCTTTTTCATAAAGTCTTGAGGGTTTCCTGGAGCATCAAGAGGTCGACTCACTTGCCCAGGGTTGCTTGGCTAGTGTGTATCCAAGGTGGGCCCTGAACTCAGGCACTTACTCTGAGCCTGGCTCCCTCTCTGCCATGTTCTCCTACCTCTCAGTAATAACAGGAATTAAAGGAAAAACAACAGCTGATAATGCTGTCGTCCTGTCCTTTGAAGTTTACTTGGATAGAGATAAAGATAGAGAACTGGCCTCAGAATCAAGAGGGCCTAGGTTCATGTTCCACCCCTGGCACATATCGACTTGGATAAATCCATTAACTACTCAGATATCCCAAATCTCTAGGAAGGGGTGATCACCTTTGCTGGAGGGAGTATCCTCTTCCAGGAGTTCCCTTTAGGAATGAATTAATCAACTAACACTTACTAAGAACCTACTGTGTGCCAGGCATTATGCTAACTGGCAAAAGAGGCAAAAGACAGTCCCTGCCCTCAAGGAGTTTATAATCTAACAGGAGAATGAAGCTACTGCACTTCCAAAGCACTTCCCATCCACGATCTCATTTGGTTCCCACACCAACCCAACAGCATAGTATAGTGGAAGGAAAGAGGACATCTGAGCTAGAATGATCTGAGTTCAAGTTCTGGCTCCTACACATATAGGTTGTGAGACCTTGGGCAAGTCACTTTACTTTTCAATGCTCTAGGCAACTAACTCTCTAAGACCGTAAAGCTTTGGAAGATGGTGACCTGCATTGGCGCTCCTGGGCACTCCCTATACAGATGGAGCTCAAGTGACAGCTGAGTTCACACAGAGAATAAGCGACTGATCTGGGCATCCACTGACTGCAAACCTAATATTCTTTCCAGCATACATGAGTTTGATTCTCATTACTCAGGACTATTGATTAGCACCAATGACACAAGAGAGAAAATTTCAAAGCATCTTGATTTTGTAGTTCCTAGCAGGACCCCATATCAGGACAGGGAGAATTTGAGAGACACTGAAAGGATCTTGTCTGCACTACCTTCTCCTGCCTTCCATTGCAGCTCCCAAAGGGGAAGGGGTGGGGACAGGCACAGGAGGCATCAGGAGTGCTGTCCAAAGTGCTCTCAAAAAAGGTGAGTGTTGATTGGAAAATCAGGGTTTTAGTCGAAGGGTTAGAAAGTTAGCTAATTTCCCCTTCTGGGGCCCTTGATTGTGCCTTCCCTGGGTGGGATGCCAAATCACTTTCTTCCAATTATTGTGAGGGAGGCCTGGATGTACACTTACTTTGCAAATCCTTGATGGGTTAATTTAAGTGGGTTTACATGCATGGCAGCATGAGAACATTTGGTTGGCTATAAAGTATTCACTGAATTGCAGAGTCCCTAAATCACAGCATCCCAGGAACCAATTTCAAGGAATTTCAGGATGAAAATTCCTCATCCTGAAGATCATGACTTGTTTGATCCAGAGAGAGGATAGGGACTGAATCTGTTATTTCATTTATATAGGGAACTGCCAGAGGAGGGTAATTCTTCTACTGAGGTTGGTTGGCACCTTCTTTGCAAATTATATTCTCAGAGAGTTGCCTAGAGCATTGAACGATTAAATGAGTTAGCCAGAGTCACCCAGCCAGTATATGTCAGAGATGGGACTTGAACCAGGAGCTTCCCGATTCTTAGATCAGTTCTCTAAGTAGAGAAAATGACTGTTGACATTTATAGAGAGTTTTGAAATTTACAAAGTGCTTTTATAGACAGTATCTCAAAGTGGATGTTTGATGTATGAGCAGATTCAGTCCAATCAGCTTTCACCGCCTGGTCATGGTGCTTTCCAGGCTCTTCTTTCATAATGAATCTCTGAGCAAGGAGCTTATTGATCAGTCTGGAATAAAAAGGCCAGTCAGCCATTTCCTTTTATCATTTTGTAGAGCTCTTTGCATCCCCAGAAGTAGGAAACTTTGCCTCCAGTTCTGGCTATTCCTTGTCCCACTGACCCTCCTGTCTCATAAGGCCTAGAGGAAGAATTCTTCACTAGTTGCTTCCTACTGATATTTCCAAATCTTTCTTCTGAATCTTTTCCTCCCTCAACAATCTTTTTTATGAAAGTCAAGCCACCCTGGTACTACCTGGGGACATCGTCTTCCGTTGCCTTACCTCTCCTCCTCCCTGGATGCCCAGGGCCCAGCCAGGCTTCTTGATTTGTCATATGACTTGGACAAAGGGGGAACTGCCAATGCTATTCCTTCCCATGAGAGGGAGTACCAACCACCATCCTGCTGTCTGCCCTGATACTGCCTCATAAGATCATCTGGATCATAAGTGTATGTCCTGTGCCTACACCTCTGCACCTCCCCCATCCCATCTTCCACTATGTGACCTATTGATGTAACCCAAGGAGCCGTGAATCTTGTCATCGGACCTGCTTCTGCACCCTTAGGTCTTCTAGACCTTTCCATCTGTTCTGTAGCCAAACGTTTATGTGTTGTCTCTGTAGAATAGTGTGTCTCACCTCTATTTATGTCCTCAGCACTTAGCTCAAACAGTAAAATTGTGTATATTCCACACTTCAAAAGATTTTACTCTTTGGTTTATTGTAGATACTAATGATAGTAGAAAATAAAAGTGACTCAGTCCAGTGTATATAGTGTTTGGCACATGGTAAGCCCTTAATAAACGCTTTTTTTCATTAATTCATTCATTTATTCATTCTCTTCTGATCCTTGTGGGGCAATGTGGTAGAAAGCAGAGTTATAGATGTCAGAGGCCCCAGGTTCAAATCCTGACTTTTTAACTTCCTCTCTGAGTTCTTGGACAACTTGTATAATATTTCTGACCCTCATTATCCTCATCTAGAAAATGCCTTCTGGCTCTAAATCTTTGATTCGACCATCTACCAATCCTGTCACCTTTATTCAGAACATGGATTTATGATCTTCTTGTATTTCTTACCTCTTCCCCCTGCCAGCATTCTCAGATACTTCAAAATCCTGTTAACACACTAACATCTCAGTTCTATGAACTTTTCAATGACCGTGACTCCCATCTCTACTTCAACTTGCTATTGTAGAGCTTATCATTATTTTCAAGATCCTAAAATTCGAAAATAACTCCTGATCACAATTTCTTCTCCTTCTATTCTTCTCACTCCCTTAATAGTTCAGACATGTTCTTTGTCCTCATAATTTACTTTTAGTCTCACAGTTCTTCCCCATTCTCTAATCCATTTAGCCTGTTCTGGCTTCACTAGCTTTTCTATTTAGCAATTTCAATGATTTATTCTCCTTTAGATTTGAATCCCTTGGCCCTTTAACTTGCAACTATTCTAGCTAACCACCAAACCTTATTAACTCCTACCATCTGCCTCGTCTGCTCTCCCAAGTAGTAGAACACCACTTTAAGAAATCACAAAAGTCCTTAAAATAGACCCATCACAAATTTATGTTCTCTAGCCTCAACTGGACCCTCACTGCTACATGACAATCCTTCTTCCCCCATTTCTTATTCACTCTATTATATCCCTCACAACAATTCTTCCATACACTGTCCTCTTCCCTGAAGACCTCAGTTGGCCTACTTAGAGAACCCTAGAGCATCAACAAAAAAATTACTTGAAATAATTAACAACTTTAGCAGAGTTGCAGGATATAAGATAAACCCACATAAATCATCATGACCAATAATCATACCCACATGACCATAATCAAACCCACATAAATTATCATGACCATCATATGACCAATAAAACCCAGAAACGTGAAATAGAAAGAGACTCCAACTCTCCACTTTTTCCTCTCACTTTCCCCAGATGGCCCCACCTCCTCTTTACTAAGAAGATTGAGACCATCTCAAGTGACCTCTCTTAATCTTCTCCCTCTATGTCTCTAAAACACTCTATTCTTACCCACTCTTTTTCCCTTTCTTCCATTCTCAGTGAATGAGGTAACTTTGTTCCCTCCCAAGGCTAATTCCTCCATCTGTACCCTGTTCATTCCCTCCTAACTTTGATATACAAATTATCCCCACTCTCTCTCTCATGCCTATCAATCTTTCCTTCTCCATTGCCCGTTCACGTTTACCCATCCTAAAAAAAACTTTCTTTAATTCGATCCTTGCCTCACACTATTGTCTGATCTTTCTCCCCACATCATTACTGTGCTTATTGAAAGACCTGTCTACATGGTCTGCTTTAATGTCAGCCCTCTGGCAATCTGACTTCCATTTCTACCATTCTATTGACATTGTTGTATTCAAAGTCACCAATGATCTCATGTTGATCACCAAGAATGGTGATTACTTTCCATTCTTTTTTGAAATGATCTTCATAGAATCTCTGAAATGAAAGGGACCCTCAGAGGCCACCAAGTCCAACCTGTGCCTGACAGAAGAAACTCTTCTGTAGGGATTGTTTCATTCTTTGTCCTTGTATTCCCACCACCTAGTAGGATACTTGGCACACAGTAGATGCTTAGTTAATACTTACTGATACTTGGCACACACTTGATACTTACTGATTGATAGAAGTCATCATCCAACCTGTGCTTAAAGGTCTCTTGTTTGGGGGAACTCATTACTTCACAGAAAAACACATTCCACTTTTGGAGCACTGTCATGGTTAGGAAGCTTTCTTTTCTTTTTTAATCAGTATTTGACTTTTCTTTGGCCTTGGTGTTTTGATCCCCTTTTCCTTTTTGACATGTTTTTTTCTTGATCTCTTTGGCCCCAGAATGCTTGCTTTCCTACCACTCCCACTGCTCCTTTTACTGGCTCTTCAGTGCTTTCTCCTGCCCTGTGAATGTTGGTGTTCCAAAGGCTCTATTATTGGTGGTCTCCAACTTTTAATAGTCATAAGATTCGGAGCCGGAGTAGAACTTAGACCTTAGCAGCCATCTACTGGACCCCCTCATTTTACAGATGAGGAAACTGATAAGATGATTTCCCCAAAGTTGCACAACTAGTAAATAGTAGAGGCAGGATTCTAATCCAGGACCTCAGATTCCACATTCAGGGTTCTTTTCACTACCCTACGCTGCTCTGTTCTTTCCACTCTCATCTTGGTGATCTCATTCATTCTCATGCCTTAAATTATCACCTCTATGCAGATGACTTTCAAATCTATGCCTCTCTGCCAAACCTTCTTCACAGAGCTCCAGTCTGATATTTTCTAATGCCCTCTGGACTTCATCTGGGTGTTTTATTGGCCCCTCATCTCAAACTGAACATCTTACCCCTAAAATCTACTCTTCCAAATTTCTCCCTCTACCATCCTCCCAGTCACCTGGGGTTGGAAGATCGTAGTCATTTTTGAGTCTTCCCTCTTCATTCATTTGCTAAGCCTGTCCATTCAACCTCAATACCTCACGCATGCCCCTCTTTGAAATTCCTACTGCAAGCTTGAACTACTATACCATGAAGTCTGTCTTCATACCCTCTTGCCTCGATTACTGTAATAGCCTCCTGGCTGGCCTTCTTGCTTCTAGTAATTTCCTTCTTCAATTCACATCAATAGCCTAGTAATCTTCCTCATGTACTATTGTGTTCACATTCCTTATCTACTCAAAACTCTCACTGTCTCCCTATTGCCTTCTGGCTTAAGTATCTTAAGTATCTTTATCCTGGCATTCAAATTCTCCCCCATCTATTTCTAATTTCCTCCATTCTTTCTCATACTCAATATGTACAAAAAGGCAGTTCAAACTTATTGTATACAAAAAAAGACTACATCCCCTACCCCAACCGCCAAATCTACCCTTCTACCAAGTTTCTTTTTTTTCTGGCCAAGGTACCACCTTTCTTCTGGACTCCCAGATTCATAACCTGGGTGTTTATCCTAGAATCCTAGACAGTTACCACCCCTTTGAGTGCAGAGACTTTGTTTGTATTACATATGTTGAATCAAACGAAATTGAAAGAAGAGTAGGTAGAAACACTATGTGCCCAGTTCAGCAGAATACAACATGAAATAGACCCTCTGTCCTTGGAGGTGGTCTAGTTAAGGAGATAAGACTTGTATGCAGGACAGCAGCAATGATAATAACTAACATTTATATAGTACTTTTAAAGTTTGCAATGTACTTTCCATGTGTCAAAATAACAGCTCTGTGAGGCATATGCTGTTGTTATGCCCACTTTACAGGTGGGGAAATTAAGACTGAGGAAGATTAAGTGATTTGCACAGGGTCTCACAACTGTTAAGTCTGTGGCAGGATTCAAATCCAGACCTTCCTGATTCCAAATCTGACATTCTAACCACTAAACCATGTCCCTCAATTGATGTCCCTCAATGTCCAACAATATAGAATAAAATAATAACTTTCCTCTACTTTGTTCCACACCATTGACCACCCCTGCCAGTCTGGCCCTTTGGGATCGTAACTCCTATGACTGCTGCCCCAGATCAAAGTCACTTGTAGGAACCATTCCCTGTCTCTGCCCTCCCAGGATAAGAGGCACAGGGCAGATCCTAGGAGAGCCACAGATTGGGCATCCAGGAAAGGCTTTACTGCAGGGGAATAGAGAGTGCCAAGTGGCTACGGCCATAGGGCCAATAAACAATTTACCCTGTGTACCCAGTGAATTATTAACATCAATTGCTTTCTGTTTACTCCTGAAGCTGTACAAACCCTGGGTGCTGGTCTAGTTCTTCAAGTATAGAAAGCTTTCCTATGACCTACTTTTTGGAATGGCACTTGCTACCATGCCTTAGTACAGGGTGAGGTTTGTGACAGAGAAAGGGAGGAAAGGAGACAGAGATGATAGTCCCTTCTACTGACTCACATGGCCTTTTTTGGTTAGGAAGTTGACTTGTGTGCATTTTTTGTAAGTGATACTTTTGAATTAATTTGGAGGGATGAAAGAACCATGATCTTTGAGGTAAGAGAAGAATGAGAGCCCCTTTGAAATTCAATTCAGCAAACATTTAGCATGCATCTCCTATGTACCTAGAATGGTACTGGGTGTTAAAAATACAAAGACAAAACCAGATCTTCCCCTGCCCTTAAGAAGTTTACATTCAAATGGTGGGTCCAAGTATGTACAGAGAAGGAAATATAAAGTAGATATGTAGGATTTCAGGAGAAGGAGAGCATTGGTGGCTAGAGAGGTCATGTGGACTATGCCTTAAAGACAGCTATGAAGTCCAAGAGGTGGAAGTAAGAGAGCAGAAAGTGTTGCCGACATGGAGGATCACTGGGCAAACGTAAACAGAGGATCAGAATTTTATGAGGAAAGAGAGATTGAGAGAGAGACAGAGACTGAGAGATTAAGAGAGAGGCAGAGAGAGATAGAGATACTGAGAGACAGAGAGACAGCATGCCCAAAGGTTGGTAAGAAGATGGTCTCACTGAATTATATCAGAAGTGGACATGACCTCAGAGGTGATGGGATCATTGATTTAGGAAAAGGAACATCTTAAAGATCATATAGTCCACCCCCATTCCCATTTTAGAGAAGGATTGTTTTTGGTAGGAGTTACATAGGTAGAGATTTGAACCCAGGTCCTCTGACTCGCAATCCAATGATCTTCATCTAGTACAAGCCATACCTGAACAAGAATCCTCTGGTTAAAAACCTTAAGTGGTTATCCAAAAAGCTTGAACACAGTGACAGGTGATTCACTATAGCAGAGGCAGTCCATTACAATTTTGGAAATTTTCCCTCTGTATACTACAAAATGACAAGAGGAAGGGACGTGGGAAGCTCCCTAGCCCCACTAATGCCAGTTCAAGAATTTCCCCAACAAAATTCCCCCCCTCAATAAGCCCAAGTCTGACTTTCTATAACTTTCCACTGTGCCTATTTCTATCCTCTGGGACCAAACTCAGCTCTAATTCTCCTCCCATGTGACAATACTTCAAAGACATCTCCCATCACTTCCCCAAGTTTTCTTTTTCCAAAGCTAAACAGACAGTTTTCACATGGCCTAGTTTCTGGTCCCCTCACCATCTTTGTCACTCTCCTCTGGGCAAGCTCTAGTTTGTCAGTGCCCTTCTTAAAATGTGGTGCCTAGAACTGAATATGTCCTCAAGATCTGGGGGAAAGAGAAGGATGAGTATCCCGGGGGCCATTCTGGCTGAGCCAAAAGGAGGTAACTTGCTTCATAGAATCTTTAAATTTCAGAGTCAAAAGGGATGCCAACCCCATGCCAACAGGAGCCACATCTATAACATCCCTGACAAATAGGCAGACTTCCTCAGTAGCCCTTGGAATCTGGAAAGCATCCTCTAGCCTGAGGCTGGGAAAGGAACTAGAGCAACGAGACTATGAATCTAGACATCTCAGAGAGTCTGGGAGGATTGAGCTGTTAAATCATTTGGTGTCCTAGAAGACAGTGGGAAGACCTAGGATTACATTTCTTTTTGGGGTTAAGTTTTATTGATACCTTTTGTTTTTATGCGCCAATCTAAGCATTTCTACCTCTCCTTCTTCCCATTGAACCCTGTCTCATAGTAACTGTGTCTGAAATGATAGATGACCTTTGGTTCAAAGAGGAGGGGAGTGTGTTTCGTCATCCGTTCTCCTGGGCCAGAGTTGCTCATTACAATTAATCAGACATCAGCTATCTTTCAGTCTTGTTTTTGTATACCTTGTTGGGGTCCTTGTGTGTTCTGGGCTTTGGTTCTTCTTAGTTCACTCTGTCTCATTTGTAAATGAGCTCCATTTGTAAAGTTCCTCTCGCTACCTTTTCCTAGCAATCTTATAAGATGGATGTAGCTTCTAGAGTCAAATCAAGTCAATAAGCATTTATTAAGCACCTACTATGTGCCAAACGTTGTCCCAAAGACTTCTAGAGAAAGTAAATTATGCATTAGAAATACTAGACTAGACAGAAGGAACATAGTATTTTAGGGGGTCAGTAAGGTCTAGCTTACAAAGTCATGCATCTCCCTCCTCCCACTTGCTTGCTAGGTTTCATCATACATGGTCATTCTCCCATGCCCCAAACCATTGACTTTTTAGTACCAAGTTTACTCAGCTCCCAGGGTTGTGATAGAGTCTATCCTCCTCACCTATAATATGGTAGGTAGGGAGAAGATGAGCAACAGCCTGCCTTCAAAAAGCATTTCCTGTCCCTAAAACCTTCAATGACTCCCCATCCCCTTCAAAATCAAGTCCAAGTTCTTTAGCCTGACATTCAAAATCTTTCACAATCTTCATTCATTCATTCAGTCAGTTAGTGACTATTAAATACCCGCAAAGAGTAAGGCACTATACCAGGTGCAGCACAGAATGCAAAGTTGTAAAAGACACAAATTCTACTCTCAGGGAGTTAGAATCTAGTCATCTGGACATAACTTACTTCTGCAGCCTTCCAGGAATATAGTCAAATACTCTTCAAATGAACTGCAAGGCACTTTAGAGAATTATCTGACCAAATCCCTTTATTTCACAGATGAAGAAACTGAGATAGAGAATGACGATTTGCCCAAGGTCACATAGTGAATCACAGGACTGGAATGCAGGTGTCACAATTCCCACCTTGTGCTCTTACCTGTACATTGTATTTTTAAAAGAGCTCTCTGCCCCAGGAAGATCAATATCCTCACTGACATGAATGAATGGCTCTCATTTTGCACATTCCTACTTTTTATAGCATCCTTCCTGAATTTAGCCCACTTATCTGAATCCAAGGTTGGGGAGGAAAAAGGGGGAGAGGATGGGACTCTGGTATGTGTATGTCATATCCATTATTCAGCTTTCGTTTTTCCAGTGTGCAGTCCCATAGCTTTGGCTTCAGTGGAGTCATATACCTGAGCATCCATGTGATTCTGAATCAGAGTTCTTTACCTGAGTTATAAATAGAACTCCCAGTGATTGGGCTTTCTATACAGCAGGAAAGTCAAAGCTATCTCTAATGGGAAGGAGGAGGGAAGGTCAGTGGCAGGGGGTGGGGGTGGGATCAGTGGAGCACTCACATTACTGGAAGGGGGGCCACTCATCGGCTCTGGGATTGGAAGTGACTGCAGCTGAAGGGCTGCTAGGGGCTCCTGGTGGAGGATCATTGATTCTGCCATCATTGATAGGGTCACTGGAGGGGAAATAGGGACTGGGACACTGGTGAAGGGGAGGGAGAGATTGGTGATATGATTTTCCCCCATTTTTCTACCATAGAGTGGTGAAATAGGGCTTTTGCTAGATAGAAATAAAGAGTTTTTAAACTACTCTGTCAACAGACTGGAATGGGAGATAAATGAAAGAAAGCCTTAACCTCTTATCTGTTCCCTCCCCCTGCCACTGACCTTCCCTCCTCCTTCCCATTAGAGATAGCTTTGACTTTCCTGCTGTATAGAAAGCCCCTGGACTCTCTGGGCTTTCCTCCCAACCCTGAACTGCGTTCAGACATTCTCTCTAACAGACAGTCAGATCCAGGGCTCTGCCCCAGAGACTGTGCCCCAGAAAATATCCAATGGAAGGAGGCTACATGGGCTTGCCACGTTCTTCTACATAGCAGTTTTGGTGATATCAGAATGAGACAGCTAATGCTTGTTTTCATGTATTTTGTTTCTCTGTGTGTCCACACAATTCATGGACTTTTAGCACTGCGGATCTTTCGAATTGGAAGGGATCTTTGAAAGTGTCTGGTCCAAACCTCTCATTTGACAGAAGAGCAAACTGAGGCCCAGAAAGTGGAAACCCCATGGTCATACAGCTAAAGAGCTCCAGAGTTGAAATTCTAATTCCAAATCTAATACTCTTCCCACAAAAATAGTCACCTTCTTCTTTTTATCTCATGCACCTATCCATCAATGAGGCCATATTACATAGTCGATAGAGAACAAGCTTTTCTGTCAACAAGATCTTGATTCAAGTCTTGATTTCAATGCATATTATCTCTGTGCTCATGATTAATAGAGCAGCCACTAATCTATGTCAGTGGCAATCCCTA
>CM053769.1:497991555-498099908 GCA_028658325.1 Potorous gilbertii | reverse complement strand
TCAAAATCCTTTTTGAGCTCTTCCATGGCCTGAGGCCATTGGATATCTATTTCAGATGTATGGGATACAGAGGCCTTGACTTCATGTCTTTACGTGATGGTAAGCATTGGTCTTCCTTGTCAGAGAGGAAGGGTGGAATCATCTGGTCCCCAAGAAAGTAACCTTCTATGGTCTTATTTTTTTTCCCTTTTCTGGGCATTTTCCCAGCCAGTTACTTGACTTCTGAGATTCCTCTCCACCCTCGCCTAGATCCGCCCAACTAGTGCTTGGGGTCTGAGATTCAAATGCTGCTCCTCAGCTTCAGAGCTTTCAGTGTCAGGGCTGGCTGCTATTCAATAGGAGCTTAGTTTCTTGTGCTCAGGTGGGGGCAGGGCCGCCTCCCAGACTCAGTTCCCTCAGGGGGTTTATGCAGAGACCTTCAGTAAAGGAGATGCTGCTGAGCTCCTGCCTGCTCCAGGAGCCTCTGGCCGCCCACTGCCTCTGCCTCCTGAGGGGGCCCGAGTCATGGAGACACCCTGCTCCCCTCTCAGCCTGTCCAGACGTCTTTCTTACTGCCCTGTGTGTCTGTGGGTGGAGGGACCTTCGCGGCCACTGTAGATTCCGTCCCTGAAGCCTGCTCGGATCTGCTTGCTCCTCTCAGTGCCCGTGACCAGGGCAGGGCAGGGCTCCGCTCCTGTCTGGTGCGCAACAGACCTTTGGGATCGGTTTTTCAGGGCTCTCTGGAACAGAAATCTCCTTCACTCTTTTCTGCGAGACTTCCCCTTCTCCAGAATTTGTTGGCAGTTCTTTTTTACAGGAGATCCATGGGCTGTGGGTTCGGAGCTAGCACAGGTGAGTCTTTCTACTCCACCCTCTTATTATTGTTTTTATTATTGTTGAAATGTTTAAACTTACCTTTTCCCTCCTTGACTTCTCAAACCAATTCTACTCACCTTCAGTCATCCCAATCACCCCAACACACTCCAGATTTTTGTTTATAAGTTTACTCAAAAATTCAATTCAAAGAGTATTTATTAGGCAGGTAATATGTTCAGAGACTGGTGTTAGGAGCTAGAGGTACCAAGAAAAACACAAAACTATCTTTCTTCAAGCTTAAATTCTGCAGAGAGAATGCTACATAGATATAGATTGGGAAATCCATCAATTGACAATTAAACACCTGCTGTGTGCCAGAAAAACGGCGATGTGCGAGGTGATGTTTTAGGTGTTGAAGATACAAAGACAAAAAGGAAATAAGCTTGTATTTCATCATGGAAATTAATGTACATATATAGGTCTACACAAAATAAGTACAAAGCAAATACAAGATTACCTTGCACTGGCAGGAAGGTAATAGTAGTTGCAGGAGCGGGATCAGGAAATGCTTCATGTAGATGGTGGAGACTTGAAGAAGGAAAGAAGATTTTAAGAAGTAGAAGTGAGGACAGAGGGCATGAGCATAATATTGCAAAGACATGGAATCAGGAGATGGAGAATGTGGGAAGAACATCCACAAGACCAGTCAGATTGAACCATACAGGAAACTTGCCAGGCTTTGAAGGTTTAAATGCTAAACCGAGGCATTGATATTTAATCCTAGAGAAAATAGGGAACCACTGGTGTGTTTTTCTAGTAGGATATTGCAGTGGTTATCAACCTTTTCGGTCTGAGCACCCATTAATTATTGATGATATCAAAGAACTTTTGTTTATGTGGGTTATATGTACTGACAGTTGCCACATTAAAAATAGAAATGTCTTAGTATTATTATGAAAATAGTTTTGACCACACAGACTCCCTAAAAGGGGCTCAAGTTCCCCCAGAGGTCTCTATACCACCCTTTGAGAATCTGGTGTAGTGACATGATCAGACTTGCACTTAAGGAAAATCATTTTGTTAACCATGTGGAAGATAGATTTTAGTGAGAAAAGACTTGAGGAAGGACCACCAACTGGGAGATCATTGCAATAATCCAGGTAATAGGTGATGAATACTAGTGATGGCTATATGAAGAGTGGGAAAGAAACAAATATCAAGGATATCATGGAATTAGAACTGCCAAGATTTAGCAACTGATTGGTTACTTGGAGCGACTAAATGTACAGAGTCAAGGATAATGTTGAGGTTTTAATCCTGGGAGATGGTGCAGACCTCTAGTTGAGGAGAGAAACTAGAAGTATTGATCTGAGAGTTGTCTGCATAGAGATGATCATTAAATCCATGAAAGCTAATGAGACCACCAAGGAAGAAAGTATAGAGAAAGGAGAAAACAGGGTCCAGGACAGAACCCTGAAGCACAACTTCCATTAAATGACACAACGTGAATGATGAACCAACAAATAAGACTGAAAATTATCCATCAGAAAGGTAGGAGAACCTGAAGACAACAGTGTCATAAAAATCTAGGGAGGAGGATAGTGCAAGTTCTGAATGTTGTAGAGAGGTCAAATAGGATGAGGAATAAGGAAAGACGTACCAGTTCTGACAATTAAGAACATTGGGTACTTTAGAGAGGACAGTTTCAATTGAATGACGAGGTCAGGAGCCAAACTGAAAAGGTTAAAGAAGAAAGTGGAAGGAGGTGAAATGAAGGCAGTGATTGTAAATGACCTTCTCAAGGCATCTATCCATAAAAGGGAGGAAGCTATGAGATGATAGCTTAGAACCTAGTAAAATGGAAGATTTTTTTGAAGGTTCAGGGTTAAACCACTTACCCAGGGTCACACAGCTAGTAAGTGTCTGTGGATTTGAACTCAGGTCCTCTTGACTTGAGGTCTAGTACTGTATCTACTGTGCTACCTAGCTACCCCAAGTGAAGCTGTTTTAAGGATAGGGGACACTTGCACAGGTTTGTAAGTATCAAGGAAGGAACCATGATCCAAGAAAAGATTAAAATTTAGAAAGAGTGGATGACTGAGGTGTTAACTTGCTAGAAAAAGTGGGCAAAGATGGGACCAAGAGTCCACATAGAGGAATTGGCCATAGCAAGGAGAACAGTATCCTCATTGTCAGAGACTACTGTAAAAAAAGATAGCAGAGGACAAGGTTTTAAGATGAAAAAAAATGGGAAAAGAGAATGCTTATGGCTTCAGGAGGGAAATCCTGAAGAGGGATATCACTCTTGGGTCAGCAAAGGTCAAGTGATGGGGGTTCTGTGTATAGAAACTTGAGAGCATGCTATGACTTGAGTAACAGTGGGAGTAGGTACCCCCTGCCTTTGTGCAGAATAAGACCGCTCCAATATGGGCATAGTACAGGGTCATACTTATGGTGGCACAATCCCTTTCTTGTCAAGGTTAATGTGTCCACTCCTGTGAGAATGTTCCTATGTATCATGTCTATGTCTTATCTACCTTATCAGACCTGGAACTCCCCAATATTGGGATCCACATTATCCACATTGGGCTCATGCACCTTGGGACCATGTTCTTTCTCTTGATCTTTCCCTGAGGTGCTATTAAAAGGAATCTGATGGCAATAAGGGGTTGAAATCCTGCTTGGGACTTGATTAAAGTGAAATTGATCATAGGAATTAGAGCTTGAAAGAATTGCTAAAAGATCATCTAGCCCAACCCTTCCATTTTACAGAAGAGGAAACTGAGGTCAGAGAAGGGAAATTACTGACCCAAAGTAGGATTCAAATCCAAGTCCCCAGACTTGGTATATAGTGGTCTTTCCAGTGTACTACATTCCTTCTGCAGCAGCTAAACAAACATTTAATGTCATCTCCAAATACAAGGTGGTATATAATTAAATACTAAATTGGGTGGTTCAGACGGTAAGTACTGTAGGAGGCCAATGATGAAATAAAATAAATACCCTTATTGAGGTGCCAAGCCCTAACCCATCCCCCTAGTCAGAGACACCAGAATCTCTAAATCTTCCTTCTCTTTCTCCTCAGAAGCACAGATTCTCAGATTTGAGTTGAGAGTGAAGCCATTCAAGGCCAAACCACACCAAAACCACAGATCTGCTTTATTGTAGGGAAATAGGAAAAGACACAGTTCTTGTCCCTGAGGAGCTCCCGGTCTAACTAGAGAGATGCAGTTCACACATATGAAGCATACAGGCACTGTAATAGTAATAATCACTGACATTTATGTAATACTGTGAGGTTTACCCAGCACTTTACATACATTATCTCATTTGATCTTTATAAGAGGTATCCCTATGTCTGTTAGGTTATATAACAGAGGAGACCTTTTCATGGGCACACAGCCACCAAGTGACACAGATGAGTTTTGAACCCAGGGCTTTTCTATTTCCAGTGCTCTTGCCTTAATCCCCTGCTACCTCATTTCTTTATAAAGTTCGTTTAGGGGACAGCACTTATACAATAACAATATTTACATAATGTCTTTTAGGGTACAAAATGCTTTCTTCATAGCAATCAGCATGACATAGCAGGAAAAACAATGGATTTGGAGATAGGGGACCTGGGTTTGAATCCTGGCTTTGCTGCATATTAATTATGTGACCTTTGGCAAGTAACTTTCCCTTTTTGAGCCTCAGTTTCCTGATCTGTAAAATTAGAAAGTTGGACTAGATGATTGCTAAGGTTGCTCAACTGATAATTGCTAAATCCTATGAAACCTGTGAGGAAGGTAATATAAATATAACCATTATCCTCATTTTAGAGATGGAGAAACTGAAGCCCAGGGTCTCATACCTAGCAAATGGTAGAACTCTGAATGAAAAGCAAAACAAAAAACAAAAAAAACAAAAAAAAAGTGACTTCCACTTTAATGTGAAATTCCATTGTGTTAGGTCAGTCTTTTTTTACCCAATGGAGTTACTGTATCTCAAGGGGATATATGAGTTGAATATGATTGACATCTGAATTATGTAAGAATTATCTTATTCTAACTAGTCTAGGTCCAATGAAATTGAGCCTTTCACTCATTAATTTCAACCAACTTTATATGGATTTTGTAACCCTTTGTGAGCCTGGAGGCAAAGACTTGGCTCTGGGTCACACAGTTGACTAAACTAAGGCACACAGCTCTTGACCTAACAAAGTCAAGGTAATAGTCACGGTGCAGCTCAGAACTTTGATTCCTCAGCTTTTCCTCTCTCCCTCAGTGTCCAAGGGGTTTGTTAAACTCTTGGTGGGTGGGTGGGGGGGAGGAGAGAAGTGGTCCTGTGGATCAATAATGAATAGGTCACAATTAGATGTGAGCTCCTTGCAAACTACAATTGTTTCATTCTTTGTACTTGTACTTGTATCCCTGGTGCCTACCATAGTGCTTAATAAATACTGATTCATTGATAGGATTTATAACATTATAGATTTAGACCTTAGAGGGTAACTAATCCCATCCCTTCACTTTATAGTTGAGGAAATTAAAGATCAAAGGGTGACCTGACCAAGGTCATGCAAGTATTAAGTGGCAAAGGTAAATTGTGAACCAAATTCCCTGATTCCAATCTCTTGCTTTCCCTCATGCATCTATTCTCCTTACCTGGGACCATTGTATCTAGTGGTTGTCTAGTCCTCTGCATTGCCAATGGTCTTCACTTGCAATATTCCTCTTATCCTGCCCTTCTCTTATCCATCTGTTTTCAGTGACTATTTGAATAAAGCATGTGAAAAAGAGAAGTTTTCAGTCTGCACAGAACATCAGTCTCAGTTTATGAATGAGAGATTTGCATTTAGAGCTGAAAGAAAAGTTTTATTTCATTTCCTTTATTTTATAGGTGAGGCAGTTTAAGTATCTTGTCTAAGGTCACACAGGTAGGAAGAGGTGGTCAGGATTTGAACTCAGTCCTCTGACAGTGTTGGTTTCCCCCCTGCACAAACACACACACACACACACACACACACACACTGCACCACTCTGCCATGTTTAGCAAGCATAGAGCTTAGTTTGGGCAGACATTCATAAAAATCTCCCAGTGCCTAACACCTCACAGATTTTCCTCCCACCCAGGATTTTCCTTAATTATCATGTATATTTACTAGTGTGTCTATGTGCAATGGAGTGCTGGTATTTATATATGAGTATGTGCAAGTATGTATTCAATTTTCCTTTATCTAGTGGAAAGTATGATGGATTTGGAATCAGGGCACTTGGGTGGGAGAGCCAGTTCTCCTCTTTACTACCTTTTTTAGGCAAGATATAAGCACTCAGGACCCTGGGTTCCTAATCTTCTCAAAGAGGGGATTGGACAAGAAGATTTCTAAGGACCCTTTCACCTCTAAATCTGTGCTTCTATGAACTTTTAGTTAACAGATTCTTCTTTCTTTCCTTTTCAAGATTCCTTGTAACTTTGACACATTTTTGAGTCTGTGTATGTGTGTGTATGTGTGTGTGTGTGTGTGTGTGTGTGTGTGTGTGTGTGTGTATGTTTTGAATGTATGTGGGTTATGAGAGTGGGTGAGCTGAAGAAGGTTGTGTCTGAATTTCTCAGCCTCTATGTTTGACTTTCTCCCTTCCCAAAGTTGTCATTCTTTGCATCTTCTCCAGGATGTTTCTGGAAGGAGTGGGAATTTGGTCTTAGTTAATAACTTCAGATGTGACCTGCAAGTCTCTGAGTGAGCCCAGAAGCTTCCTCTTTTCTCTTGTTCCTCCAAAAGCCCAAGGACCTTTCACTTTACTCAGACCCAAAAATGTTTGGACTCTTAGATTAAAATGTCACTCCTTTATTTTTGTCTACTTAGTACCTCCTCCCATCTCTGTCTTTTCATAACTGGTCTCCAAGCCTGTGGCCTCCCTGCTGGGCCCTGGACATGTGGGGACTGAGACAGGCCACCTGCCGACCAGCCTGCGTGGAAGAGAATTGCTTG
Source organism: Potorous gilbertii (assembly GCA_028658325.1). NCBI lineage: Eukaryota > Metazoa > Chordata > Mammalia > Diprotodontia > Potoroidae > Potorous > Potorous gilbertii. Next base: position 498,093,142 of record CM053769.1, on the reverse strand, counting down.
TCTTGGGCTCAGGGTTGGCACCAGGAGCCTAGATCTCTACAGCCCAGCTGGTGTCTCATGCTGTTTCAGGCACCATGATGAGGAAGGATGGTGACCTCTCAGCTCTGTCTGTTCCTCCCACAGAAAGTCAGAAAGCACATTCTGACCTGAATATCCACAGTCAGGGTTAGGGGTTCTCTGACTCTGATATGAAAATACCCCAGGCTCAGAACCATGTTTATGGTGGAATCAACTTGAATGGACCCATCTATGTGTCCAATCCCTTTCTTGTCAAGATCAGTTGTGTTTATTTCTTTCACTTTCTGGGGAAGGATCCAAAGGAAATAGCCATTCAAAGAATTGTGGAGACCTAAACCTCAATAGTTATGAAAGCAGAGTGAGGAGGTAGAGGGAAAAGGAGAAAAATTTGACTAGGCATCCTGTTTTCTGCACATAGATTTTCCCATATTCCATGAAACCATGGGAAAGTACCTTCCCCCATGGGCCTTAATTTCCTCATATGTATACTAGGTAGTCATTGTACTTGGTTAATTTCAAAACATCTGAAGATTAGATTTAGGTACTGCTAACTGCAGAAAATGCCATTCCTTTCATCCTTGAAGGTGACTCTATATATTGGCAAATAGAGAAAGATCTGCTTTCCTGGGAATCTCTCAGCTTTCTTTTCTCCACCTTCCTCTTCTAAGCAAGGCTAGCTTTTGTGTATAAACAGAATAGGTGGGTGCTTGTTTGGCATAATTTAAGAGGGACCCTATCACATAACTTCAATCTCTCTCCTCTCTGTCTGTCTGTGTGTCTGTCTGTCTCTCTCTCATACACACACACACACACACACACATACACACACACACACACACACACATCTCTGTCCTGTTGCCTGAATCATCATTATTAAAAAGTAATTCCTTTGGGTCTTGAAGGCTCTTCAGCCTCCAAGAGTCCCTTACCAGAAAGCAGATGCTCTTAGAAGGAAGCACACCTTAAACCTATCATCCATTGGTGATTTAGGGCATTACTTGATAGTCAGATGAACATGTTGGGTTATGTGGAAGAAGGCAGCAAAATGAAATAAGAAAACTATGGAATAGGAATGAGGTAAAGATCAAGATAATTTATTTCATTTATCCAGGGAACTCTCAGGTGAGGAGACTCCCTCTACCAATTTAACTCAGCACCTTCTCTGTAATTTGCAGTTTTAGAAAGTTGCCTAGAACACAGAGAGGTTAAAGTCACTTGTCCAGGGTCACACAGCTAGTGTGTCAGAGGGATTACTTGAATACTTGAACCTAGGATTCTCAGCTTTGAAAGCACCTTTCTCCACTGTGGTACTCTATCTCCCTTACATAAGTTTATGATGCTTTAAGGTTTACAAATTGTTTATGTGAATTACCTGGTTCAACCCTCATAATAGCCTTATGAGGTATGTAACACAAGATTTTTTATTCCAATTTTATATGTAAGGAAACTAAATTCAGTGAGTTTAAGTGACTTACCTATGGTTTTGCAGCTAAAGTTTGTCAAGCAGAGATTCTGACTCCAAATTCAGTGCTTTTTCTAATAAAGCACAAGTTGTGGACAGGGTACCAGAAAATAAATGACCTCCACCCCCTCCCCCAAGGGGGGAGGTGAAAGAAAAACTTGATGTCCTTGATTTCCCAGCACTGACCCTGAGAGTCAGAATGATTACATGTGCTGAGCACTGTGTGCTGTCCGCGGTGCTGAAACAGTGTTTGGTTAGCAGCTTCCTGAGCAAGCCTGCCTCACATCCAGGGAATGCTGTATTTGTTGAGGGGAAAGGATATGTGACGTTCACAGGGACTGACAGAAATTCACTAAGCCTTGGTTTGTTCATCCCTGTGCTAAGGTTTCTTAACAGCTACTGAATGCTTTTAGATTAAGTCAGGAAACCATGCTGACTGGATCTGCTTCAGATTCATACTGTCTAACCTGAACTGGACCCTTACTACTGTTCAGTAAGCCCTTTTACTTGTCATCAACTGACTCGCCATCACACTCCCCACTGTGACTTCCTAGTCCTACGTCTCAGGCCCCTGAATCCACCCCACTCCTCTCTCACTTTCAGCAGATAACTTTGCCTCTTACTTTACTAAGAAGACAGAGGCTCTCTATCGTAAGCAACCCCATTTCATATTCATACGTCTGGATCTCTCTATGTTTTCACTCATCCTTTCCTCTTTTACTCTGTTCTCAGAGGATGAAGTGACTCTCCTTGCCAACTCTAATGCATCTACTTGCACCCTTGATTCTACTTGCTCTTGTTTATTCTGGAAGTGTCTCCCATTCATCATTACTCTTCACCCATCTTCAGTTTCTCCCTATATACTCAGTCCTTCTCTGCTGCCTATAAATATGGCCAGATCTGCTCTAAGCTTAAAAACAAATCTTTGACCTTGTCATCCCCTGAAGCTATTGTCTTATATCTCTTGTATCTTTCACTGTCAGTCTCTTAGAAGAGTTACTTTAAATTGCTGCCTCTACTTCTGCACAACTCATTCACGTCTCATTCTGTTGTACTTTTTGATCCCACTACTCATTGACACTGTTCTCTCCAAGGTTTCCTCTTTGGTGTTAAACACAATGAACTCTTCTCTGTCCTTCCCCTCCTTGACCTTTCTGCAGTGCTTGACCATCCTTTCTTCTGGATAATTTCTCTTATCTCAGCTTCCTTTACTCTTGGTTCTCCTTCTATGTCTCTGATGTCTCTGATGGTATTTTTTCATTTATTTTTCGTCCTCCTCCTAGCCCTTAATTGTGAGTGCTGTCTATAAATCAGTCTTCAGCTCTCTTTTCTTCTCTTTTTTTACCCTTTTCCTTGGTATTCTCATCTGTTCTCTCTGAATTCAATTGCTACCTCTATACTAATGGCTTTCAAGTCTAGATAATCCAGCCCAGTTTTTTCCTCTGAATTCTAATCTTCATCTATAGCTGACTACCTGAGTGAATTGCTTCATTGTTAAATTCAACATTTCACAATTTAAGCTCCTCATCCTTCCAAAAACTCCCATCTGCAATAGCTATCAAAATCTTTCCCTCTTTTTTTTACTTAAATTGTCACCATTCTAGAACTAAACCTTCATCATCTCTAGCTTGGATCATTGTATGAGCCTTCCTGTGCTGTCCCAGGCTCCAATCTCTCCCCAGGTTGTTCTTCTCAGAAGAACCAGATTATTCTTCACAAAGAATAATTAACTGCTGAAATAGTGTGACCATGCCTTTCTCTTGCTCAAAAACTTAATGTAGCTCCATATTACCTACATTAATACAGATTCCTTAGTTTACCATTTGATGTCCTTTACAACCTGGATCCAGTTTATCTTTCTAGCCTTAATTTATGTTCTTTGCTTTAATAATACTTTCTAGACACATAAGACAGCTACTGGATGTTGGTTAATAAAAGCAGATAACACTTAGATAGAACTTACTATGTGCTAGGCACTGTGCTAAGTGCTTTACAATTATGATTGTGAACACAACAACCCTATGAGGTTCTTTATATCCTCAGCATCTACTGTGGTACCTTCTAGGTATAGTAGAAGTTGTTGGATTGAATTGAAAATGATCATAGGCCAGAGTCCTCCCAAGGGTTTCTTGGAGTCCACACTACTCAGCCTCTCTCTCACATTCTGTTTCCCACTTCTTCCCTCCACAATTCCTTTTTTATGGTTTGATATCTCAACTGTCCCCTGGACCTCATATGCTTGTCCTTTACCTTCAAGTCTTTGTTTATTCTGCCTCCTCTGTCTAGAATGTTTGCTTCCCTGTCCTCCTCTATATCAACCTATCCAAATTCTTCCTGTTCTGCAAGATCCAGCTGAATCACACACTTCCATTAAGCTTCCAGATTACATAACGATCCTTCCCTCCCGTGAGCTCCAGCACTTTGCATCTTTACCACTCATCTGGAAATTGATCACCTCCTGCTTCATTACAGTTCTTATATTCTTGCCTTCTTTTGTTATTTCATTTTTCAGATGTGTTAATATTATCTTCTTAATTGAATTATAAGTCCCATAGGAGCAGGGGCCATATTCCCTTTAGTTTTGTATTCAAAATAGTGTCTTACACATAGTAGGTAAGCAATAAATATTGATTTGTTGATCAGTTTGGAGAAATGGTAGGTGATTGTTTTTTCTCTCTCCCTCAAAAACCAGTGCATGAGACCCTTGGGGAAGACCCACAGCTCTGCTCAGCAGTTGTGGCTCCACCTCCACCCCTAGTCTTTTTTTATCTATCCTTTAAAAATGCTATCCTCAGCAGCAGCAGCAACAGCAGTAATACAAGTACGCTCACCCCATGCAAAGCATATAAATTGTTACTTGGTGACCTGACTTGAATGGGTTTGAATAGAGCTATCCCATTTAGGAGTCTCTAATAATTTCTGTGAGGTGCAGGGAGCATTTGTATGGTCCTGCCTGTGTGGTGACTCATGGACTGTGCGGGAATCCTGACAGACGTCCTCTGGGAGGGTAATGGTACCAGTGCATCAGCGTGCTAACCACGTTGTTTGTAAACCATCACAGGCACCCCAGCTGGGGCTAAAAATAACCCCGTGGGCATTTGAGCCTCTTCATCAAAAACATTATGTGCGATGCTAGAAAATGGGTATTTTTACATCATGTAATTTGGTTTTATGAAGACCATGAAATGCAAACATTCTCCTATTAATTACTATATCGACTTTACTCTGTAATTGAAGGATCTGGAGCTTGGGAAAACAGAGAAACAGGATGGCGTAGTGGCCCTGCCAAATCCTGCCTTCTCTTCCTTTTTCTCTCCTCTCTCCCTCCCATCCTCGCCCTTCCTTTCTCCCCCTTCCTTCCTCTCCCTCCTACATTGCCTTCTCTTTCTTCTTCTTTTTCTTGTCCTTTCTTTCTCTTTCATGTTAATTTTAGAAGCTACCTTAGTACTTTTTCTGTACCAGAGTTACGTAGATATCACAAGGCATATGTGTGGTGACCTCACTGAAACCTGCATTGTGTCATTGATTCTGCCTGAGATAATATTGAAGACAATTTCTCTCCATTTCTCTTTCTCTCCATATATCTTATATATGTGTGTATGTATATATTTACATACATATGTGTATATTTGCCTTTGATTCCATATGTATATATGTGCATATGTATATATATATGTGTGTGTGTGTGTATGTGTGTGTGTGTTCTTATTGGTATATGTATGTGATCATGTTGCTTTTTGTGTGTGTATGCATGCATTTGTCTTTATGTTTGTACTTTTTGTATATGTGTGTTTTTGTATATGTATTTGTATATGTGTGCTTGTATGTATATTTGTGTGCAATCATGTCTATGTTCCTGTTTGCCTGCATCATTATATGTGTTTGGGGTATTGTGTGTTTGTGATTGTCTTTATGTATGTATAAATGTATGCATACATCTGCACATGCCTGTGTGTGTGTGTGTGTGTGTGTGTTCATAGACTGGAATGTGGTGTTGGAGGGTCTCTTGTAGGCTGAGAATACTCTGTTAGGGTTTGCATCTCACTGACAAGAGAAATGAGCTGTGATCTCTGATGGGAGCAGAGGGGAAGTTGAGGAGAGAGCATTGTGGTAAAGTGGAAATATCACTTGACTGAACAGGTCAGGAGACCCGGCTGCTATTCACAGAAGCACAGAATTTAGAATTAGAAGGAACTTTGTTTTTCTTTCTTTTTTTTCATTGTGAGGGGAGTAGAAAATAGATTTTTTTAACTAAAAAAAATAAATTTGAAAAAAAAATTGGAAAATGTAAGAGCCATCTTAATGAATTTTTAAAAGAACTGAAAGGGACCTCAGAAGCCACTTAGTCTAATCCATCTCTGAAGAAGAATATCACCTACATCTTGACTCTGCCAATAACTTAGTGCAAGAGCACTGTCTTTTGACAGAGAGAACCTGGATTCTACAATCCACCTCTGATGTTTTCTTCCTTCCTGTGTGACCTTGTCTAAGTTAATTAATCTCCCTGGACCTCAGTTTCCTCAACTATCAAATGAGATCTTTGGATTTGGATTGTATAACTTTAAGACCTTATCCGGCTCTGATCTCAGATCCTGTGAACTGTCTTCTCTCTGGATTACCTAAATTAGGATGAGAAACAATGTGGTATCACAAGACAGAACTATGGGTTTGGAGGCAGACCCTATGACTTAATACCTGTAAGACCTTAGTCAAGTTCCTGAATTTCCTAATCCTCAGGTTCTTCATTTGCAAAATGAGGTAGGAGATGAGACGGTTTCTGAAGTTTTGACTTTGGAAGTCAGTAGTCAGAAACAAGCATTTATTAACAATTACTTAGTATGTGCAAGGCATTATGCTAAGTGCCAGGGATACAAAGAAAGACAAAAACATGGTCTCAAGGAACTTACATTCTAATGGTAGAGAAAACCTACAAATAAAAATATACATCCAAGATATATGCAGACTAGAAAGTAATTTCAGAGGGAAAGGTGGCAGCTTGGGGCAAGGATGGGGGTGGGAAATGACAAAGAGGGGCATCTTCTAGAAGCTGAAATTGAACTAAATCTTGAAGAAATCTAGGTAAGCCAAGAGACAGAGGTGAAGAAGGCTATCATTCTAGGCATGAGATGTATGAAGGCATGGGCTAGGGAGACAGAATGTCTTGTGGGAGCAACAGCAAATAGGCAAGCATAGTTGAATCATAGACTATGTGGAGGGGAGTAAGGTACAACAAGACTAGAAAGATAGAAAGGAACCGAGTCATAAAGAGATTTAAATGTCAAACAGAGGGTTTTATACTTAATAGTAGGGATAATTTGGAGACACTGGAATCATTGAGTTAAGGGAGAAGGAGATGATGTGGTCAGACTTACTTTGGCAGCTGAGTGGAGGGTAGATTGGAGTAGGAAGAGACAGGAGGCAAGGAGGCCAACCAGAAGGCTATTACAACAGTCCAGGTGTGAGAAGATGAAGGACTGATTTTGGAAGGAGTAATATTATATACCCTCTCTGTTCCTCATTTCCTCCTCCTCCTATTTTAAGATGAATTGGTATAGAAAACCAAACACTAGAAGACAGGGTTTTGCCCAACTTTGATTATGGTGGAGTGGGGTAATGGGAGAACCTTGTGTGTAGCCAGTTCTTTTCAGGGTCGGAGGAAAAGGCACCTTGCTAGTTCTTCTCCAAAGTTCCTTTTTTATTTCTTCCCTGAAACAAGGAGATTAATGATGACCAAAAGATTATTATTTTTTTTTACTGAGGAAAGACATATTAATTTCTCCCAGGCTTAGTACCTTATATGCTATTGTGTAACTGTCCAAATTAATAGCATGAGGAAACTGCACCATCATTTCATGCCCTTCTCACTGGGGTCCTGGCCCAGAGCCACTTAGCCCTGGCAGAATTTCTGGGGCATGGTTGGGCAAGCCAAGATGTACATGGTTACAAGTCAGTGCTCTGCGTCTCAGGGGCCCTGTCTTCACCACTGGTGCCTGGGAAGCATATATCCATGTCTGTCAGACCCATGAGCTAGCACTTCAGGCCATAGACAAGATAAAGACAGAAATATTCAGGATATGGACAGGAAGCCAAGACCTATGTCTACTTCACCAGATTGCTATGTGACTTCCCTTAAACCATTTAATCTCTGTGCTTCTCCTACAACATGGAGCTAATAATCCATGACATTAGTCATGGCTTTGGGTTATTGTAAGACAAACTAGTAGGAGATGGACTCCTTCAGTGTTTTGAACTTTTAGGAGACAATGTGTTTTTAATGGAGAAGCAATGTGGTACAATGGAAAGAGCCATGTCCTTGGAATCTGAAAATCCAGATTCAAATCTGGGCTCTTCCATTTACTAACGGTATGACTGTGGGTAAGTCCTTGATCCTCTACTGGGGATATATCAAAATATAGTTGGTTATTCACAATATGAAATCAGCTCTGCAACAGAGGAAGATTATAGAGTTCTTTACATTGAGATCTGACTGAAAGTATCTCCTCAACTGAATCCCCAAATTTTATCAAAATTTTATTTTGCTTCATAGTTCAAAGAATAGTAGGATCCTCTGACTCATAGTCTCACTATGCAGAATCTTGGAGAGGTTATCACCTAGCCTCTGCTTGAATACTTAGAGTACCAGGGAGCTCATTATCTCATGAGGAAGCTTGTTGGAGAGTTCTGTTGTGAAGTCACATCTCAGAACTAGAAGGAACCTAGGATAATAGATTTAGAGTTGAAGTTTTCTAACACAACTCTCTGTTTCATAGATGAGTAAACTAAGATTCAGAGAGGTTAAGTGATACAGGTAATTAAGTAGAAGAGCTGGGATTTGAACCCATGTCTTGTGACTCCAAATATAGCATTCTTTTTATTAGCATGCAGAATCAGAAGTCACTTAATCTGACCCATACTTGAACCAAGAGGTTCCATCTACAATATCCCTCAATAATCATTCAATCATCACTAGAAGACTCCCAGTGATGCCGTTTCTTCAGAGTCAGCCCATTCCAACACTTCCAAATGTTAAGAAGTTTGTCTTTTTTTCTGATATCAAGGATAAATCTACTTCTCTGTACCTTCTACCTACTGTTCCTGATTCTCCTCTCTGGGGCCATGTAGTACAAGTCTAAATTTTCTTTCATATCACAGCCTAACACATACTTGATGATGACTATCTTGTCCCCTCTGTGTCTTCTCTTTTTTGGTGCTTTCTTGCTTTGAATTGGAATCTTTGTAGTCAAGATCCCCTCTCTTCTTTAGTACTGTAAGTTTCCTTGCATCACAGAGCTTCTAAACATGTCAAAGTATTATATTAGCCTTACCATTCCTAGAGTCTCACCTCATCTCTCTTAGACCTACCCAAGCCATAAATGGACTTTGGAATTCCAGTGTGAATCTGTCCATCTGTTTTGTTTGTAGTGAGCTCACTGGATTCCCTTCAATGACTGTCTTCCTAGTGTGGTCCTGCCTTTTGGGTTATTTTTTTCTGAGATATTGCTCAAACAACCCTACCTACTACCTCAAATTTCCTCTTTTTGGAATTCAACCCTAATAAGACTTTTAAGAATCCTAATTCTTTTACCCAACATACTAGCTATTTTCTTCAACTTCATATCATATGCAGATTTGAAAACCATGACATATGTATTGTCATCTACATAATGGATAAGAATATTGAACATGGGCCAAGAACAGAGCCCTGAGACACTCCACTAGAGACTTCACTCCAAGTCAGCTCTGCTAGCCATCTGCTTCAAGGCTGTTCCAAGTCTGTACTGTATCTTACTTTTCTCTTTTGGTCTGGGCCAGGATGACATAGGTCCCAGGACCCTTGCTGTCTTCTTCTCCCTCTGCTAAATAAGCATTAGTTTGCCAGCACAACTCTGAAAGTATGATGCCCAGAATAGAGGTACTTTGCTCCTATACTGTCTTCAGGTTTTTGGCATCCACCTTTCCACAGTCCAGCCTAAAATCAAGAAAATCCTAAGTTGCATTTTTCCCCCACAGGAAAAACTGACAAACCAGATCTCCTTAGGGCAGGCATGGTGATGATGCAGTGGAAAGAATGCTGAGCTTAGATCTAGAGCTATTATTTACCCGTGTGACTTTGGACAAATTACTTAATCTCCCTGGGGTTTTCCCCTACTTTTTAAAATGCAGATGGTCTCTAAGGTAAAGGGGTATAGTGATAGACTACTGAACTTGGACTCTGGATGATCTGGGTTCATAGGCTTACTTACTAGCCCTGTGACTCTATGCATGTCACTTAATCCTTCTGTACCTCCATTTCCTCATGTGTAAAATGAAAAGATTGGACTCAATGCCCTCTAAGGTTTTTCCAGTTCTGAATCTACCATTATCTATTTTGTACTTAAGCAGCTGGTTTCTTTTTGGTCCCAACTAATTTGCTATGTGACCTTGACCAAGTTACTTTAGACCTCAGTTTCCTTATCTATAAAATTGGAGAATCAAATGGCTAACATTTTTTTCTAGATCTAAAATGATTTGATCCTAGACAATGGCTAACATTTTTTTCTAGATCTAAAATGATTTGATCCTAGAGCAAGTTCCAGGACTATGCCCTGCAGTACACCACTAAGCCTGTCTTCAGATTAGATATTGATCATTTAATCATTGCCTTCTGGGTTTGGACATTCCAACATCCCTGATTCCACCTTACTATGTTGTGATCTAAACTACAGTTTTCCATGTTATCCACAAGGATATCAGAGCATCATAGGAGGCTAGAGTTGGGACCTCAATGGCCTTCAGATCCAACCCTTCCTGAACCCTACCTGAACATCATCCCTATTCGGTGATTTTCCAGCTTTACCTCAAAGACTTCTAGAGCCTACAGAGCCAGAACCTTCTCAATATGGACAACTATCTCTGTTAGATTCTTCTTTCTTTATGTTATTAAATCTACTTCTTTGCATCTTCTACCCCCATCAGCCTTAGTTCTGCCTTCTTATGTCAAGAATAACATCTTGGATCCTCCACTGTGACCACCTTAAATAATTTAAAAGCATAGATCATGGGGTCTTTAGCTTTCTTATTTCCAACCTAAAAATTTCAGTTTTCTTCAATGAATCCTAACTTATGATAAAGTCCCTTCAGTCACTTTCCTCTGATTTTTTTCCAGCTTGTCAATGCCCCTTTTAAAATGTGCCATCCAGGACTAAAAACAATGCTATGGCTATGGCTTGACCAAGGCAGAGTACAGGGGGACTCTTACCTCTTTTCTAGACATCAACCTTAGGTTAATGAAATCTAAGATTATATGAGGTTTTTTCTTTGCCACCTCACATGGGTGACTCACTGACATTTTTAGTTCTCTGAAACACTCACATCTTTATCAGATGAACTGCTTTCTAGATATATCTCTTCCATCTTGTATTTGTATAAGTGATTTTCCTTTCACTCAAGTTCAAGACTTTTCATTTCTCTCTATTAAATTTCATCTAAAATCCTCTTCTGATGTTTCATGATAACATACATTCTGAAAGATTAAGTTGTGGACATTTTTATCAAACTAGAAAGAGGCAGCTAGATAGGGTAGTGGGCCCACAGTGAGGAAGACTTCGATTCAAATCCATCCTCAGATTTTACTAGCTGTGTGATTCAGGGCAAGTCACTTATCATCTGTTTGCCTCAGTCTCCTCATCTATAAACAAGGAATAATAATAGCACCTACTTCCCAGGGATGATGTGAGGATCAAATGAGAAAATAAATGTAAAATGCTACATAAATGTTTGTTATTCTTATTTTGGCTGTGAGTTAATGAACTCTTCTGAGGATTAGCTTAGCTAAGTTCAGAAATGTTTATAACTCAAAGGTCTTGACTCAAAGGTTGGCCATCAGGTCTTGAACTTTTTTGACTATAGCAATTCAAGAAGTCATCCACTAAGGTATGCAGGGGCTGCAGTCTGCATCAGTAAGCAGGACCTATATTGGTCAAATTGCAGATCTTTTGATGTTTTCAATGAAATTTCATCTTTTTGGATTCAAATCATTATCTAGACTACCAAGATTTTTTCAAGACCCTGATTCTTTCACCCAACATATTTGCAATTTTGCTGAACTTTATTTCATCCATAACTTTGAAAAACTTGTCGTCTACACTTGTCATCCAAATCATTGATGTAAATGTTAGACTTGGGCCAAGGACAGAGTCCTGTAGTTTTCCACCAGAGATCTCTCTATAAGTTGATGCCAAACCATTAATAACCATTCTTTAGGTCCAGTTGTCTTACCAGTTCTGAATTCACTTAACTGTAAAATCACATAATTCATAATTTTCCATCTTGTTCACAAGAGTACTTGAAAGATTTTTGCCAAATTCTTTGCTGAAATCAGAGTATACTATGTCTGAGACATTCCTCTGACTTACAGAAATGAAGTTAATATGGAATGAGTTGTCACTAATGAACCCCTGGTGCATTGCAGTGATCACTGCCTCCATTTCTAAAAGCTCACAAATATCCCATTTGTAAAATGTTTGCCACATACCAGGAATTAGCATCTAACTCACTGTTCTGTCAATCAGCAAGTATTTATTAAGTGCTTACTATGTGCCAGGCCCCTTTGGTTTACAAATCAAGTGAAATGCTTCCTGCCATCAAGGGATTTTTATTCTACTAGAATATAGAATTTAAAGTAGTCTGAAGGACTTTTGAAAAAGGATACTTTTGACTGTCAAGTCGCTGGAGTGAAGATTTAGAGCAAGAAGGGAATATAGACATTATCTAGTCCAATCCCATAATTTTATGGGTAGTGAAATTAAGACCCAAAGAAGTTAAATGACTTGCCCAAGGCCACAGGATAGTGATATAACTGAACTATGCTTCAAATTCATGTCTTCGCACTCTAGGTACAATGTTCATTCTGTTACGCTACCTGCTTCCTACCTTTCCCTGTCCCCCCCTACTAATGCCCTCCCTCTGAAATTACCTCTCATTTAGAGTATATATTTTATGTGTATTGAATTGTTTGCATGTTGTGCCTCCCATTAGACAGTGAGCTTCTTTAGGGCAGGGACTGTGATTGTGCCTTTCTTTATATTCTTAGTACTTAGCACAGGGCCTGGCACATAGTAAGTGCTTATTAAGTCCTTGTTGACTGGCTTCCATGGAACATCTCCTGTGCCCCATCATGCCCCAGAAATAGTGATTCTGCAGGCTTATCCAAGTTGTCTGGATAAGGCCCCTTGAGGAAACTACGTGTTGTTATCAGTTGCTCACTTACCAGCATTTTAGATGGTCTGTTGACCAGTTTTTGTTACAACCTTCCCTCTTTGAGAGTCATTCATAGGATAGAATGCATCGAAATGGCAGCACTGATCACTGCAATGCACCAGGGCTTCATTAGTAACATATCATTCCATATCTTGATCTGGAAAGGACCACAGAGACCAACTAATCCAGCTCCTCATTTCACAGATGAGAAAACCCAGGCCCAGGGAATTGATGGGAATTACCCAAATTCACATAGGTAGTAAGACTAAGGCTTGGGATTTAAGCTGAAGTTCTTTGGCTGTAGAATCAATACTCTCCACCATATTACTCCAACATTCTCCTTGACTGTTAAAAGGGTGATTCTGTCAAATGCTTTTCTAAAAGTGAGACACATAATGTCTGTAACATTTGCCTAACCTACTAGGCTACTTCATCTATCAACAGAGGAAATAAAATTAATTTGACATGACTTTTTTTTTTTGTGGTGGCAAAGAACATGACTTCTAATTTAATCCATACTAGCTCCCATTGACCTCCCTAAGTGCTCACAAACCATCTGTTTAATCATTTCTAGAATCTTGCTTGGGACCAGTGTCAAGCTCAACGATCTATAATTTATGGAATTCCCCTTACCCCTTTAGAAAATCATATTCATTTGGATACCTCCCTTGCTCCTCATAATTCTTCAGAGATTACTGAGGGTGGTTCAGAGTTCACATTTGCAAATGTTTTTGTTTTTTTCTAGGATGCAGTTTCTTTGATTGATTGATAAAAGCTGATTGAACTTTCAGTCCCTCCTTACCTAACATTTGGATTTTCCTTCGACTTAATTTGCTCTGCCCTTCCTAATCAGAAGAGTCTTCTTCTTGATAAGAGAATATGGGAGTTGGGGGTGGGAATGAAAGTTGAGTGGTTTGGCTTTTTCAACATCACTATTAACATTGCCATACCCTGAGGTGTTTTGGAGTCAGCTCAAACCAGAGCCGATCATTAAACTTTCAGTGTGAGCACTTACACCTCAGAAATCAGCAAATTTTACCAATCAAGCCTTGCTTTATTGCTCTGTTGATTGTCTAGACCTAAGAAAGTGATGGAGAAAATGTTAATACTGTATATTCAAGGTGTGTCTTGTTGTACACTACTTTTGAGCAGGTTGTTAAACATTTCCCAGCACACTGCTGACTATATCTGTCGCTGAGCACTGTTGTCTGTTGTTTTACTCCCCCTTATTTATATTAACTGACTTAGGTAGCACTATTCTCTCCCAGTGATCCTTTGAGGTATAAGGTTCAGGTGTTATTATTTTCATGTTACAGATACGGAAACTAAAGCATATAAAGGTTGAGTGACTTGCCTGTGATCACACAGCTGCAAAGTATCAAAGCTGGTACTCAGCTCTCTACATTCTCTTGTTAATGTTTCTAGAATTTTTTTGGTACTTCCTGACTCATTCTGTACTTTACTCTTTACATTCTCTTCCTGTTCCATACCACTCTTGACTTTGCCCTGGGTTACCTGTGCCTTTTTCCATTTTATGTACATTTCACATTAAATCTAATCTTGGAGAACTCCCGTTGTTGTCACATCTGCATGACTTCCTCCTTTTATTGCTTAACAGGATCATTCCCCATGTATTGTCATTCCTATATGGTAAGCATTGCCCTCTCCAGGTTCCTATTTTAAAATTGTATCCCCTCCACACACATGTGTGCATGCATGCATGCATATAAAACCTCCCCCTTTTAGTGGGAAGGAGAGCATCTCACTAGAAGAGCCAATATAGCAATCAGAACCCTGGACAAGAGCACAACAGAAGCAGTCAAAGCAGGAGAAAAAGCCATGAAAGAGAGACCAGAGTCTTGGCTATTCACTCAAGTTATCATTCACTGTTGGTTAAGGCAGAATCTACTTCAGATATTTGAGGTGTTAGCTAACAGTCAGACCTGTAGTCATGCCTTAACTGACTTCTTGCAGCAGAAACATGGCAGTATCAACTGGACTGCATAGACTTTATAGGGATAGTCTTCTCCCTCACCCTTTTCACTCTCTCTCTTCTCTGCTCTTTTCTAAGTCTCTACTTATAGACTTAGCTCTTTCTCTGGGATTGGGGAGTCCTGCACCTTTTAATATCCTGTCCTTTGGTGTGACTTCCTGGCAATAGGCAACGAACTGGAGTTCGTTCTGGGGTTAGTGTGCTAGAGACCTTTCTGGTGAAATGGACACCCAGTCAGACAGCCAGTCATTCTTCTGCATGTGGAAAATGGCCCCAGGAACAGTGTAGTAGCAAGGTTACAAGCACATGCAGGCTGTTTCAGTTAGAAGCTTTGTGATAAAGTAGCATCAAAGTTCAATAAGGGGAACAACCAGCCTGAGCCATCACCTGTTCATATCATTGTTAGTGTCACTAATACCCACCCTGAGAATGGCTCTCCATGGGGGAGAAGGGTCTCTGGAGCCCCCAGACCTTTTACCCACTTCACTCAAAATGAATACTACTAAACTAACCCTTTCTTCTTTCATCTCCTTAGAGTCAGTGTCCCATCATCCTTTTCAGTTAGCTCCCCATTACCACCTCCTTCCCTCATACCCACACTTTATCTGAATCAGACCTGTTGCCTCCTGACAACCAGCACAATCCATGTTTATTCTCATATCTGAGGGCTTTTGTCTCTTTTGTCTGGCCTGTCCTCACCTGTCCCTTCTGCCTCTCCATAGATCTATATCTTTCAAGGGCCAGTTCAAGTGCTACCTTCTCTGATCCTGCTCTCTCAGCCACACTGAACACTGTCCCCTTCAATTTCTGCAGCTCTCAGACTTTAAAGCCCTCATTCTAGTGGTCACTGTTCAATAGGGATGGGGACTGGACTCCCATTTCATTGGTATAAGAAACTCCCTCTACCAATGTAGGTTACTATCTTCTCTGCAGTTTATAATATTATAAAACACTGAGAGTTTAAGTGATTTTCCCAAGGACATACAACCAGAATGTATCAGCACTGGCTCTTGAATCAGGTGGGTCTTGAATGTATCAAAGGTGGACCTTCTTAACTCTGAGGCCAGCTTCTATCCATTAAGTCATCTATTTAATATGGTTTAATAATTATTTCTTGTCTGCAACTTCCCTTTCCTGGGGGGCAGGAGCTGCCTCTTCTCTTGTCTCCCCAAAAGAGCCTAGTAGAAGACTGGGCACACAGTCCCCAGTCAACATAGATTGGTCGATGTGGATGGAATTCATTCATTCACATATCAGCAGTATTCTATATTGGACACCCTACAAATTGTTCAGCAAAGCTGGTCAGGAAGCCCTGGAATCTCCTGGGGGAATTCTGTCCTAAAAGACATTCATGGAGTGAGATGATTTGTCTACATTGCCTAATCTCCCTCCTAGATGTCCCTGTTTATTTTCACACTGATTTTCTCTCTAAGAAGAGACAGGCATAACCAGTAAGGGGTCTTGTCAGCATGGGGCTGAGGGAGGAAACTGCCTCTCACTTGTACTTAATTAGGTGCCCTGTCTTATCTAAACTTGGAATCTCAACCGTCTTATTACAGTGCTCTTCTAAGAATAGGTACTTATTAAATTTTTTTGGATCTAATCTAATTGAATAGGAATTGAATTGAATTGAATTGAAAGGTCTCCTGGAAAGATAAGATTGTAAAAAAATTTCAGAAAATGGTAGAGTAGGATTCCTACAGTCAAAGTGAGGGACTCTGTGATTCTCCTCCCCTTTCATTGGTCTTGTTGGTGTCTCTGTTTCTTTATTTCTCTATATATCATCCATAGTTCTCTTGGCAACTTTCTTTCTTCTCTGTCTATTTCTGTCCTTTTGGTGGGGGTACCTTTTTGTATTTTTCTCTCTGGTTATCTGAACATCTCTCTCAGGGTCTCCCCCTAAGTGACCTGTCTCTCACTCTCTGCACAGGTTTTACTGGGACCTAACCATGCTGCTTCTGATGGTGGGGAACCTGATTATCATTCCTGTGGGCATCACCTTCTTCAAGGATGAGAATACAACACCCTGGATTGTCTTCAATGTGGTCTCAGACACCTTCTTCCTCATTGACCTTGTCCTCAACTTCCGGACAGGCATTGTTGTGGAGGACAACACGGAGATAATACTGGACCCTCAAAGGATCAAAATGAAATACCTGAAGAGTTGGTTTGTGGTGGACTTCATCTCCTCCATCCCTGTGGACTACATCTTTCTCATTGTGGAGACACGCATAGATTCTGAATTCTATAAGACGGCTCGGGCTCTACGCATTGTCCGATTCACCAAGATCCTGAGCCTTCTTCGCCTATTGCGCCTCTCCCGCCTCATTCGCTACATCCACCAGTGGGAGGAGGTGAGTCAGGGCCCCAGAGGGGCCATCATGTGGCTGTCCCAAACTAACAGAATGAAAGTGTGATAAACAAGGGGAACAGTGGGAGGATGTAGATTATCAGAATGAGACATGTAGGGGTATTTTTTTCCTTCCTCCATGGCCTTTGGAGTTAGAGTATATGGGTATCTATGTAACTTTGGGCAAGTAACTTGGCCTCACTAGGTTTCAGTCTGATTTGGAGTGTCTGAGGGCAAGGAACTTCAGCACCTTCCTTTGGATAGCTCCAGCAACTACCAGAGAGGTAAGAAGAGATAGCACAAGAGGTAGGAATGATGAAGATGTATTACTGTCCCACAAATAAAAAAAAACCCCAACAGCAATGTAAGTCTGCCATGTGACCTGGCATACAGATCTTCCTGAGTGTGAGGCCAGCTCCTTATTCATTTTGGCTGTATTTCTTCTTTTCATATCTGTTATTTCATTTAATTTTTATAGCAGATTGTTTTCTCCATTTTTAAATAAGAAGCTGAGGATAGGTGACTTGTCCAAGGTCACACTAGTCTCTGGCCAAGGTGTTCTGATTTTTATAGGATCACAGTTTGATAGATTTAGATCTAAAGGGGACCTTAAAGGCCATCTAATTCAATCCCTTCATTTTACAAATCATTCAATTCATAAACACACATTTAACACCTATTCTGTGCTATACACAAAATGAGAAATCTGAGACTCAGTGTTACCAAGGGACTTGCCCAAAGTTACACAGGTGGTGAAAGAAGTGAGATCTGAACCCAGGTGCTCTGACTTCCAAGCCAATGATCCTTTCACTGTACCAGGTCATTTTCAGTTAGAAAACATTAATAATCATACTAGCTAGAATTTATATAACATTTTTACAAAGCCCTTTACAATTATTTTCTCATTTGATCCTCACAACAGCCCTGAGAGGTGGGGGCTCTGAAATTGAAAGAAGCGAAATGATTTGCCCAAAGTCAAATGTCTGAGGTAGGATTTGAACCTTCCTAACTCCAGGTACTGTATCCACTATGTCACGTAGCTGCTTATTCTTCTAAAAGAAATGACTAGGTAAAGAAAATATATAGATGTCTTCATTCAATCCTTTTTTTGATTTTCCTTGGACCTGGCTGATTACTTTTTATCATTAAACCCTAAGGGTCTGGCACCAGCAGCTCCTTCTTTCCAGTTAAAAACATAAATGATAATTAAGAATGAGAGAAGGTGGTACAGGCTGCCCAGGCCTGTGGCTAAATGAGTAAATCAGGAAGAAAGGGGGCAAAGGTTGGAGACATATTTCCTTTACCTTTGAGCCCTCATTGACCATAATGGCTTATTTTCTACTGTAAAGAAATAGTTACTATCTACCTCTGTGAGAATATGAGACGGTGAAGTATATTCTTGCACTTTCACTGGGTCCCTCAGTCACATAAAGGGACCATTGGTACCCCCTTGCACTCCTAGTATACATACCTCTTTACACTGTTACCCCATATTACTCACTCCTATCCTAAGCATTATCCTCTGTACCTTCTCCCCCATTCCATCCCTTATCTCATACTTTCAGTTCTTTTTTCCTTTTCTAATTCTTTCCCCATCTCTCTAGTTTATTTCTTACTTCTCTCTGTCTCTGTCTGTCTTAGTCTATCTCTGTCTCTTTCTGTGTCACCATCTATCTATCTCTCTTAGACACACACACACACACACACACACACACACACACATACACATACTCCACTCCTTTGGGTTCCCCAAACAGATAAGTAAATAGTTAATGTTGGCACTCAAGGAGCCACATCTCATGGGGCCAAGTACCTTCTCCAAGGGTCAAGTGTCCAGGGGCTCAGGTTGCAAGTTGTCCCCTATTATACATGGTCAGGGAATCACAGAATGTTCAAGATGGAAAAAACCATAGAGGTCACACAATCTAATTTCATTTTTAGGTGATAAGAATGAAGCCCAGAGACACTAAGTGATTTGCACAAATTTACACAGCTGTTAAGTGAAAGACTTAAACCCGGGTCTTCTGACTTCAAATTTAGCAATCTTTCCACTTTATCATGCAGTCCTCTTGAATATCTATGCCTCTCACCCCACCCATAACTTCTTCCTTCATTGATTGGTCTTACTTGTTTGATAAGGAAAAAGGGTCCGAGGGAATGGAGTACAGTACTGTCAATCAGGGATTGTGAACTATGTTGCTCTAAATTTAGAGGAATCTCATGAACCAACTGGCATTAAGAACCAGTAAGTCCTGAGAAGGCTCCCTGACTCCCTCTATCAGCCTCCACCTTCCTCCGCATCCTACCTCCTACAGTTTCCACCTTTCATCCTTCTTGTCACTTTCTGACAAGACTTTGGGGATTTGCCCCAGAGTAAACTAATAGTGGAGCTGGGACTCAAATCTGTATCTTATTTCATATGTGGGAACGTTTTGGGGTTGGGTAGAGGGAAACATGTCCAGAGGTCCCTGTGAGGGCTGAGCCTCACTGAAGAGATGATCTAGACTCCTCTGTGATGAGACCAGTTATTGACGTAGAAAAGAAGACATTTGCCCCTGTGAGATGAGGAATTAATGGATGAATGAAAAAGCAATTTATTAAGCATTTACTCTGTGCTAAACACTGAAGAAACTGATAGAAAAGCAAGATGCTTTCTGCTCTCAAAGACTTCATATTCTACTTGGGGGAGATGATATATGTAGGAGACAATGCTTCAGGGAAAATGGAAGGCTTCAGTGGTCCAAAGGGTGCAGCTTTAGGGAAGATAGTAAGACTCAGTCACTCTTAGAGTACACTGAAAGGTTGAGCATAATGATAAACAGCATTGATGGTAAGGCTCAATGATCCTCTCTTTTACCAAAAGAAGCATAGTTGATGACTCCCTGCTCAGCCAACTGGTGTTAGTTACATATTTGCTCAGCAAGATGGAGAGGAACTTGGCTGGAGGTTCTTAGCTCACTCCTGCTCAGAAAGGGCTTTATGTGGCCTTGAAGATTGGAGTAGAGCAAGGGTTCCTTCCCACACAGGTGGGGTTGGGGGATGAGTCGCAATGTCCAGCCAGGAGGGGAAAAGAAGGAAGGAGCCTTGGAAGGAAGGTTAGGATGTGAGTACTCCATGGTGAAAGCAACTGTTAGGTCTACTAAATGAAGAGGAAGAGAAAGCCAATATATATACACATGCACTAATACATATGTGCATACATATATATAAATGTAGTATTTGATCTGTGCCATAAGGTCCCATTGTACTGCCCCTTATGGCTGTCATGGAGCTGATCTAGTGTTCTTGAAGTCCGTACCAGGAAGTGGCCAGTTCTGGCAGGTCTGCCATATTGGAAAACTTTCAAGCACAGGCCATCTGCTTGTGCTTGAACCCAATCTGCTGTCCCAGGACAAGCCTGACTAACTATGGAGTGGTTACCTATGGGCTGGTAGCTTGGTGATGGATCCTGTTTCAGGGCAACACATAAAACAAAGGAAAATACAGAATATAACCTCATAGCATCTCAGATATGAAAGGACCTTAGAAACAGTTTCAACCCGTACCTCTTTAACATACCTGACAACAGGTAACCCAGCTTTGCTTGAAGACTTCTGGAGAAGGGGAGCTCACTACTTCCTGAGGCAGGCCTTTCCACTTCTATGTAATTCTAATTAAGGAGTTCTTCACATGTTTTGTTTCATTGACCCCTTGAGCAGCCTAGGTGAATCCTTTGGTCCCCTTCTCAGAATAATGTTTTTAAATGCACAAAATATGTATTCATAGAAAGAAAGCCAATAAGATTGAAATATAGTTATCAAAATATTTTTTAAGTTCACAGAGCCCAGATTATGGACTCTTGTTCAAATTGTTGGGAAATTCTTCCTGACCTCAGTCCCCATGTAGTGCCCCTTCTTTTCTGCAATGTCTGTGCCAGGTAGATAGGTAAAGGGAAAGAGTTTATTAGAATTTCATGGTTTTTAGACTATCTAAGTATGCGATCCTCAATGGTTAGTGAGGTCAGAGACCACAGAAGACCTAAATCCCATCCATGTTGATGTTCCCACCATAAACAGAACCACAGGACAAAACAAGAAGTCACAGCTAAATGGAAAGATGGCTCCCAGGTTCTTCTTGGAGAGACAAATAAAGAAGTTGGTTAAGTTGGCTTTATCTAAAGGCAAAAGAGAAATAAGATTTCCTGGGACATTTGGTCATCTTGCATTTGCAGGGCTCATAATAAGCATTTGCACACACACACCCACACACACACACACACACACACAGACCAGCATGAAAATAACTGCAGTTTATGTGCAACATCTGTTATAGAGATGAGGAGGTAGAGAAGTTCTATGAAGGACTTAATAGAATCCTCCAAGTGACCACTGCAGAGGTGTCTATAGGGGAGATAGAAAAAAAAATGGGAAATATGGTTTGACAGTAAGAAATAAGAGAGGCCAAGAGGTCCAAGACTATTAAATTACCCCGAAGCTTTGTATGATGAATTTCTTTCTTTAAGAAGAGTCAGATTGTCCTGGATTTTGAAAACATCAAAAAAAGAATCATAAAAAATGAAATAAATTCTGTTTTGACAGATAGGAATGACTGGCTACTGATTGATTTTCAAAATAGTTGTCTATTATCACTTAGGCCACCAACTTGTTAAAGCTAAGATAAATCAATATGAAAGGAAAAAATAAAAATGTGAGGATATAATGTCAAATTAGGGCAACTACAACTTGACCATCAAGATGTTGGGAAATAGATAAAAGAAAAAACACAAACAGGAATTATCTCCATTCCCTAAGGATATTTATCTGATGTAAATGGTGTAAATGAGGAGAGTCAAAGGTCCTGGAAACCAGCTGAGCCAGTTCACAGAGGAAATCCTTAACAAATGACAGCCAGGAGCAAGAATAGATTGGATTAGAATATAAATTTATTGGTATGATTTCATGGACAGTAATGGTGGCAGATTATAGCTTTATTCAATAGTGAGGTAGCTCCTAACTGTTCCCCACACTCCAGCCATCATCTTTATCCTCATCCACCTTTCACCAAACTTGGACCCAGCCCCTGAGACACTGGGCTTTGAGAGGTGACCTTTCACCTCACCTTGTCTAGTACTCAGCCTCTTGCTTAGCAAACTGCTAACCCTACTGCTAGGTACTTACTAATCTGTTGACCTCCCTTTTATGTGTTGTCTTTTTCCCTTAAAACATATTCTTTTTAAGGGAAGGGGCTATTTTGATCTATTGCATTTATATTCCCAGAGCTGAGCATGATAAGCACTTAATGATCTACAGGTAGGTGTCACAGTGGATAGAGTGTCAGGAAGACTTAAGTTCAAATCTGGTCTCAGACACTAACTGTGTGACCCTGGGCAAGTTACTTCACCCTGTTTCCTCATCTTTGTAAAAGGAGTTCCAGAAGGAAATGGCAAACTGCTCCACTATTTTTTTTGCCAGGAAAACCCCAAAAGAGGTCACAAGGAATCAGACGTGACTAAAATGACTGAACAAAGAGGCACCTAATCAATACCTTAGCATTCAAGTTTGCAGAAAACTTGCTGAGAGATCTATCTTGTCAAAATCTTCCTAAGGGCATTTAAACTGGAAAAAGAACCAACACACAGAAAATGGAAAAGATCTGTAAGGATCTTTTTCTTCATCAGTAACAGTAGAGCGACCACTTTTGACTCCTGACTCTGCTTTACAGGAAGTAGAGGCAAGAAAGAGGATACTAAAGGCTTAGAACTTAGCCTTATCTTGGACTTCATCATTATGACAAAAAGATTATGGAGAGAATAACAATAACTACTTCTCCAAATTTCTACTTCCTAATTGCCATAAAATTTTTGAGAAAAATCTGCATATGCATTGGGGGTATCCTTAATAAAGATAGATAAAAGGAGCAGCCTTTCACATATGATAGGGCATAAAAGGTATAGAGGTGGCAAGATGAAACTCATTATTTGTTGACTATTGAAAAAGCATTTGATTTTGTAGGAAAAAGAGACCCCTTAGAGGCTCTTCTCCAATAGAATAGTTCTTATGCATTTCAAAATCATAGAAGATTCCTTGTGAAATGTGAAGACAGAGATAACATTATTTGACAAGTTTCTGATTATAAATGTCAAACAAGACCTAAAACAAGGGCCATCTTCCTAAGATTTTTTGCCCAGTCACAGAGGATGATTTGTCCAGAGTCTAAATGGGAGAGAGATTCCCTATTGATAATGAGGTCTTCCAGATGTCCCAGTTGATTGATCAACTACTATTGTTGGCTGATTTCATCAAGTCCTGGAACATTGTAAAGTCTCTTAAGTAAGTCAAAAGTAAGTTAGTTTAACTCTTCCTAGAGGAGAAAACTAAGTGGATCTGGAAAAAGCCCATTGTCCAGATAGACAACTCTTATTCTCTTGCTGTCTTTGCAACATTAAACCCTGCTGATCACCTTTTCCTCCTGGATGTTTTCTCCTCTCTGCTTTTTTATGGACTCTACTTTGTCTTAGTTTTCTGGTTTTCTGTTTTCAGTCTCTTTCAGTTTCTGTTCTCAGTCTCTTTTGCTGGATTTTCATGACATGCCCTTTCGTTTCCCCAAAGACTGACTCTCTCCTGGGCTTTCTTCTCATTTATCACTGTCCTCTCTCTTGTTCATCTCATTAGCTCCATGAGTTCAAAGATCATTTCTCTTCAGATGACAGGTGATCCCCAGATCTACTTCACACCACACATTCTCTAGTCCAATCATATTGGCTTACTAACTGTTCCTCAGTCTATTTCTGATCTCCATGCCTTTTCATTTCCTGTCTACCAGGCTTGGGATGCTCTCCTTCCTAACCTCCAAATCTTATAATCCTGGCTTCCTTCAGAACGAAGTTCCAGTGCTTCTTCCTCCAGAAAGTCTTTCCCAGTTCCCCTAGCTGCTATTACCATTCCTCTAATGTTACTTTCCTCTACTCTATTTTTCTTGCACGTTCTGATTTATACATAGTCTCCCCCATTAAAAAGGAAGTTTCTTGCAGAGGCAGTGTCTGTTTTTGTTTTTAATTTGTATGCTCATCACTTAGCACAATGCCTGGCATTTAATGAATGCTCTTGATTGACTGGCTGATTGGTTGATAAGAAGGCAGGATGGGGTTGACTCCAAATACAGAACTCTTTCCTCTATACCATTTCCATAACAAGACTAGAACTAGGCTCTTGTTTTTCCCTAGGCAAAAGTCCCAGACCATGTGTCATTATTAGGCTGAGGGCAAAGATAGGAGATATAATGACTGGATGAGGAGCTCACACAGCCAGGCAGTCTTGGTAGTGAAGTGCTTGGTTCTATATCCCCTATGAGCCCTTGGGTTCTAGTAAAGCCACTAGAGTCTCCTGGGACTGTGCAAGATTGGTAAAACTATTTCCATACCCATTTAACCAAAAGATGCATGTGGTTCCTGTTGCCATTTCCCAGGGGCTGAAGTTGTTTCCAGCCAACCCCATACTCCTCTCTCTTTTCCTGCTTAGGACATCAGCATCCCCTGCTGCTAGCATATATGTCCTCTCAGCTCCCACCACCAGAGCTCAATCAGAGGGGAATAAAAAAATTAAGGCATGTTAGAGGTGGGATGAATATTAGAGACCCTCTAGTTTCATCTCCTTCCTTTCACACTGGAGAAACAGGAGATAATGTAAGTTGCCCAGGGTCATCCAGGTCAAAAGGGACGTGAGCCAGGATTTGAACGTAGTCTAAACTTACGGTTTTGCCCACCATTCTATGGAGTCAGAGGATGGTCTCTTTCACTCATACCACTTTTCAGAATTTCTTTAAGCCTTCTCCCTGAATGCTTTCTTTTCCTGAGAATCTGGGTCACAGTTCATTTCCCCCAAAATTGTCCCAATGAGAACTCTGGGACACCTGTGTCATAACTCTTGGGAAATGGGCCCAAATACAACAACAGTAGTTGATGTTTGTATCACAAAGAATTATAAACATCATTTCACTTGATCCTCATTCAATCCTGTGAGGTACAAGGATGATCCAATTGTTACTATCCCCATTTTACAGATGAGGAAACTGAGGCTCCTGGCTATTAAGCGGCCTGCTTATGGTCACACAGTCAGTAGGTTGAAAGATCAGTACTCACTCTACCCACCATACCACCCTGCTGCTTGTCCCAGTGCAGACATTTGGTGAGTCTATGAGTCTATGAGGCAGGTGGGGATCCCCTCCTTGTAGGTATGGAGGGGTATCTGAGCCCCTCCAGGCAGGTCAGTTGTGTTCTCCCCTTTCTGCTGTGGGCTTACGCTATCCGTGGAGTTGCCACTTGCTTTGGCAGCTCTCACGTGGCCAGGAATTGACGGCTCACTGGAGTCCAGGCCGATTACATCTATTGCTTCTCCCTTATCTCCACAGCGACCAGCCACTCTATCCTCTGCGGAAATTACATTGCCCGAGCCTGGATTGCTCTTCACAGAGTTCCTTGTCACCTCATGCTCTGCTGGGTGATGGCCAATCGATGCCAATGCTTCCATGATTAGTGCTAGTGTCTCGCTGAGTTCTGTTGCCGACCCTCAACCTCCTCTCCCTCACTGCCTGTGACCACTGGGGCTTCCCATCTCCCCTGACTTCAGCCCTGCCAAGGGCAGGCCCAGCCCACTCTGGGGCTTCTTCCCTCCCCTCCCTGAGCCACCCTCATCTGCAACCTGCCGTTCACTTTGCCGATAATAACTGTTGACTGACTGTGTGATCTTGGATGAGTCCTGGTTCTCAGTTTCCTTTGCTATACAAGATCTCTAAGGCCTCTTCTAACATTCTGTGATATTTTTAAGCTATAATTTTACTGGTTTATGTAGTTTCCTGAGAGGAAAGTCTCTCCTTCAAGGCAGATCAGCACCTTTTCTGTAAACTTTTAGTCTTTGAAAGATGCCTATGGCATTAGGAATTAAGTGACTTGTCCAGGGTCACACATATCCAGTATATGTCCAGGGTAGGAATTGAACCCAGGAATTCTGACTTTGAAGGCAGTTTCCTCTGCAGTACTCTATCCTGACTCTCAAAATTCTGTGATAATGTATGTAAAAACACTTCAAATATGATATAAATGCGGCCTTTCTTGTGGAGGTGTAGGGAGGGTGAAGAACTGTGTTTCATGGATGTAGGGAACTCCAGGTGAGAAAACTCTCTTCCCAGATATAATTTCGCAACTTTTCTGCCATGTATAGTCCTAGAGAGTACAGTCAGTTAACAAATATTTATTAAACCCCTACTATGTGCCAGGCACTGTGCTAAGTCCTGGGGATAGAGAGAGACAAAAGGCCATCTTCAGTCTCATGTGGGAGACAAGGAGTGAACAGATCTGGACAATGTCCAGCTATTGTTTGGTGCTTTTAGTGTAAAGAGGAAATAATTGCACTAGAGAGAGCACCAGGATTAAGAGGGGATGGGAAAGACTTCTTGAAAAAGACAGCTCCTTGAAGGAAGCAGGGGAAGCCAGTAGGTAGGATGAGAAGGAATGGCATCCCAGGAGGGAGGGGCGGCCAGAGGAGATGCAATGTCTTGTTTGTAGAAAAGCAGAGAAACCTGTGTCACTGGATCAGAGTACATGGAGGTGGTGTGTGTGTGTGTGTGTGTGTGTGTGTGTGTGTGTGTGTGTGTGTGTAGTGGGGGGGTAGTGTGTGTGTGTAGTGGGGATATAGTGTGTGTGTAATGTGTGTGCGCAGTGGGGGTTAGTGTGTGTGTAGCGGCAGGTAGTATATGTGTAGTGGGGACATGGTGGGGAGTAGTGAGCATGTGTGTGTGTGTGTGTGTGTAGTGTGTGTAGTGTTGTGTGTAGTGGGGGGTTTTGTGTGTGTGTTAAGGTCCAAGAAGACTGGAAAGAGACGAGCCTAGGTTATGAAGGGCTTTGAATACCAAACAGAGGGTGTTGCATTTGATTCTGCTGTGATTTAATAGGGTAGAGCCTGCGCTTTGGGGAGTGACAGGAGGATGGGTGGAAGTGGGGGAGCCTTGTGGCAGGCAGATCCACCAGCGGGCTATTGTAATAGCACAGGAAGGTTTGCCTTCTGGGATGTTAATGGCTAAGAATAATAGGTAAGACTTGTCCCAGGTCACAAAAGACTCTTGGAGACTAAAATTTCTTTAAGAACCAAAGAAATTAATTCCTAATGGTGGAATTTGGGTCCCTTGGTTGTCATTGGGGAGTGAGATTTGGAGGCAGGGAGTCCTTTCTATTGTTCTTCAAGTTCATATCTTGACACTGGGCATTCCACAGGGACCTTGAGCCTCTGCTTTTTCCAGGGCTTCTTCTCCTGGGCAGAAGGGATTACCTCTTTGGAAATCCCAGGGCCCCTAAGCTAGCCCAGAAATCAGGGTCTCCTGAGTAGCAGGGGAATCATTGAATGCTTCTGAGGCTGTCTCCCTCCCTTTCCCTCTCCTCCTTAGGTGCTGGGCCCTCCCTTCTCCCTCATCTCCCCCTTCCCCCCTGTTTCCCCAGCTCCCTCTGCATTGGCAAGCTCTCCATGCTCAGGAGTCATGTGACATGGGCTGGGAGTGGGAGGATGCTGGAGTCTGGGAGCACTTGCCTTTGTCTTTGTCCTGGAGTGATCTAGGTCAGCTTCTTTCCTTCACTGCCTATCCCTAGCAAACTCCATGTCCTCCCTACAAGGGTGTGAGCTTGTTAGAGGCTATTAATAGAAGCTGCCAATTGTCCCCCTTTGGAAGTTCCTGCCACCCTGCCCCCCTCCCCAGCAGGTGGCCATTAGACCTTTCCTCTCCCTCTTCCTTGTGGTGTAATGGAGAGGTCCTTATATGGGGAGACCTGAGGCTAGTCCAGGCTCTGCCACTGCCACCGAGGCTTTGGGCCAATCTGATCCCTCATTGCTTCAGTTATCTCCTGGATTAATTGAAAGGATGAGACTAACTGATCTCTAGGCTGTTTTCCATTGCATGTCTAATGCCATGATTTTTATCAGTCAAGTAGTGGCCCACCTCTACTGAGTAAGTGGAAAGATCTCATGCGTGATGGGAAGGGAAATTTGCTTTGATGATAATTCCCTCCCTCAGTCCTCTGTCTCAGAACAGTCAGCTGAATCCTGACCAGAAGATCCAATCAATCAATCAACAAACATTTTTGATATGGCTACTATATGCCTGGTCCTGGGGATGGCAAAACTGAAACAGTCCCTTCCCCACCCTCCTCCTCTCCCCCAGAACCAGAAGCAAAGATCCATGATTCCAAACAAGTCTTTGAGGTTTAGGAACTGAATTAGGAATTTCAGGCTCTTTGGGACAAGGCTTCCTGGAGAAGGGTTTCAGGACTTGGTAACACACCGTATGAATTCAACAAATGTATATTACATGTTCATTCTTTGCCAGATGCTATGGATTTTTTTATATCAAACCTGTGATTTTATTGGTGTGGGGAGCTCCCAGTGAGGGATTTCCTCTTTCAGTGTAAGTTGGCATCTTCTTCACAATTAAATCTTAAAGAGATGCCAGGGGTTGGAGGATACTGAGAACTTTAAATGTCTTGCCCCCTGGTTCACATAGACAATATGTGTCAGAGATGGAATTTGAATTGGCTGGCTCTCTATCCACAATGCCACTCTGCCACTGCTGATACAAATACAAACACAAAAGTGCTTGCCCTCATGGTGCTCACTGGGTATCTCTAGGAGACAGAGGTAGCAGTGAGAAGGAGGCAAAGTATAATCAAAGACTCCAATAGTTGGAAGGAGCCTCAAGCCTGTATCTGAATAGGAATCTCTTCTATGGTATTCTCATCAGGTTGTTGTCCATCCTGTGTTTAAAGACCTTCAGTGATGGGGAATTCTGTACTTATTGAGGTAAGTCATTCCACTTTGGGATGGCTATCATCTTTACAAAGTGTTTCCTTTTGCCAAACAGAAATTGGCATCCTTTAACTTTTAACCACTACTCCTCATTATGCCCTTTGGAGCCAGGCTGCATAAATCTGGTCCTGCTTCCATGTAACAAGTCTTCAGATACCTAGAGGCACTTACCACATCTGCCCTGTTTTCTCCTCTCCTAATTAAACACTACCAGTCACTTCTGCTGATACACCATGGCCCCCAGTTCCCTCCCTGCTCTGCTTAGCATGTTGTGGCTATAGCCCAGCCTGCCATCCTCCCCAACCCTAGTCCAGGAGTCAGTATTTGAACAGGTTTCAAAGTAAATTCTGGGACCTAGATGGGACCTGCTGTCTCCAAGCTGCTCTCTTGGATATGAGTTTGCCACTCACTCTGACTCAGTTTTTGAAAGTGCTCTGTTTAATACGGAACTTCAGTTCTAAAAACAATCCCCCTTCCTCATTGTCTTAGCAGTGGGTTATAATAGAAATAGTTCTGGGTCTGGTGTCAAAAAGCCTCATGCAATCCTAATTTCAACCCTCTTGAACCAACCTTGGACAAGTCTCTTAATTTTTCAGTGTCTTGGTTTCCTCATCTGTAAAGTGAAGCTAATAACATCCATTCTATCTCACTGAAAAGCACTCTATAAGGTATGAACTCTTGTTGTTATTCCTTGCCAATTAGGTGAAACTAGGTCCTGGGGAAAAGAAGTTACTATCTCTGGAGAGTTGGCTTAGGACCAGTCCAGTCACCGTGAACCCCAGCCCTGTGTTTGACATTGGGATTGCAGAGGAGAAGGGAATGAGAATATAACTACATAATGACCTTCAAAAGTAAAACTGGGCTAGAAGAGGGTTCCCTCCACACTACACCTTCCAAGAGGATACATAACCCTTGCTTGAAGATCGCCAAAGAAATGGAACATCTTGTTTCTCTGGGAGTCATTTCTGAACTCTTTGGGATGGATCTACCTCTTAAGAAGTTTTCTGGATGTCCAGCCTGGAGATACCTCTTTGAAAAATGATCATTGTTTCTGTGGTTAGACGGAAGCAAAATGCTGGAGAAGATGGACATGGCCAGAGGTCCATGTGTCCAACAGAAGGATGGTGAGGCTAGTGAGGGGGCCAAGGTTCTCCCCTAGAAGTAGTCTTGCTGTGCTGGGCATGAAATTTTGTTTCTAGCCAATCAGAGAGATGTCTCCTATCTTAGCCACTACCATAAAAAGGAGGTTTTAATGAAGTAGAAAGAGCAGGACAAATATTTGCCAAGTACAGCTGACACACAAGCCTCCTGGTGCCTGGGTCCACAGGGGGCATTGCCTGAGGGTTTGCATCTTCTCCTGGCAACAGGGAGTCATGCACTCAGCAACGGTGCCTGGCATTCTGTTGGGGGATTGCCTTGAGCATCTTCTGGACAACCCTGCCAGACACATGTTCTTCCTAAGCCGACATCATCCCTATCTTTGTTCTTTCCAGGAAGGCTACATTGATAACCCAAGGTTGCTCAGATGAGGAGAAATCTGCCTCACCATGACTCTCGAGCTCACCATCATCACCCTCACCTTTATCAATGTCAATATCATCATAATCAATAACTCCCAACACCTTCATCACTCCTTACATATACTTTTTTGTATTTTGTCTACCCCAATAAAAGGTGAGCTCCTTGAGGTCAGGGATTGTGTTTTTGTCTTTCTTTGTGTCTCTGGCCCCTAGCACAGTGTTGCTGGATACTGGAGTGGTTTGCCCTTTCCATCCTCAAGATAAGGAAACTGAGGCAAACAGGGTTAAGAGACTTGTCCAGGGTTACACAGCTAGTCAGTGTCTGAGGCTGGATTTGCACTCAGGAAGGTGAGTCTTTCTGATTCCAAGCCCAGTGTGCTATCCACTGCACCACCTAGCTGCCCTACCTAGCACAATGCGGTCACCTTCAACTCATCTGGATACTTGTCCCGTACATTGTTTTCTCTCATCTGGCTCCTTCTTTAATACCTACAGACATGGTCACGGGTCCTCCGTTCTTAAAAAAAAATAATTCACTTGCTCATTCTATGCCCTCAAGTTTTCACCTTTTCCTTCTCCCTTTCGTAAACTCCTCAAAAACTCCTAGAAGAGTCATCCATGCTCATCAATTCTGGCGTCTCACCTCCCACTCACTTCTGAATCCCTTGCAATCTGGCACATGGCCACTTCACTAAGACTGCTCTCTCCAAGGTTACCAACCACTTAACTGCTAAATCCCATGGATTTTTCTCAGCCCTGATCCCACTTGACTTCTCCACAGCTTTTGATAATATTGATCACGCCTTCCTGTTGGATATTTAATAGGCTCTTGATTTCTGTAACGCCACTTTCTTCTTGTACTTGTCTGAATACTTCTCAGTTGACTATGGTTACCAATGTCTCAGTCTGTAAGTACCCAACAGCTATGTCCCAGGCCTTCTTCCTTCCCCGTGTAAACTTGCTGTCAATGCTCTCATCAGCTCCCAAGGGCTTAAACATCATCTCTAAGCAGATGACTCACAAATCAATATCTCTAATCCTCATCCCTTTCCTAAGCATCAGTCCCTCATTGGCATCTGCCTACCAGATGGATGTTTCTTGGGCATTTGAAACTCAACATATCCTTAATAGAGTTCTTTATCTTCCCTTTTATATATACATTTCTCTTAAGTTCCCCTATATCTGTTTTTAAAATAAAATTGTATTGATATCTTTTGTTTTTACTGAACTTTATTTCCTACTGTCCCTCCTTCTCTCCTTCCCAGAAATCCCTTATTATGCAGAAAAGAAGACAAAATCAGCAAAAATAACCATCGTATCAAAAAAGTCTACTCTTATATGCAGTATTCTGTACCTAAAAGAGGTGGCAGATGTTTTTTCTCATCCCAAGCTTCGTCATTATAATGGTAAAACATTTACATTGTTGCTGCTACCGTTCTTTCCCCTTACATTGTTTCAGTTATTGTGTGTAATCTTTTCCTGGTTCTGTATACTTCACTTCTCATCCATTCATATGTCTTCCTATGCTTCTCTGTATTCATATGATTTAAAATAAAATTTTTTAGTTCTTTGGTTCTTACATCACCATGTTTTTCCCCTGTATCCCTCTGTCACCCCTTCCCAGAATGCCATTCCATAATATTATTAGAGGGGAAAAAAAGAAAAAGTGAAAGAAGAGGAAAACCAATCAAAAAAATTGATCAATATGTCAAAAAAGTGTATATATTTTATACAATATTCCACACCTGTGGACCTCTGTCTTCTCATATCTCATATCTCTTCTTTGCTATTAACATTCGCTTTTGATCATTTTCTAGTGGTTATTCTCTTTATTTATATGGTTGTTAATAATTTGTATTTTTTGGCTCTTACTTTACTGTGCATCAGTTCATGTAAGTCTTTCTGTGCTTCTCTCTAGTCATCATGTTTATCATTTCTTAAAGTACAGTAGTATTAAATTACATTAATATAATATACTCGGTTGGCCATTTTCTAATCTGTAGGATTATGCTCGTTTTCCAGGCCTTTTCTACCATGAAAGTGATGCTTTCTTTTTGTCATTCTGGGGGTATATGTTTGGCAGTAGAATCTCTGGGTCAAAGAGTATGGACATTTTTCATAATTTCAAAGTCCTTTCCAGAACGGTTGGAAAAATTCACAGCTCTACCAACAGAACATTATGGTGTTTGGCTTTCTACAACATCTCCAGTGTTGACTATTTCCATTTTTTTTTTTTTTGCCTATTTTCTGAGTGGGAGGTGAAACCCCAGGGCTGTTTTGATTAGCATTTTTAAATTAGTGATTTGGAGCACTCCATGTAGTTGCTAATAGCGTGCCTATCTTCTTTTGAGAGCTGTCCATATCCTCTGACCGCTTATCTATTAAAAAATGAATTTTGCTGTATTTCTGTTAGTCGACCATGTATTTTGCATATCAGATCCTGATCAGAGATATATGATACAAAGTTTTCCCTCCCCAGCCCACCCCCAGTGAACTGTTTTCTTCTTATCCTAGTGGTATTAATTTCATTTATGTAAAAGCTTTTTATTTGCATGTAATTAAAATTATCTTGTATTTCACATAATTTGATTACAATGTAATTGAAAACTCAACTCTAGATTATCCTACACATACCTACTTCACTCCTATTCATATGCTGCTGAATGGGTCTGAAACTTGTACGGGGCCCACTACAAAGATGTGTTTGCAATATAAACTGGGCCCTCACTGCTACAAGAGAAATATTCATCGAAATGTTGTTCCAAACTTTCTTATCTCTTCTCAGTTTTTTTGTATGGGCACCCCTTGCCCATGCCCTGCCAGCTGAGATCACTGAAAAAAAATATTAAGACTCCTTTCTCTCCTTCTCATCTCATATGCTTTAGACACCTCCCCCACTCCACTTCAGTCTTGATGGAGATGGCACTTGTCCTTACCAAAGCCAATATCTCTACATGAACCTTGGATCCTAATCTTCCTGACTTCTCCAGAAAAATTGCACCACCGTCATCCTCCCCATTCTCTTTCTTATTTTCAATTATGTTATTACCCTTTGTCTCCTTTTCTACTTTCTACAAACAAGCCTACATCTCCCTTATCTTTAACCTTCATTAGGTCAGACTGCCCCTTCCATCTATTATTCTATCTCATTCCCCTCATTCCCTCCTTTCATTTCTTCAAAAAGTTGGATGTCCACATCCAGTGTCTTCCTTTCTTTTCCTCTCCCTGGTAAATCTAATGCCCTTTTATCAAACCTGAGTCTTCTTAATCTCTTTGCAATATTTGACATTGTTGACCACCTTTTTTCCTCCTGGAAACTCTGTCCTCTTGAAGTTTTTATGAACCTCTTCTATTTTGGTTCACTCCCCTATCAGACCACCCTTCAGTGTACTTTGTGGTTCTTCATCCAGGTCATGCCCACTAATTGTGGGTGTCCCCCCAACACTCTGCCCTGGACCCTCTTCTTTTTACTATCTCCGTAAATCTGTACTATCTTTTCTGGGTGTCTCATCAGTTCCAACGGACATAATGATTCCCAGATCTAGTTCCAGCCCTAGTCTCTCTCCTGAGTTCCAATCTCTCATAATCAGCTGCCCTTTGGACACCTCTAATTAGATGTCTCATAGGCGTCTCAAATTTAATGAGTCTGTAACAGAATTCGTTATCTTTCCCCACAAAACTTTCCCTTTTATAAACTTCCCTATCATTATTCAGGGCACCACAATTCTACCAGTGATCCAGGTTTGAGACATTTTCATAATTGACTCCTTCCTCTCATTAACCTTACAAATCCAGTTACTCCTGAAGCTCCTTCACAACCTTTTTTATATTTGTTCCCTTTTTTTCTCCATATTCAGCCACCATCTTAGTCCTGGCTCCCCATGACTTCTCATGTCAGTTGCTGCAATAACCATCCAGCTGGTCTCCATGCCTCAAGTCTCTCCATGCTCCTGCCCATCAGCTCCCTGTGTAACTTTCTAAAGCATATGTCTGATCATGTCACCTCCTGACTCAAGGAGCTCTCATGGCTTCCTATTACATCCAAGAGCAAATATAAACTCTTTTGTTTAATATTCGAAGCTTTTCAAAATCCAGCCTCATCTTATCTTTCCAGTTTTCTCATGCTTTCTTTTCTTTCTCCTAGGCTGTGTCCTGGTCCCTCAGGCTCAAAACCTGGAGCCATCCTGGACTCTTCTCTCTCTCTCTCTCTCTCTCTCTCTCTCTCTCTCTCTCTCTTTCTCTCTCTCTCTCTCTCCTTTCTTTCCCTTCCTCCCTCCATATCCTGGATGCCTCACTCTCACTCCAATCTGTTGCCAAAGTTAGCTGATTTCATCTTTGCAATATCTCTTAAACATATCCCTTTCTCTTTTTTGATGCTGCTGGACCTTCATTACCTCACACCTAGATTACTACAGTGGCCTGATGGAGGCAGGGGGTTCCTGCTCACCTCAAGTCTCTCCCCACTCCATTCCATTCTCCATTTAGCCACTAGTGATTCTCCTAAAATGCAGGTCTGATCATGTCATCCCTCTATTCAATAAACTCCATTGGCTCCTTATTGCCTCCAGGATCAAATACAAAATGCACTGTTTGACCTTTCCCTAACCTCATGGGAGGTTAACCCTCTCCCATCTTTCCAATCTTCTTACACCTTACTACCAGCCAGTGAGACTGACCTCCTAGCTATTCCACAATGAACACCCTTCATCTCTCTGCCCTGGGCATCTTCCATGGCTGTCCCCCAGGCCTGGACATTCTCCTTACTCATCTCTACCTCCCAACTAAAATCCTATCTTTTATAGGAAGTGTTTCTCAACCCCTCTTAATTCTATTGCCTTCCCTCCTTTAACTATTTCCTATTTATCCCACATATAACTTTGTTCGTATGTATTTGCTTGCCTCCCACATTAAACTTGGAGCTCTTTGAAGGCAAGAGATGTATTTTGCCTTTTTTTTTTATCCCTAATGCTTAGTATAATGGCTGACATATTGCAGAAGCTTAATAAATATTTATTGACTGGCTGATTGTTAAGATGTCCTTACACATCCAGTCTTCAAGGTCAGTGTCTTTGACTTTGTATGAACATGATGTTTTTATTTCCTTTTTTTTCTCTTCCAGATTTTCCTCCACTTAGTGTTTTTATAATATAAATTTGTTCATCTCTTTTGCATCTGAGAAGAAACTCTATGCTATCAATTCTTCTTTCCCTTGATTTCTAATTGAAGTTTTTCCTTTTTGTTTTGAGAATCAAGTTCTGACATATATTTATTCCTAACTTCTTCTCTTGTGAACTTTTTTCTATTTTGAGCCATTCTGAAATTTCTTGTTTTTTTCATGATCTCCTAGAATTCCACAGAATTCTCTGTTTTTTCAGGCTTTGGTTCCATTTTCCTTTGTTTCATAATATCTGTTATGAGAGCTTTCTGATCTCTTTGAGGATTTAGTACTCATCCTTCTAGCTTTAGGATCTTCTCTGTTGGTTTGTGTGCTTGTGATCTGAATTTTTATTGAATTTTATTCATCTTGAAATCTTTAGCATTTTAGCTTTTTCCCCTAATATTTCCCAGTCACTTCATTTTCCCCCCTCCTCTCTGTGCTGGTTAGTAAATTTCTCCCTGCCCCTACACCCACAACTTTCTGCAAAGTTGCCTCATCTTCTTCCTAAGATATTAGACTTAGGTTTCACTGACCTTAGCCCTTGCTGCTCTATGGGGAGGTGGCACAGTAGATAGAACACTGGACTGAGAGTCAAGGAGACCCGAGTTTAAATCCATGAAATCCATTCTCAGACACTTACTAGAGTAATCCTGGGCAAGTCATTTGGCCTCTGTCTGCTTCATTTTCCTTTGTTGATACATAAAGATGTTTACCCTTTTTTATTCTCTGGATTTGTGGATCTACACCTGGTCCATAAATCTCCTTGGGGAGGGAGGGTCTCAGAATTAATAGGGACTGGGAAACATGTCTAGTTTGCCACCTTTTTGGTCCCATGGCCCTTTTTTACATCCCTTGAGGGCATTGCTAACTTTCCAGTCACCCAGATTTGCAACCTTGGCATCCTCCTGAACTTTTCCATCTCACTCAGCCCCTGTCTCCAATCACTTTCCAAATCTTGTCAATTTTACCACCAGCACATCTCCCTTTTTCTGTTCTCTTCTCTTTACTTACACAACCACCAGCTACCTCCTATCTGGACTACTGCAGTAGCCTCTTAATTAGGAAAGGGAACAAGCATTTCTTAAGCACCTACTATTCACCAGGTACGGTGGTAAGTCATCATATCATTCCAATTGATTCTCACAATAACCTTGTGAAATAGGTGCTATATCATTCCCATTTTACAGTTGAGGAAACTGAGATAGAGGTTAAATGACTTACCTAGGGTCACATAGCTAGTAAGTACACAAGACTGAATTTGAGCTCAAGTCTCTGCTGACTCCAGGCTTAGTGCCTTAGCTCTTCTACCACCTACCTGTTCCTCTCCCTTTTCTAATCCACACAACTCCCAAAATAGTCTCCCTGGAGCATGAGTGAGAACATCTCTTTCGCTTGCTTAGGAGCCTTCTGGGGGTCCCTATTGCTCCTAGGTTATACTCCAGGTCCTTCAGGTTGGTATTTTAAATCTGGCTTCAGCCTACCTTTCTAGGCCAGTCATATATTATTCCCCTTTCTCACCCTCTTCATTCCAGCCAAACTGGCCTATTTACTATTCCCTGAACTGAGGACCCCATTTTCTGCTACCATGTTTTTGCACAAGCGGTCTCTTCTCTCCCTCACTGCACTCGCCCTTGACTGCAATGTCTGCGTCCTAGAACCCCTGGCTTCCTTTTGGGTTCATCTGATGTGCTTCATCCCATTGGAAGCTTTTTTCTTATCTCCTTAGTTGTTAGGATCCTTTCCCTTCTTAAATTCCCTTGGATTTGGCTATCCGATTACCTATTATGTCCCTGCAGTATAATGTAAACTCCTTGAGCTTAGTGACTATTTCATGCCTAGTGCTTACATTTTTTTAATGAGTTGAATAAGCATCATGATTCTTATGATCATTGTCATCTCTGTCAACAAAGAAACACCAGATTTGGATTCAGAAGCCTTGGGTTCAAATCCTGGCTCGGCCACTTATCACCTTCATGTCTCTTCTGTCGAAGAAAAAAGGTTGGGCTCAATGAACTAAAGGTCTCTTTACCTCTAGAAAATCCTGTGTTCCTGGTCACGGTCTTCACCACTATTAGCAATACCAGCACCTTGGGAGATACTGTGGTATAGGGGAAAGAACCTTGGATTTGGAGTCAGAGATATGGGTTCAAACTCTAGTTCTATAACTTTTATTTGTATGATCTTGAGAAGGTCCCTTGACCCCTCTGGACTTCAGTTTCCTCCTCTGTAAACAAGGAAATTGGACTTAATGCTCTCTAGTTTCTTCCAGTCCTCAAATTTATGATACTCTCAATGCCTTCATGGTCAATAGTTGCTGTTCATAGTCCTTATTATGTGTTCAGTATTTGGTGTAGTAGATAACAGTTGGAAGGAAATTGCCAACCCCCAGCCTCTTGGACGGCATTCACTAGTCACGACTCAGGTAAACTGAGGGGGCACTGGTAAGGCATGAACAAGGTGGTGCTAGGAGGAAGGGTTCCACCCCTATTTGCTCAAGGCTATCTCCTGGAATTTGGGAGAACAAAGAAGGCTCAAGATGTTTTGCTAACTAGGGGCTACGAGGCAGTATAGTATAGGGATTTCCTTATTAGGGCGAACTATTAACTGATAGGTCCACTAAGGGCTCTAGTGTAGGGAAAGAGATAAAAGCACTGCTTGCTGTTACAATACACAGAGTTGTTCACTATCTGATCTCCCATCTCAGTCATGGCTTACAGCTCACTCCATCAAGGCCAACCAGCCCTGCTGGTCAGATAAGGCCTGTTGGTCTGAGGGCTCGGGCCTGGACACCCTAACAAACAGTGTCAACCCTGGAGTCAGGATGACATGAGTTCAAATCTGGCCTCAGACACTTCCTCGCTGTGTGCCTCGTAGCAAGTCACTTAAGTCTGTTTGCCTCAGTTTCTTCATGTGTAAAATGAGCTGGAGAAGGAAATGGCAAGCTACTCCAGTGCCTTTGTAAAGAAAATCCCAAATGAGGTCACAAAGAGTAGTCATGATTGAAATAACTGAGCAACAGCGCTGGAGTAAATGTAAGGTAATACTTAGGCAAACTTATGCATGAAACAGGAAAAAGCAAGCATCAAATTTATGTTTCAGTTTTTCAGGTGAGAACAGTTGGAAGGAGGGAGTGATCAGGGTGGGCTGGAAAGGTTTCCATATGTGAGGGGGCTGGGAACTGAGTCTTGAATGACCCCGTCAGATAGGCAGAGAGGTATGGACAAAAACTCAGGATGTGTCTGATGTGTGGGGGAGGCAGTGGAGATCCCAGTTTGGACAGTCAAGGACAGATTTTGGGTTGAAGAAAAAAAAAAGTTTGCATGAAAAGATGGTACCAGATTGTGAGGGAATTGAATGTCAGCCTGAGGATTTTTAAGACTTCAGTACAATAGGCAAAGGGGAGCTGCTGTAGGTCCTTGAGCAAGAAATGAAGATGAAAACTGTACCAGGAGGATTAACATGGCTGTTGAGTGCAGGATTGATTGGAGAGATGAGACAAGACAGCAGAAAGACAATCACTTGACTGCTGAATGGAACAGTGAGTGACCAGAATAACTATCCCCAGTTGCTTCCTTTTCCATCCTCTAGCCTCCGGTTGGGTACGTCTGCCTCAGTTTCCTTCTCCTGGATGCTGATTGCAGGCTTCCCAAGGGCCACTTTGCCCATTCTCCTCCCTCCCCAAAAGTAAGATTGCTATCTTCCTTTTAAAACTAGATTGCCCAAAGCTTGTGTGTGCTCCATCTTCACAGGGAAGTGGTTTCACAAAGGAAACATGGTGTCCATCCCCCAGTGCCTCCCCCTTGCATCAGTTTTAGGCTTGTTGGGTGTGAAGAGGTAACAGGGCATTCTGGGAGAGATGGCCAAGAGACAGGTCAGGATCAGTGTTCCAGATCAAGGTTGGAGCTGGAGACTTTGACTGGGGAGGAGTCCTTTGGAAAAGGGCTTTTGGGAAAATCATTGCCTTCCCCATTATTCAGCTCCTTTCTTTTCAGGGCCAGGCATTGTGGACCATTCACCAGTAACACCTGGTGCTTGCCCTGAAAACACTTGTAGGGGACATACAGATGGCTGCATTCTAATGACTATCTCTCATTGAAGGAGGACAGAAATAGACAAAATGAATTATTTACATTCTCAGTAAATGAGGCCCAGAGCAAAATACCAGCCCACCCCACCAAGAACACAATTTGTGTTCAAGTCTCCTCTCTCCAGCCTCCTCTTGTCCATCAATCACTAGGGTGGGGTTAGAGATGGAAGGCAAGCTGTCTGTCTTTGCTTGGGTAGGGGTATGTGTGTGTGTGTGTGTGTGTGTGTGTGTGTGTGTGTGTGTGTGTGTATGTGTGTGTGTATAAGAGAGAGTCTTCTGGGACTACTATAATATTTAAATCAACAGAGAAAACATGCTACAATAGAAAGAGCACTGATTTGTAGTCTTCAAACTCTAGTTCTAGTACTAACTCTATGACCATGAACTCATTATTTCATTCTTCTATGCCTCAGTTTCCCCACTTGTAAAATGAGAGGACTAGAGACCACTAAAATTCCTTCCAGCTCTAAACTCTATATTTATACGATATTATATCAAGAGCAGTGGCATGAGGGGTGTGTTCAGGGGACCCGGGGGGGGGGGAATGCTAATGCATCATGGGACTTGAGCCAGCCAAAACAACAGGGAGCTTAGGGAGAGGGGCAGGAGGTCTGGCCCCTTCCTTCTCCTTCAGTTTCTTTGCCCAGGTCCTCCCAGAGTCTTGTTGAGGTGATGATGGAGATGAGGGGTTCCTGCTGCGCCAGGAGTCACCAGCCTAGTCAGGAAATGTTAGTCATTAAAATGCCTTCCCACAGTGCTATTCTGGAGCTCTCCAGCCTGTGCCTTTTTCCCACCCCAGGGGACAGCAGCTGCCTTGGAAATCCCTGGAGTGGGCTCCCCTTTCCTAGCCCAGTGAGTGATGACTCTGAATTCGCCTGAACTGCCTGAGTCGTCCATCCCCTCCCATCTCGGAAGTCAGCAGATACACATTGCAGATGCTATCACACAAGGGCACCTTTAATTAGATTGTATGGGAGCAAGACTAATGGGCTATTGGAATGCTATGGGCTTTCTCAAAATCTCCCTGCCATAGACTGTTGCCAGACACAGGGGTCCCTATCTCCCTAGCCCTAGTCATCAGTCACCAACAGACCCTTCTGGTAATAGAAAAACTGATAAAAGGTCCTTGGAAGCAGTAGCAGATATTTGAGACAAGATCCCAGGGAAAGCCTGGGGCTGACCTTTCTTAGAGGGAGGGAGATGCAGGGACCCGAGCCCTTGGACCATCAGGGGCTTGACTTGATCAGTCACATGGAGGGGAAACATTAGAGAAAGAACACTGTCCTGTCCTCATACTGTCTGGCAACGCCTCTGTTGATCTCTGTAATAGTTCAAAGAACACAAAACGTGCCTGGGAGTTAAGAGACCTGGGTTCATGGTATCATGGATTTAGAACTCAAAAGGACTTTGGCTCAGAGGGTATCTAGTCCAGCTTTCATTTTCTTGTGTAAACTTAGGCCCAGAGCAATGACATCTCTTGCCCAAGGTCACACATATAGTAAAAATGGGAGGTAGGATTCATCCCATCTCTGCCCTTCACTCTTTGGGTGACCTTGAGTAAATCCTTTATCTTCTCTGATATCTTCAGTGTTCTTGTCTGAGGAAGGGGCTGAACTAAATCATGTGTATACCCTTTAGGAAATACAAAAGATTTGCAAGGGGAGATTTTGATTTGATTTTTAAAAACTGATTTCCCGTAAGTGAAATTACAGTGTTTTGATGTGTCCTTTGAACAATGGGTCTCATTTTTACAATTATTTTTGAAAACTTATTTTGCCTCCATTTATTCTTATGTGCATATATATATATATATATGTATATATATATATATATATATACATATATGTATATATATGGTAACCTCTAGAATTTATTTCCTTTTAGATCAATTAGGGGTTACAAGGTGAAAGTCAAGGTAGATGAGCACCTGAAAAGTTTGAGCATTCAGAGAATAGGTGATCTCCGATGCCTCTGATGCCCCTCACAGCTCAAAATCTCAAGTCCTAAAGAGGAGGGTGTGTGTGTGTGTGTGTGTGTGTGTGTGTGTGTGTGTGTGTGGGTGTGGGTGTGTGTGTGTGTGTGAGAGAGAGAGACAGAGAGAGACAGAAAGAGAGAAAGAGACAGAGAGACAGACAGGGAGAGACAGAGACAGAGTCAGAGACAGAGAGAAAGAAAGCCTCCTCAGGGATGCCAGGGTCTAGTGGGTTTGGAATTCAAGAATATAGTTCATTTCCAGTACTCTAGTGGAGGATTACCAATCAGTCCCTCCCACCCATCCATCCCAACCCAAGCACATATGTGTACCTCAAAGCTGTCCTGCAAGTAAGTCCCTGCAACCTACAGTACTGTGTGGCTGGTGCCCATATGGTCCTCCACCTGTGACCAGCTGTCTTCACAGTGGTCAGGAAAACATTGCCAGCTTGCCAGGCTTGGCAGTGAGTGAAGGAGTCTAAGTCTGACATCTCTACATCCTAGCCTTTGATGGCCCAGAGGCCTCCTAGGGTACCAGAACTCCTCCTCCCTCTGTCCTGGCTGTCAGTCTGGCTTCAAAAGACGTTGTTTGTTGTTCCCCCACCTTGTGCTATTAGGGAAATCATGGGGGACGGGGAGAGGTTAGGTGGTATTCTGGGGATTTGGAAAAGGGACATCTTAGAATTGTGATAGAAAAACCATGGACCTGGAAATGCAGATGGACAGCAACACAGAGAAGCTTACATATTAATACCTCTCATTTCTGTAGTTCTTTAGATCTGAGGAAGCATTGTCCTTCTGAAGATCCTGTGAGAGAAGTAGGCTGAGTACTTGGGGGGAACTGGACCCAAATGTCACCAGTGCAGAGGGTTCTAGGGGAGGAACTGATTCTGCCAAAGCAGGACTATACCTTCTCTGCAGTTTTGCCTGGGGCACTGAGAGATTGATTAAAGTGACTACCCTGGGTCACACCAGGTATACTCACAAATGTTTAACCAGCTTTGTATGTTAGACACACTTTTACATTTAATCTGCATCATTCACATTTTTTTCACATCACCTTCTTAAGTCTAGGCAATCAACAAAACAATAAATTAAAGCAGTTGTTGATTTCCAAGGTGTAAATGCCCATGTTAAAATTTTAACAACCAGTTTCCCTTTTGAGCTGGCTCCAGGCTACCCCTGTAACAGCCAAATATATGCCAGAAGTAGAACTCAAACCCACATCATCCTGATTCTGAGGCCAGTTTAATGTGGTGCTGGGGGGTGTCTAATGGAGTTCCTCAGGGATCTTTGTGCTTGGCCTATGTTTTTATGACTTGGAGCCAATGACTTGGATAGATGTATACATGGTATTCTCATCAAATCTGAAGATGACATAAAGCTGGCACAGTGGATAATAGAGTCAGGAATCAAAAAAGCCTTGACCAAATAGAGCATTGGACAGTCTAATAAGATGAAACTCAGTGGGGATAAATGCAAAGTCTTGCACTTGTGTACAAAAAATCAACTTCACAAGCATAAAGTGGGCAAGGGGGAGGGCAAAGCTACACAACAGCTTGTCTGAAAAAAGATCTGGAAGTTTTCATAACCTGCAAGTCAATTGTACAATGTAGCAACCCAAATAGCTAATGAGATGTTAGGCTGCCTTAAGTAGGGCAAGGCTTCCAGGAATAAGAAGGACCTCATCAGACCTCATCTAGAATATTGAGTTCAGTTCTTGAGCCACAGTTTAAGAACATTGGCAAAGTGTGTGTGGGGGAGGTGTCCTGAGGAAGGTAGCCTAGAAAGTGAAGCACCTCAAGTCTATGTTCCTTGAAAATCAGGTGGAGGAGCTGGGGATGTTGAGCTGGAAAAGATAAGACTTGGAGGGAACCAGATGGAAATCTGTAAGTATC
This sequence comes from Potorous gilbertii, assembly GCA_028658325.1. NCBI lineage: Eukaryota > Metazoa > Chordata > Mammalia > Diprotodontia > Potoroidae > Potorous > Potorous gilbertii. Next base: position 498,049,625 of record CM053769.1, on the reverse strand, counting down.
CGAAGGGTGGTCCTAAGCAGGAGAGGTTGCTCTTGTTTTTTCTGGCCTTAAGAGGAAAGAACCAGGATCAAGGAAGAAGTCCCAAAGAGGAAATTGAGGCAGAGTGGCCAGGAAAACTTCTTAATAATAAAAGCTGTCCAGCAATAGAATGAATGGCTTACATGGGAGGAGGTGGGTTCCCCTTCCTTGGAGGTCTTCAGTCAGATGTTTGATGACCAATAATTGGGTATTTTATAGCAAGGATTCCTTTTGTGTCTGGGTTGGACTCGGTAGCCTCTACCATCCTTCCAATTTTCAAGAGCTGTGACTCTGTAATCTCTGCATAGCACTATATCCCTGCAGTTAGCTGCAGGGCTGCTCATTTGCAGACTTTCCCATGTTGCCTGGGGAGTACTCCCAAACCATTCTCATGTATATGTCTTGTCACCCTCATTAGATTTATAAAGGCCACATCTCTTCCTTCTGAATCCCCCACAGCTCAGCTCAGAGCAAAGGATGCAAGGCAGCTCAAACATTACAAGGTGACTAACTGTGAAAACTTGGGGAAATTGGGAACTGCCATGAAAATAATTGATATCTTTGGTTTTTACATAACCTTCATTTCTGAATATATCAAAATATCCACCTTAGAATATATCAACCTCTCCAAAAAAAGAGAGACATCCTTTATAATCAAGAATAAAAGAGGGAGAAAAAGTCCTACAAAACCAACCAACATATTAACTAAGTCTGACATCCATAGTCCCCTGCCTCTTTAAAAAATGGAGGGAAAGTGCATTTTCTCATCTATCTTCAGGACAGTTTAGTCATTATAATTAGGCAGTGTTTAGTTTTACCTTTGTGGAGTGGGGGAAGTGGCAACCTCACTTCAATTAAGGACTTTCAGAGATATGTCCAGTCTCTGAGTTTTTCATCTTTCCAATTTGTGGAATAGGGGAGAGTGAGAGTCCCTGCTACCTTAGGGTAGGGTTGAGGACCTAGGCCACAGGTCAGTGAGAAGGAGCTGGAGGTGGCAGGTGAAGTTCTCTAGGTTTCCGGCTCATGAATCCTTCCCTTTTGCCTTTATTAACATTTTAGTGGAGGGGAAGAGATTTATCATCATTTAAAGTCCATTCTCCTTGTTGTTCTGAACAAGTAAGTGTTTGCTTTTCTTGTCAATCATTAAGCATCTATTTAGGGCGTACTCTCTACCAGCCTTTGTACTAGGTACTAAAATTACAGAGACTAAAAAGGGCAAAGCCCCTGTTCTTGAGGAGTTTACATTCTGATCTACTGTCTTCATCAAATAGAGGCCCTAAATGGTCAACTAGCTTGCCCAACGTCATGTAGCAGAACTGAGACCAGCATGACCCACTTGGGTTTCTGCCAGAGTTAGAGGGATGAGGAACTGAATGATACTTGGGTATCCAGGGCTTAGAGGCCAGTGCCTCTCACCACCACTGCCTGCATCTTTAGACCCTCTTAACCACAAAGGGAAAAGAGGATGGAGTAGGGACAGCCTGGGCCACTTAAGGAATGGATTTGTTCCTGAAGTTTGTGATCCAATTAATGGGAGATTAAATTAAGTGAGAAGCACTCATTCCATTCCCTCTAGAAGATTAGCCCATCCAGATGCATGGTGGGGGTGTGCTTAGGAGCTGGCATGTATTATCCTAAGGCCTGATGTTAGCTTGTGGGGAAGGGGAAGGACAGGGAGAGATGGAGGAAAGTGATTTAATTTAGACTGTCAGAGCTTGGAAGGGATCTCAGAAACTCTTATTTTACAAAGCAAAACAAGATTCAAAATTGTTACATGACTTCATCAAGATCACACACAACTAGTCAGAATCAGAGGGAGCCAGGACTGTAAGCCATGGTTCCTGACTCTGGGTTCAATGCCCTGGCCAATTTTCTCCATGCCTTTTTGCCCTAAAGGAACTAAAGCTGAAAGCAGTTTCCTCAACTCCACTGACCTCTCTTAAATCCATCCTAGAGTACTTCCCAGCCCTTCATTTCTTATGTAGGAAAAGATGCCAAATTGAAACATGGAGTGGGAGGAAAACCAGGAGACCCAAAGAGTGGAAAGAAAGTTGGGGTGGAGCAGCAAGAGTAGTTCCTCTATCCAGAGCTTACAGGCTTTTATTCTTTGCATAGGACTCTGTATCTCCAGCCTCTTTGCCTTTGCATTGACTGTCCCCTCTGCCTAGAATGCCCTCCCTCCTCTCCTCCACCTCAGTATCCCTGACTTCCTTCAGAATGCCTTCTACAGGAGTTCTTTCCCAATCTCCTAAATTGCAAGAGCCCTTCCTTCCAAGGTTCTACTCTGTATGTATTTTGTATGCCCCTAGCTGTTGGCATGCTGTCTCCCCGATTTGAACACAAGCTCCCTGAAGGCAGGGGCTTAGCACAGTACTTCACATTTAGTAAGTACTTAACAAATGCTTGGTAACTGATTACTTTTCATATGTGTACTCCCAGTGTTTAGCATTATGCCTGGTATACACTAATGCTAAACAAATCTTTGTGGATTGATTGAACTGGTCTTTATGGAGTGTGCTGTATGCCCAGCCCTGTGTTATGTGCTGTGGGGAACACAGAGGAAGGAAAAGGAAACTACCAATCCCAACTCACCTCCATCTCCAAATTCAGAGGGTCTGTCTTCTTTTGTGTCCTCAACTGCTGAACTGGACACATAATGTTTATGCCTATTCTTGTTTTAATTCAGTTTGATTCAACACATATAATACAGACAGTCTGCTCTCAAAGAGGTGCTAATAGTCTTATACTGAGGGTTCAATTTGTACACATGAATTGGAATGGGGAGAGGCCTTAGGCAGGGAGAGTGATTAAAAGTATTGCAGCAATCCAGGCAGAAGATGATGTGAGCCTGAGCTAATGTGATGGTCATGTGAGGAGAGAGCACAAATACAGGAAATATTATAGAGGTTGAAAAGGCAAGCTTTGGATTGGAGAGGTGGGATGAAGGAGAGCAAGGATTCTGGGGACACCTAGGTAGGAATGTGGGAGGTCAGAAGAATGGTGGTACCCTGGTCAGAAATAGGGAAGCTGGCAGAAGGCTGGATTTGGGGAGAAAGAAAATGCGTTTGTTTTTGTTCATGATGAGTCTGAAATGTCTTTTTGCACATGTTGAGTAGTATGAGAATTATTAACATTTTCTCCATGACTTTCTTTGGTCTAGACAATCAACAGAACAATAAATCAAGGCCTGATTTATAGCATTTGCTGACTTCTAAGGTGTAAATGCTCACACTGAAGAACCTAACAATGGGTTAAGAGGTGACTCCATTATGGCTTTGGGAGTGCCTTTTGAAGACAACACTCTGTAGTTGTGATTTGTCAGTAAGGTGTTTCAGAGGAGGGGGAAATTAAGCCAGATCTTGAAAGAGGAGTAGAATTTGGAAAGGATTATGGATGGGGGAGGGAGGAGAAGGGAAGGGATGACATGAGGAAAGATTTAGAAGTAGTAATGAAGAGTGTATATTGGGGTAAAGGTTTGGTAGGTATGTGAAGACACAGAGGGGAGACTGGCAAGCATGGGGCACTGGGAGGTGAAGGGGAGATCATAACTCTTCAGTTGGATTGAGCCCTTAGAGATTGCCCTGATCCAAAATCTCCATTTTACAGATGAGAAAACTGAGAGGCCCATGGAGTGTCAGTGACTTGCCCTAGGTTATATAGACAGTAGGTTTTGGGGGACATAATTTGAATACAAGTCCTGTGATTCCAAAGGCAATGACTTTCCACTATGATCTCTCTAGATCACCTAGTGAAATCATTCATTTTTATAGATGGGAAAACTAAGACCAAAAAAGGGAACTCACTTATCCATGGTGACGCAGGTAGTAAGTGACAAAGCTGAGATTTGAACTCAGGTCCTCCCACTTCAAATCTAGCATCCTTTCCCTGCACCACATCGATTTTCGCAGCAAGTCCCCAATGTTAGGGACTGTTCTGTTTCTGTCTTTATGTCCCCAGAATGTGATATGCAATAATGGACATTTAATAAATGCTTTTTAATTGAATTACTGTGAAATCCCTTGGCCTGATGATGATGCTGATGTTAAAGATGAAAGTTGCACTTAGATAAAATTTTAAGGTTTGTAAAGTACTTGATATATATTACATATGAACATACTATACATGCCTATACATATATACATATGATGAGGAAAACGAGACTGAGAAAGTTAAATGACTTAGGGCCATACAATATCTGAGACATGATTAAACTCAAGACTAGCTGATTTCAAGTCCAGTGCTCTATCCCCCATGGTGCCTGGCTGCCTAGGGGATTTTGTGGCAGTGGAGAAACTCAGAGACTGGGGAAACTTTAGGGATGAGGGAGGGAGAGAAGGACTGATTGAAGAGTTCTGGAGAGGGTCTAGGGTTTCTCCCTTCCAAAGCTTCATTTTGTCCTGCAAGGCTGATCACTCTGACTTCTCTGCAGCAGCCCAGGGCAAACCATTCAGTCAGCCATATTCAGGTGCTGATGGGCACAGTGAAGATATATGATATGCTTGTAGGCACAAGCATACTCAGCCAGCTTTCCATCCTCTAATGTCCTCTGAAGCTACTCTGTAGCTGATGACTTATTTTCTACTCCTCAAAAGCTTCACACAGACAGACAAAGATGTGGCAGACTGAGGGGAGAGGGGGAAAGGAAAGGATATTTGGGCTTTTGACTCTGGGCAGCACCATGGACAGAGATCACAGTGGTTCAAACCTCATGGTGATTGGCCTCTCTGACATGAAGGGCTGAAAGTCGAATTAGATTCCTCAAATATTTATTGTGTGCAAGGCATTGTAATAGACACTGGGAATACAAGGCAAAAATGAAACAATTCCTACCCTCATGGAGCTTTTGTCTACTGGTGGGATCTTTGCTAAGGCAGAAGGAGGCCAATCTATCAAAGGATGTTGGTCCAGATATCTTGAGAACATTGGGTACACCATGAATTTTGAGCAACTTATTGATGCAGCTAAGGTCACAGCACTGACCTTCTGCCAGGTCTGTCTGCTTTCACCGAGTCACAGGCTGATCCCTTAAGCCTGACCATAGATGGAGCCCTGCCCTGGGTCATACCAACTGAACAAAAATGTCCCCTCATGAAATAAAGGGGATTGCTTAGCTTTTAATGGATTAATATGACCTTGGGAAAGTCATTGAAATCTCTCTGGGACTCAGTTTCCTTATCGGAAAAATGGGAACAGTAAAAGTAACTCCCTATTCATTCCTACTACTATAACTAGACAATGAAGCTAAGAGTTAGGCTCTGTTTCTTAGAGATAGACATGTTGTTCATTTATTTTTCAGTCACATTCAACTCTTTGTGACCCCATTTGGGGTTTTCTTGGCAAAGATATTGGAGTTGTTTATCAATTTCTTCTCCAAATCATTTTGCAGATGAGGAACTGAGGCAAACAGGGTGAAGTGACTTACCCAGGGTCACACAACTAATAAGTGTCTGAGGTGGAATTTAAACTCAGGAAGATGAGTCTTCCTGATCCCAAGCCCGATATTCTATCCACTGTACGACCTAGCTGTCTCCAAAGATGAACATAAGATAGAGCATTTGCTTATGCTTTTTTATTTATTCCTGTCTACCCCCCTCTTTTGAATCTCCATTCTTAAAACTGATACTAGCCAAAGAGTTTTGAATTTGAAAATGCAGATTCTTTTAGGAAGGAATTTACCTTCAGACAGGTAAATAGAGTCATCAGAAGCATTCTCAGGACTGCTTTAAGCAGTGGTATCATGAGGAAATTGACTCTCTGGGGCTCCATATTGACTTAGAAAACACTAACATTATCTATGTTCTATTATACTTTTATTTATTTGGTTAAATATTTCCCAATTACAGTTAATTTGGTTCTTACCCCGCTCTTGTGTAGCAGCCTACCAGAGGAGTGTTTGACTCCTCTGGTGACAGGGATATGTTGGATCCAGCTCCAGTTTGCCTTGTGCAAACACTACAAATCAGGACCTTGTTTATTATTTTGTTGATGTCCAGACTCAAGGAGCTAATGGAGAAAGTGTGAATAATACTGATTGAACTTAAGTGTGTCCTTCCCCCATTCCCCCTTTCCCCACATCTGGTTGTTAAACATTTGTAGATGGTGGTGACGTTAGTTATTTAAAACCTGAATCACTGATTAGAATGAATTTCTTATAAAGGGATACTTACTGTTGAAGAGGGGAAGCAGAGGTGGGGCACAGAAGAGCAAGGAATATGGGCTCAGAGAATTCTTTAAACTCAGTTTATCTCCTTGTCACTAGTAATTTAGGGGAAAGGTTTGGCTCTGGAAGGATTTTGAAACTAAAGGCCAAAGTTCATTCATTAATTCAACAAGAATATATTAAATACCTACTGTGTGCCTAGTACTATGCTAGGTGGTAGAGAAATTATCCTTGCTGTTAAAGATTATACATTCTGCTGAGGGAAAGACCATAGATACAAAATGAATACAAAGGATTTTGAGGGAAGCACTAATAACTAGGGGTGGGACAGGTGTCAGGAAAAGCCTTGTGTGTAAGGTGATGCTAGAGATGAAGGTTGAAGGTAGCTGGATATCCCAAAAGACAGAGGGGAGACTAATAACCCATTCTCTCCAAAGGCTTGGAGGGAGAACGACAAAGAAGCCAGTTCAGCTGAACTGTCCGGTGTGAAAAGGAGAGAAATAGGCAATAAGACTAGAGTAGTGGGTTAGAGTTAGCTCGTAATGGGTTTTAAATGCCCAGATGAAGAGCTTGTATTTGATCCTAGAGTCAAGGCATTTCTGGAATTTCTTAAGCACAGGAGTGATGTGGTCCTACTTGGACTTTCAGAGAATCCCTTTGACAGCAGTGGGGAGGGTGGATTCAGGTGAGGGCAGGCTTAAGCAGAGAGACCAATTAGGAGGCATTTGGAATAGAGGGTTGATGAGGACCTGAAATTAAGTGATAGCCATGTGAGTAGAGAGAAGGGAATGGATTCAAGAGTCCTGTGGAGTTTGAGGATCTCTTGTTAGCTAAGAACACCTCTCCTTCCTTTTCCTTCCCTTCCTAGAAAAGAAGGCATGTAGGTACCATGGGCCCATTGGGGAGCTGGGGTCTCTGCTTTGTGTGTACTTTCCCTGGAGTAGGAGCCAGATGAGAAAAGCAGGATCAACAATGACTTGAGAGTCTGGCCCATGACCAGATGTCTTGGCTCTGCAATGGAGCATCCTTCCCTTCTGACTCCCAGGCTTGGGGCTTTATCCAGTTATTCCTTGCTCTCTGGGCTGTCCAGGGGCTGTTAGGGAAGCCCTGGCTCTGTCACTTTCACCTTATCTGAAATTTCCCCCCAGCCTTAGCTCTCAGGGTCTAAAGGCTGATCATAGCTAATCGATGCTTACATCCTCATCACTGTAAGGACCCAACAAGACTGGGAACAGAACTCTGTCTCTTCCTTTTCCTGTCTCTCTCCTAGCATGGGCTAGGGTCATGGGATCAGAGATCTAGGGATCAAAGGGATTTTAGAGCTCATTTGCTCACCCGATACAGCCTCTTCCCTTTAAAAATGAGCCCTCACAAAGGAAAATGACTTGCCCAAGGTCATACAAGTAGTAAGTAGCAGAGCTGGCATTTTAACTCAGGTCCTCTGGCTCTGGATTGCAGTATGCAGCTAGGCCCACAGAAGGTCTAGATACTTAAGGTTATCTTCTTGAAATGCCACCAGGCTTCATTCTCAGCCTCCTGCTTGACCCCCCGACCTAGTTCTTGCCTTTGGGTCCCAAGCTCCTCATCAGTGGTAGTTTGCCGTATCTGACCCATCATGGTCCTTCCAGCCATCCTCACACCACATCACTTAGTGTGCTTCCTGTCCCTTTTCTTCATTTCTCCTCCATTTTTTCTGGGATCAATAATCAAACCAACACTGGCCTTCTTGAAAAGGAATATTGCATGTGGAAAGGACATGCTAGTCTATTGACCTATTGACCACATATGAGCCTTGGAACTTTCCATTCTAAAACATTCCTCCTTGACCATCATCATCATATTTATGATGTCTTTTTCTTAGCATGACTCTTTTGTTTTGTATTTGTATATCTGATGCATAGTAAGCTCTTAGTAATTACTTTTCATGGATGGATGGATACATGAATGGATGGATAGCTTGATTGACACCTTCCTAGTAAGCTGACTTCCACCCTCTAGTGGAATTTACTGTATTAATATCCTCACCCTTCTTGTCTCCTCCATTTTCCCCTTCCCAAGGCTGGGATGATGGGCAAGAGGACCTGGACCTAACATTTTCAGAACCTGAGTTACCATCTCCACCACACTGGTTGTATGTGTCTGCCCTATTAACATAACTGTAAATTCTTAACCTTCATGTGTTTGTAAAAAACTTTCTACTATGTCTTTGTTCCCCCAACAGTTTGTACTAAACTTTAGGAATATTTACAAGGAAGGGAAAGCTTGGATATTAGTTGTGGGATTTGATTAGCCAAGCTCTCCTTGACCCAGTCAGGAGAATAACATAGTGTTGGAAAGGATCTCAGAGATCACCAAGTTCAAACCTTACCTGAAAAAAGAACCCCTCACACCATCTCTGAGAAAGAGCCTAGATCCTGAAGCCTCACTACCTCCTACAACAGTTCATTCTACTTTTGGATAGTTTTAATTGTTAGGAAACTATTCCTTACTGTCTGAGGTCAGTTTTAATGCTAGTGACTTCTCTGACCTTGCCTCCAAGTTGTCTCATATGTATGCACATATTCAATATATACATATTTGCAAATATATCACATATATATGCAAATATGTATATCATCCTTATACATAGTTATTTTCATGTTATCTCCTCCATTAGATTTTGAGTTCCATAAGGGCAAGGACCATTTTTACCTTTCTTTGTGGACCAGAGACATCAAGGATGGTGTTTTAACTTACATGTGAATTGGATTTAAGTGAGGCAGAGTTGTGTAGTCATCAGTTTCACTTTCTCTTCCTGTGTTATTGAAATCCAGTGGTAAGACAAAAGTTGAGATGATTGTCAATAGCCCAGGATGCACTTGGTGATAAAGTCGCCTTCTAGGACAGAGCAGACCCAGGATGCACTAGGTGATCAAGTCGCCTTCTAGGACAGAGCAAACCCAGGGTGCAGTAGGTGATCATTTCGTCTTCTAGGACAGAGCAGACCCAGGGTGCAGTAGGTGATCATTTTACCTTCTGGAATAGAGCAGACCCTGGGAGTAGAGTCCAGTTAGACATATGGGCTCTTATCCAAGTTTTCTAAACTGTAAGCAAATTCCAAATCCTCCTGCTCACCTGGGATTATAACCTCAGTCAATCATTCCTATAGTTTTCCCTAACCTGAGTGGCCTCAAAGCCTCTGGAGAGAGATTGGACTTCATATATCATGTCCAGGGCATTCCCCCCAGGAAGCAGCTAGTCCCTGTCCCAGCATCTTGCAGGAAGACAGCTTGGGTTAGGGAGGGATGGGGCATAGTGGAGAGATCATTGGCCCCTGAGTTCAGGTCCCAGCTCTGATATTTGTCAGCTATGCAACAAATGAGTTAATGAGCTTCAGTTTTCTCTTCTGTAAAAGAAGGATAACAATACATATCAGTTGCTATATGAAAAGCTCTTTGTGACGTGTAAGGTTGTATAGATAAGTAAGCTATGATTGCTGTCAGGTTGAGGAAATGGGGGCACCCCAGGCCTTGGTAACTGAAAGACAAGATAAAAGGGTTGTAATTGAGCTAAACCAGTATCTCTCCTCTCCCTACCTCCATCCCCAGTAAGGTGGGAAACCACTCTGCAGTAAGTCACTTCTGCTACCTTCAGGTACTTCATTCTCCAGGTCAAAGCTTACGCTTTCATTCACAGTATAGGGCAATGCTTCCTTCCCCTGATTCATCCCCTCTATCCTTCTCTTTCTCTGAAGGAGGGTGGGCAAAGGGTGGATTTTTGGATCAAGGAAGAAATACCTCTTGGTTCAGGAGGAATAGCTTTTATGTCCCTCCAGGCCAGAAGCAAAGCTGGGATTTCCAGGACCTTGAACCAAGCCCTCTGGGCCTTATTCCTTCACTCATGGTCCTCTGTCACCACGGTAACTCATGCCAGATATCTGTTGCGGATAGCCCTGCCCACAGGAGGTGAGGGAGCAGGAAGTCCACATTGAAACCAATGATGAGCTCTAGATGCAGTCACTTCTGGGCCCTGCTCCAGGAGGCTGGGCCCCTAACTCAGGAATCTCTATAGCTCGCAGCCCTTTTCCTAAGCCCCTAATCTGATAGATAGACTGGTCTAAGTTGTCTCTCTAAAGAGACATATTTGGGGAAAAGCATCTCTTACTTCCTTGTAGCCCTAGCCAGAGTTGACAAGAGAGAGTGATGAGCAGGATGGGATACCTGGATACTATACAAAGTCCCCAGAAGAACCTCAGCCTCCCTCAGTGAATGTAAACTTCCTTCCAGAAGAACGTAAGTACCACGCCCCCAACAGAAGGTAGTCTGTTCTCCCCCAAATAAAACATAATGTAAGCTCCCCCAGTGAATGTAAGCTTCGGCAGAACAGGAATTGTCTTATTTTTATCTCTGTGTCCTGAAGGCCTTACTTGTGGCAGATAATAATTAATGTTTGATGAGTTGAATTACTCACTTGAGGCCTCTGGTCCATCCTCGCCCATCTCCTTACTGTGGCATTTCTGTTTGTACCATCATCCATGTGCTGCCTTGTCCTTGTACCCTCTGCTCCAGAATATCCATCCCCTTTAATTCAATTTGACAACTCAACAAACATTTATTAAGTATCTGTTATGTACTACAACTTATGCTAGGTACTGGAGCAGATCCTTTGATACCAAAGATGTTTCCATGATCTCATCAACAAGGACCATGAGTCCTTCTCCATCAATATGGATTGCAAATCCATGCTTGCCTTCTCATCTTGCATAATTCTTATCCATGTAAAGCCTTCCATAGAAGGTTTGCCTAGCACCCTAGAGGCCTTTTCTGGGCTCTTGCATCCCTTGAGAACACTAGTGTTGGACTATCCATACTCTGTCTACACATACAATTCAACTTCTATTCTATTATTACATATAGTAATAGGTAATATTGGAGGAGATCAAAAATTCAGGAGACAGTCTTTGTCCTTGTGCAACATATACTCTAGTAGGAGAATATGTCATATGTATAATTTCCTCAAAAAAGTTTCAAAGACTGTGACCCGTTGCCTTGGATATTCCCACCAGTTTTACAGATGGTGACCCATCCATGTCTGTCCTTCCTGTGTGACTCTTGTCCATGCCCTCCCATAAGTCTTCCATAGGCATTCCCCAATATGGAAGACTTCATCACTTTCTCCTGACATCTTGACGGGTCAGTGAAACACTTGTCTGTAACCCTGTCAGCCCTCACTTTCACCAGCCCATTTTTTCTTCCTACCTTACACTTTCTTCAGGATGTTTCTTTACTCCTGTTCTTTGAAGTTCCTTTTTGGTTATATGTTGTGCCTGTTACATTCACTCTGGCCTCCCTATGGATTGTCCTCTGTGTGACATTCATTTTTACCTCTTTGGAGTCTGTGACCTTCTACATAGCCACACAGCAACACCAGGAGAATTGTGGCATTAAAAAGATGAACGGTCGTTTCCATGGGAAACTACACAAATGACTATCACAAAAATAGGACAAGATAAGTACATAGAAAAGGTACAAAGTGTTATGTGATGACCGAGGAAGGAAGAAGAATTTCTGACTGGGGCCATCAGGGAAGTTCTCATAGGGGTCATGACAATAGAAGAGTGATGATTCTTTAGGCAGAGGCGTTGAGAAGGGGCATTATTCTGGGCACAGGAAAGATATTAAGCAAAAGCATAGAGATGGGAAACTGTGGGATCATGTACAAAGTATGATGAGCAATCCAGTCTAGTTGAAAAGTGGTGTGAGAGGAATATGTCCCAATTTGAATCCTTTCCAGCTTTCAAGGCTTAATTTAATTCCATTCAATTAACCATTGCATTGTTTGTTCGTGACCCTACGTAGAGTGCTGCTGCGTTGTTGCTCAGTTGTGTCTGACTCTTCATGACCCCATTTGGGGTTTTCATGGCAGAGATACTGGAGTGGTTTGCCATTTCCTTCTCCAGCATGTAGACCAGTGGTCTAGCTCACATTCCTTCACCTCCAGGAAGCCAAGCCTGACTACTCAAAGCCCACAGTGACCTTTCCATTCTCTGATCTCCCGTGTCTGAATCACACACTACTGGCCTTGTCCTCTCATCGTTTTGTGTGAGAAGATTTTGTTTCCTTTCTAGACCAGCAGCTCTTGAAGGGGAAGGAATTCGTATTTCTCTTCTCCTGTCTGTCCCCGTCCCCGCACAGCTTCACACAGGGCTGGGCTAATAACAGACCTATCGATAAACTGTTGGAGGCTGATGGATCTCTTGTGACCAGCTAATCATGAGAGTCACACATGAAACCATGCTAATGGCTCACATTTCCCTAATGTTTTAAGGTTTACAAAGCACTTTCCTTAACCAGGAAAGGGGAGAAGCATTTTCTTTTAGGGGTTGCTCTGTGCCAGGCACCGTGCTAAGCCCTTTTTGCACTGATTATCTCATTTGATCCTCAGAACAACCTGGGAGGTAGATACTGTTATTAGTATCCCCATTTTACAATGGAGGGAAACTGAGGCAGACAGAGGTTAAATGACTTGCCCAGTCAGGATCACACAGCTTATAAATTTCTGAGGCTGGATTTGAATTTGGGTCTTCCTGACCCCAGACTTGGCGCTGTATTCACTGAGCCACATAATTGCCTCACTAGGAGCCTATCAGTTAGGTTATACAAGTTCTTGTATCCCCACTTTATAGATGAGCAAACCAAGGTTTAGAAAGATGAGGAGGCAGTGAAGCGTGGTAGAAAGATCCTTGGAATACTGATCCTTTAAATAAGACACAGGTTTGAATCTTGACTGTTATAAACTACCTGTGTGACACTTACTTACCCCTGTGACATGGAAGTGTGGGCAGTCACACTTACTGGATGACCTTGGGCAAGACACTTAACATTTACCTGCCTCAGTTTCCTTAGCTCTAAACTGGGATATTTATAAAGTGCTTAGAACAGTACCTTGCATTTAGTAGGTATTTAATAAATGATTATTCCTCTTCCCCCAAGACTTGAACTATCTCTCAACTACCCACATCCCTGGGGCAGGAGAGTTAGAAGAGACCTTAGACCTCCCTCCTCTCGTTTTACATTTGAGGAAACTGAGGCCCAAAGAGACAAAGTGACTTGAGACAGATTGCTAGAATGGGATAGAAGCTGTAACTGCACTTCAGATCTTTGTTTCCCAGGTCAATTTCCCTTTCCAGTGTCCCATACAATCATCTCACAATCCCTGACTCATTTCCCTATTGTCTCATTGCCATCTTCTTTCTTTTCCTCCTTTAAAACAAGAAGGAAACAGGCCAAATCCAGTCCTCCCTTTTCTAGGTGATGCTCAGCATTGATTGGACAATACCCAACTTCTTACTCCAATTTCCCTAGACTGCTTGCTGGTCTGAGCATTGACATACCCTTCTTTCCCCATAGCTCACCCAAAATTGAAAATAAGGGTTTTCCAAAGAGCCTTCTTGATACTTTTTCCCAATTAAAGTCTATTCCAAAAACATTTATTATTGACCTACTCTTCATGAAGCATCATGTTAACTAGATACACATACCAAAGAGAAAAAAAGAACCTGAAAAATACAGACCCTGCCCTCTAGGCTGTTTGGAGGGGAAGACTATGGTATGTTTTTATGGGAATAATCAAGAAAGGCTTCTCATAGGAATTGATACTTAAGCTAAAACTTGAAAGAAGCTAAGGATTATGAGAAGTGGAGGTCTCCTAAGCCTTTCAGAGTTAGGAGGCACCCTATTCCAAGGTATAAAGTCAGGAGATGGAATGCAGAGTTTGAGAAATAGGAAATAGACTATTTTGGATGGAATGTGGAGAATGTGAAAGGGAGCCAGACCCTACCCCATATAATCAGGATCATAGCTTTAGGATTGAGAACTAAAAAAGAAGACCTAAAGAATCATCTAGTCTACCCACCCCACCCCTATTTTATCGAGGACTAAACTGAGTCCCAGAGAGAGAAGCGAGATTTCACATACTCAGTGAGTATCAGAGACCACAACCCTAGACTGTGTTATATATTAAGGATAAAGATCCATGCAATGAGGCCGTCTAATTTCTTGAGCAGTGCGGGGCGGGGGTGGGGGGGGGGGGGGGGCCAAGGCAGAGAATGAGTATGTGCCAAGCACTGTGTTAAGCATTTCACAAAGATCTTCTCATTTGATCTGTACAATAACCCTGTGAGGTAGGTCCTATTTTTAATACCTATTTTACAGTTGAGTAGAGGTTAAGTGACTTGCCCAGGGTTACACAGCTACTGTCCGATATTGAAGCTGACCTCCACTCTTTCTTACTCCAGGACCAGTGCTTTAGCCACTGTACCCTCTAGCTTTCTAGGATTATCCATTTGGCAGCTATGTGGAAGATGAATTGGAGAGGAGAAAGGTTGGATGTGGGCAGATCAATTAGGGAAAAGGAAAATGGCCCTTGGTTCCAGGAGAAGAAGTTATGATTCATTCATTGTATTAGAGTATGGTTTCTCCCTGATAATGTGATTTCTATGAATCTGGATGCTTTATATTAAGAGGATTTTGCAGGAATCCAAGAGAGAGATAATGAGGTCCTGAATTAGGGTGGTGACTATATGAGTCAAGAGAAGTGGATGGATATAAGAGATGTGTTGTGCAGATAGACTGATTGAGCCTTGGCAGCCAACTGAACATGGGAGTAGTGAGGACAGTGTTGAAGATAATTCCTAAGTTTCAAATCTAGGTGAAGGGGAGGAGGATGATGCCCCAGACAGAAATAGGAGAGTTAGGAGGAGGAGATAGAGGAGGAAACATGTGAGTTCTGTTTTGGGCTCTTGAGTTTGTGATGCCTATGGGGCACCTTTGGGAAGACGTCCACATCTAACCTCTCTCTCCTTGTAACTGACAAATAGATATTCTACAAGCACAGTGCTCAAGAAATGAGATGGCTGCAATGGGCAGACTCTTATTACCTGTACTTTTCTCCTTCTTACTACAGCCCTAAGACTGTGGTCCCTGATATTTATCAGATATGAGACCTTTAAGAAATTCATTTCTCTGGGACTCAGAGAGAGGGACTGAAGAGATCTATAGATTTAGAAGACATGTACCTGGAATTTGAACTTTCAGATGCTAGCTAGATACCCCCAAAGAGAGAGTATAGACCAAGGAGAGTGTCAAAGAAAGACCCGTAGGCTATGGCTGAACGCAGGGGCTGGTTCTTGATGGTCCTATGATGGACCAGTTGGACAGGTAGGAAGAGAACCAGGAGAGAGCAGAAGCTGCTAAGGACTAGGGAAACAAATGGAAGAACTCACATTCAATTTCAGGTCTGTGGAAAGGCCTGATAGGGAAAAGCTCCAGTGGTTCGATGCACTGCCTGGAGGGTCTGAGGGTGTAGGGACAAGACAGGTAGACCTATCATCCCTCTGTTTTTCTGAGAAGACTGTAGACGGTGACACAGTGCTAGTCCCTAAGCTCCTCTTTATTCTTACATGGAATTGGCAGTATGACCATTCTACCAATGAGTGGTTGAGGTAGAATGAAGGCAAAGGTCAAGGCTATGGAGGTTTCTGAAATTGGGTTCCAGAGCATCTGAGGGGACATCAACATGGAAGTTAAAGTAAGGACTGCTTTCAAGTATTAGGTATCATATCATACAATTATATATTCCCACCAGTACCAAGGGAAAGAATATTTCTTCACATTTCCTCTCCCTTCCCCCTTTCTTGACATTACTACAATTACTGCATCCCTCTTTCCATGTTGAGAGTTCCTGCCAACCCAACCTCTATCTGTCACCCAATACCAGGGTCATTTTTTTTACCTGATTGATAATACTTCCATTTTTTGGTCATTAGTTCCTTCATCTATGAAAAGGACTAAGAGTTTTGGAGTCTATGAGGTTTCTATCAGCTATAAATCTATGAAATTATGATCCTGTGGAAACTCTGGGGTTTCTTTGGTGTGGAATCTCCTCCACCAGGGCAGATCAAAGCCCATTTATAAGCAGATCACAAAACACCTATTACTTCCCTACACCAATGTAACCATAGGTCCAGTCTCTATTATTTCTCTCCTAAGAGGGATTACCTGGGGTTCAGTAAATGACTGGCCATGGTCACATGCCTAGTATCAGAAATAGGCTTTCAAACCTGGTCCTCCTGGATCTGACATCAGAGCTCACAGCCCTACACACACACAGCAGGCACTTAATAAATGTCTAATTAAAGTGTATGTTGAACCAGACTTAAAACTTCTGACAAGCAGGAACTTGGTTTAATTTTCATTCTAGATCCCCAAAGGACTTGTGCTTCTGTGAGTTCACTAGTGACTTGCAGACAAATTGAGAAAAACTTTGAAAGTGGAAAAATCATGATGTATCTCTTCCCTTTGCCCCCTGGCACTCCTATGCACAGATACTCTGAGTAGCCTGGAAGGATGAAATCTGAGAGCTAGAAGGGTCTAGGTCAGGGGTTCTTGACTGGGGTCCCTGAACTAACAGGATAGGTTTCAAGGGATCCATAAATTATGATGGGAAAGGTGGCATCTTTCTTTATTTCTAACTGAAGTTAGCATTTCATTTACTTACTTAAAATATTATTCTGAGGTGTCCATAGACTTTATCAGGTGCTAAAGTGGTCTATGATACAAAGGAGATTAAGAACTCTTCCCCACCCCCGTTTTGCAGAAGAGAAAACTATGACCTGGAAAATGGGTATGCCTTAAGGGTTACTCTGAGAGGTCACACAGCTGATAAATAGAAGAGGCAGGGCTTACACTTAGATCTTCTGACTTTGAGCCCGCTAGGAAGGGGCAGAGCTGGGGCGAACCCAGGGCATAGAATCTCTAGGACCAGAAAGAGCTTCAGAAATCACTTACTCCAACCCCTACCCCTCCTCATTTTACAGATGAGAAAACTGATGCCCAGAAAAATGAAGTTATTTGTTCAAAGTCACACAGACACCAAATGACTGGGGCAGGATTCAAACCCAGGTCCTGTGGCTGCAAACTCAGCTCTCTTTTCATCTCACTAATCTTGCCTCTGTCTCGTTTTCTTTGTTCATTTGTAAACTCTTTAAAAACAAGGACCCCTAGCTGGTTTTCATCTTTGAATCCCTAGCCCCAGCACAATGCCTGGGGCATAGTAGAGGCTCAGTAGATTCTAATTGAATTGAATCCTGGCTGGGGACTCTTAATTGGACACCATAACTCCCGGGTCCTGACTTCACCACCTCTGCTCCCTGTCCTCCTCCCCCATCTACACACTGGGCAGAACCGGGCTGCAGTATATTTAGCCTTGGAGAGCGCCCAGCCACCTCTGACAACATCCCAAAGGCAAAGAGTTATTTTTAGAGAAGTAACCACAGCTGCTAACAAATATATGTCCTTGTGTGATTGGCCCTGGAGCCCATGGTGGGGGACGGAGGACAGGAACTGGTTCCCTCGAGACTGGGAAGGGGGAGACAGGTATCTTTAAGCTTGGGTTTGAGGAGAGGTGGTGGGGCATTGAAGGATCAGATCCAGCCCTTAAAACAACTTGTGTATCCTGGGGCAAGTTCCTTAATAATGCCCTACTGTAAAATGATAAGGTTGGACTATTAACACCTATTATGTGCACCGTGTTAAGTGCTAGGGATACGATGGAAGGTATAAAACTAAATGATTTCTGAGGTCTCTTCTACCTCTCAATCCTAAACTTTACTCCTTTATGGGTTTGTGCTTTCGCCTGCAAAATGAGAGAATTGGATTTGTTGGTCTCTGAGATCCCTCCTGCTCTAGGTCTCAAACTGGTATCTGGGTTCAAATCCCACCTTTGACCCTTACTGCCTGTGTGACCTTGGGCAAGATGCTTAACTTCCTCGTGCCTCAGTTTTTCATCTATAAAATGAGAGTGTTTGGGGGGAGTCTGGTCTCCTTAGTAACATTGGGCTCTTCCAACGAACTGGAACTGTTTCCTCTTCTCCCTTTCAATCAAAACATTCCTCAGAGTAAGGCTAGGCACCCAGTAAAATCCTTATTGTGTTACAAAGATTTTTTCCTAGAGCTGTGGGGGTAAGAAGGCAGCTCTAGGGGTATCAGCATGTGAAGGCAGTCAGGGTGTGAGGGATCAGGGGATGGGACCAAGTAGTGCAAGAGGGAACATGGAGGGAGGGTGTAGAGGTTCCAAGAGGACCAGAGGATTAGCTCAGATAGGGCCCAGGGACCAGGCAGAGAAATTTTTCCTACTATTAGGGAATATATGTAAATTAAATGCAAATCCCATGCAAAGGATGCACTTGGGTGCATTGGGAGCCTTCCTGACCAGGCAAGGCCAGGCTTTTCCATGGCTGCTCTTTAACCCTCTTCTTATGGCCCGACAGATCTTCCACATGACCTATGATCTGGCCAGCGCCGTCGTCCGGATCGTGAACCTCATTGGAATGATGCTTCTGCTCTGTCACTGGGACGGCTGCCTCCAGTTCCTGGTACCCATGCTACAGGACTTTCCTGGGGATTGCTGGGTGTCCCTCAATCGCATGGTGGTGAGTCCAGGCCCTTCACCAGCAAGAGAACATGCTGGGGACCTCTTTCAGGGAATGTGACCTGCCTCACAAAGTCACTAACTAGAACATAAAGTCTTTTTAGAGTTGGAGGAGACCTCAGCAGCCATCTAGTCTAAACTGTACCTGAAAAAAATCTAATATTTTATCCAGAAATCTATGATTTGCCAAGTGCTTTACATACTTTATCCCACTGGAGCCTTACAACCCTATGAGGTAGGTGCCATTATCATTCCCATTTTACAGATAAAGAAACTAAAGCTGAGGAGTTAAATCTCTTGCCTAGGGTCACAGAGCTAGGAAATGTTCAAGGTAATATTCAAACTCAGACTTTTCTGACTCCAAGTCTAGGTATTCTATCCACCATCACACTCAACTGCCTATTGGGGAGGGCAAAATTATAATCCATGAATCATTCAGTCAATCAATAAACATTTATTCCATTATACTGTCCCCAGTAAGTGGCCTTTGGCTTGACCTTTGTTTGAAGACATTCAATGGGGGTTGAGTCACCCATAGCCTGCCCCCTTTCTACTTTTCTAACCCCCTTCCAGTCTTACCTTTTCCAAAATAAAAGCCCCTAGTTCCTTCACCTGCTCCTCATCGGACCTGGACTGCAGCACCCTTGTGGCAACCCATCTCTTCAGTGCTGAATTCACTGTGCCCTCCAAACCCAAAGGAGAACTCTAGGACTCTACAGCAAGAAAGGCAGTCTTAGAGGTGGGTCATCCCAGTCCCTTTATTTGACAGAGGAAAAAAGGTCTGCAAGGATGAATGCCTTGGCCAAGGTCACCCAGTAAGCCTGTAGCAGCACAAATCTCCTCATTCAGAATCCAGACTTGTTAGTACTACAGACCCTAGGATTTTAGCTCTTCCTTTCTCCAGATCTCCCCACCAGGTCTCATACAGGGGCACATCTTCATTTGGTTTCCATATTGGCACCCAAGGCCCTGCCTAGACACCCCCTGGGGTCACAGCCCACTCCCAAGATACTTGAGCCGGACATCCCAGACTGATAATAATAGACTGGCGGGCAGAGCCATCTCTAGGGGTTATGGCACCTCAGGTAGCTGCAGGGCATAAAATAGTAGAACTGTGGGTATAATGGGCTGGGGGTGGGGTGGTGGCTCATTCTCCGTCCTTGCCTGGAGACAAACCAAAGGGTGGGTTGGAGGGAAGGTCCCTTACTGGATGCCCTCAGCTTGGGAGGGGATCCCTTGAGCAGCCGGACTTGGGACCCTGAGGCTGAGTGCAAGGATTGAAGTTGCCTTGGTGAGGAAGCTTCCTATCCCCAGATGGGGCAAAGCCATGTTCATTCCGTGCTTGTTCTGATCCCATTGGAAAGATTTCACATTTTTCACAATGCTTTCACATTCAACATTTTGTTTGATTCTCACAGAACCCTTTTGGGCAGAGAATCTTCCCCTGGGCTCCATCAACATGTTTTAAAAAATATTTTTGGTAACTATTTCAAAATAACTTGTTTCCTTTGTAATCCTTTGTATTTTATTTTAAGCAATTAAAGACATTATTTGGAGAAGGGGTCTATAGACTTTACCAGGCTTCCAAGGGACTTTATCATAGGGGGAGCTGCAATACTTACTAACCCCATTTTACAGGTGACATAACTGAGGCTTTAGAAAGGTTACATAGTTTCTCTAAGACTGCAGAGCTAGTTTTGATGGAGCCTGGACTGGCACTTGGGAGAGTTTCTGGTCCAGTATTCTGGGCTTGGTCACTTAGCTTCCTAGCACAGATAAACTCCACTTGGCAAAACCACTTAACATAAATTTTACTGGAGAAAAAAAGACAAATTGTGAGTATTCCCCAGACCCAAGGATTCCCTGCAGGGTTTCTGGGAGGATGGTGATCTGACCTGCATCCTTCCTGAGTCCTGAGGGGCATCAGCTAGCTCATGACTCCTAAGTATGAATAAAATGGGGAGACCATGAACCAGGCCCCCCCAAACCTTGCTTTACCATCAGGGAAAATTAAATTCCACTTGCTAAATTCCACTTTTCAGACTCTGATATGGTCTAAAGGCAAATCCCAAGTTCCAAGGGGGAGGAGAAAAACCTTTGAAAGACCAAGAAAAAGCCCGGGAGCCATATTCAGCATCAAACACTCTCCTTACGGAAAAAGTCTTTTGATGAACTAAGTGTAAATGAATCAGAAACATATGAATTGAATTTCTCTTGAATTCCCTCGAGGCTCTGGCAATTAAGAATGGAAGCAGCTGGCCTAGGGAGACCAGGAGTTGGCTCTGCCTGGTTGGGACTGGGAACGGCCCACCCTGGCAGCCTTACACCACCTGTTTGTCTGATGGCATAGCCCCAATGACTGGGCTTGGCCAACTCTGACTGCCAGGAGATCTGGCTCCTTCCCTCAGGTCAAACACAGACCCACTTAAATGGCCCTGAGCAAGTGGCTTCATACTGCCCTCTCTTGGGCTCAGTTTCCCCATGTGTCATATGGATGCATATCTTGCCCCTCCCTCCTTCAACCAAGTAGAAAGCCCAGTAATAGATTGAAGAGATCTGAGGCCAACTCTCCTCAATTTACAGGACAGGAACCTGAGTTTGAGGAAGGAAAAGGGACTTAGCCAAGGTCACATGTTATAACCATTAGAGACAGGCTTTGAACCCAGGATCACTGACTCCAGAGCCAGAGCTATTTTCTCTAAACCAAGCTGTCTTCCATCAAACATGGAGATGTTTTATGTCCATGAGAGACAAGGCATCCTGTCAACCTGTGCATTATCATCCCAAGAATGTCACTTTTCCATACTGATTATACATAGAGAAAGGGCTTATTATATATTTATCCCCAGAGACATGAGCTTTCAGTAGTGCTAATGGGCTTGAAGTTATCTGTACCCTTCACTTTGTCCCCTCTATAACCACTGATACTGCATTTATTCAAACTCAATAAATATTTATTAAGTACCTACCATATGATATGGACTGTGCTGGATACCATAGAGACAGAGACAAAAAAATGAACATCTTCTGCCCTCAAAGAGGGCATTCTAATGGAAGAGGGGCAGACAGATAAGAAAATACCAGGCAGTTTGAGGAGGGAGGGGATATCAGTAAATGGGATGGGGAAAGTAACAAGGATGGTGAAGGAAGGCTTCCTGGAGGAGGTGTTACCTCCAGAGCCCTCCAAGAAGATAAGATGTTTCGTTGGTCTGGGGTCAAGATTAGGACTTAGGTTGTGACCAGAGTTAGAGTCCGAGATCACAGGGTCCTAGTTTTAAAATGGGGAGGAACCTTTGAAGCCAGCTAGTTCAACTCATCCTTAAAGAGGAGGAAACTGAGACCCCAAAAAGAGGGATAGTAAACAAAAGCCAAAATATGATGTGCGGGTAAGTCAGACTAGAATTGAGGGTCAGTGTGTCCTCAGAATTAGGGATTTGTAGCTCTGTGTCTGGGGTTGGGGGGGGGGTCAGTCCGTGGTCCAGGTAAGAGTCAGCCTTTAGCTGGGAAGGAGAGTCTCTGCATTAAAGCAAAGGACACCCATGAAAATCAAACACCAAATCCTTTTCCTCATTAATGCACTGAGCTAAAAGACTGCAGGTGATATACAGCAGCAAGAAAATTGGTCCCATACAATTCCCATAAGGGAGTCGCATGTGCTGTGAGGCACAAAGGGTGTTTCTAGGGGCAGAAAAGAGTGGAAGCAAAATGAGGGGAAAGTTTTCTCTTCTGCCTGTTTGGGAACTGTTTCTGGGGTCACTTACAGATTAATGGTCATTAATAAAGCCAATGAGAGATCTTGGTACAGGGAGCTAAATATGACCACATAGGTACAAGTGAGCCTTGGTCAGATGAAACTCAGGGCAGAATTATGGCAATGGAGGATCCCAGGGGAGAGTGGGTGCAAGCTTGATTTACAGAAGCAATAAGGCACAGGTGTAGAAAACATGGGGCTGAAGGGCACCTCACAGTCCCTAGCTGTGGGAGTCCTTTAGCATGGTTTCCACCAAGGGTGACTCATTACCCATGAGTTGCTCCCTTTCTCAGCTGAGTTAGCTCCTTCAGTGTCTCCCCCTACCAGGTTGACCCACTCAGGCTAGGCCAATCAGCTCACTCAGTTACTACTCCAGCCTTGGCTATTATTTAATTCCTATGACCTTCAGTACCGACTCTGGGTTTTGTAGACCTCCAATGGCTTTTCAACTTACAAGGATATAACCTGGTCAGTTCTACCTCTCAATGCTGACCTATGATCAGGGAAGAATAAGCAGAAAGAAATGGAAACTATGCCTTCACAGGAACATGGTAGCTTAGTGGGCAGATCTAACTTGTGACTGCCCTTCCCCTACCCAGTGGCACACAAGTCTTTGTTGAAAAACCATGAGAGAGCAGAGTAGGAGATGGTCCTTTTGTGTGCGCTTTTAGGTCCAATTCAGCTTTCTGTATCATCAGACATCCATGCTCTTTGGACCACCAGAAGACTCTTTGTTATTCCATTATAGCAGAGCTTCATTTACTCATACATGACCAGAAGAAGTCCCCCACATGTTGTATTGAAACCAGGCAGGAAATATTGCAAATGCTCTGGAGTGGGGAGGGGAGCCCTTCCATCACACATGCCTGGAAACAAACCCAATTCAAGCTTTGATTTGCTTATCTGCAATGACAGTTGAGCAAGGAGAGTAAGGGAGCAGGGAGACTACTCTTGGATGCCAACAGAGCCTATGGGCTGTCCATCATTCACTCTTCTCTATAACATAACTGGCTCACCTTCTTTCCCATTCCTTCATCTCTCCTGAATGCCACTTCTCTTAAGGAATTCTTCATTAAGTAACACACTGTATGTAGTCTGACCTTACCATGTGCCTCTGAATTACATACAACTTTAATTCTTCAGAGACTGTTGTGTTTCATGACTTGTATCCACAGAGCATCACTGGAAGACTGCTGATGTTAAAAAAGGTATCCTTTCTCCAAAAAGACACTTGGGACTGTGGAAAGTATAAATATCAGTGACTCTCATTCTCCTCCTCCTCTGGCTCATCACCATAGGGCCAGATGCTTGGTGATGAATTCTTTGGCCATGGAAATCCTCTGAATCAAATTCTAACTGAATGTCAATTAGGTATTTGCCTATATGAAAATCCATAAATCTAAGAGGTGGACAAGATCTGGAGGTGAAATGCCTAGTAAAGAGTATTTTGGTGAGGGTCACAGGAGAAATAAGCAGAGACTATGTTATGAGGAGGGCAAGTGCATACCTGCAAATGAATGGAGGGATTGCCTAAAACTGATATGGCAAAATATAGTTGTGTGTGCAGTGAGGGGGTTGGGGGAGGGGAGTGGTGCTTTGACTTTCTCAATATCTATAAAGCAGATACAGCTGACAAATTCTTGACTTACTTTGCTGATCATTTCATCCTTCAGAAGGTGGAGAAAGCCAAGTGGGGAACTGCTATTCTCAAACTGATTGTGATCAATGAGGACAAATTGTTTGGTAAAACAAAAATGACAGGAACCTTGGGAGGCTGTGACCATGGGATATTAGAGTGAGCTTATGACTGATGGCTAAGGGAACACCCTGCACATCCTAGACTTTGAGAGAGTGGATTCCACAGTTCACAAGTAAGGGAGGTCAGATTACGATGACCTGGGTCTCTAAAAGGGCATGTCTGCCACGGTGGATAGAATGGACACTCCTTCCTTACCTTCAGCACCTAGGATCCTTTATCTCTTCCTCAACTTTGCTTAGGTGCCTTTTCCTCCTGGACATCTCCCTAGATCCCCCTAGTCATTAATGCACTCTGCATCCTTATATTACTTCGATTTTATATTCTCTGTTTACACCTTGTATCCAGTACATACTTGAGCTATTTGAGGTGAGGGTCATTGATCTTTGTCACCGCATTCCCAATGCCTAGCCAAGTGACTCACCCATAGGAGGAACTCGGTAAATGGTCTTTTGATTTGGATAGAACTAAATTGGCTCTAGAGGAAAGGGAGTTTTCCAAGAATGTCATTCCCATTATGCAATCTCACAACTAACTAATAAGGAAGAGAAAGGGAAGACCCATACGGCTATGCAGGAAGGTCATTCATAAACTCATTTGTTTAAAGGATAATCCCAGAAAGAGAAGAGAGGCAGCTAGATAGAGGATGAATACAGATAAGATTCTGGGTCCTATAGGAAAACTGCCAGGTGAGAATATGCGCATTATAATTAATGCTAAAGATAATGAAAGTCATTTTTTTAAAAATTGGGGGCAAAAGAACAGCGCCTTCCTGATAACAGAGAAAAAGTAGAATGCTGAAGTCTTACGTTGTTTCTCTTTTCTCTCTCAAGGAGAAGAACTTTCAGACTAGTTAAGATGGGAGGGCACTGAAGGTTTTCAGGGAATTGAAATATGAGATAAGAAAGGGAAAGAGAAGAGTCCTTAGATCTGGCCAAAGTTAATCCTCAGACACTAAAATACCTGGAAATATTCGTGCTGAACTCTCAGTGATATTTGAGAAATTGTGGAAAGTAGGAGAGGTGCCCAAAGACTGGAAAAAGGCAAATGTTGTTTGGTCATTCCAATGTCTGACTCTCTGTGACCCCATTTTGTCATTTTCTTGTCAAAGATACTAGAGTGGTTTGCCATTTGCTTTTCCAGCTCATTTTACAGATGAGGAAACTGGAATAAACAGGGTGAAGTGACTTGTCCAGGGTCACCCAGCTAGAAAGTGTCTGAGGCCAGACTTGAACTCAGGAAGATGAGTCTGCCTGACTCTAAGTCCGGTGCTCTATCCACTGCACCACCTCACTGCCTGTTTCAGTTTTTAGGAGGTAGATATTTCCAAGTATAGGTCAGTGTGCTTGACTTTAACTCCAGAAAAGTGCTAGGGTCTAATCAAGAGCAAATCACACCAGACTTAACATTGTTGCCTTTTGAAGACAGTCTATATCCACCCAGGGACAGCCATAGAGTATATCAGCTGCAGCTTAGGAAGACTTTTTGACAGATTTATCATGATATTCCTGTGAACAATATGGAAAGACATGGACTGAATGCTAATCGGAACAGACCCAAAGAATGTTGACTGAAGGATTATTGGCATCCTGGAGGGAAGTCTCTAGTGGAGTGTCTCAAGGCTTTGTATCCTACCCCAATTCTGTCCAATATTTTAATAAATGACTTCGGTGAGAGGATTCTTAGCAAACGTGTAGAAGACAGGAATCTAGGAGGAATATCTCGTTACATGATAGAACTGGTATCTAAAAAGATCTTGACATGCTAGGACAGTGAGTGAGCTAAAGATAACAATATGAAATTTAATAGGGCTACATCTGGATTCAACAACCAGCTGTAACACGAAGGGGGAAAATAGGTTGAGAAAGGAGTTCATGTGAGAAAGACCTAGGGGTTCTAGTGGACCACAAGCTTATTACAGTCAATTATGGTATATGGCCACTAGAAGAAAAAGTATGACCTTAGACTGCATTAATGCGGGAGGCATAGGGTCAAGAACATAGAAGGTGGCAGCCCTGCCTGATAAAGGATAGAGTATTGTGTTCCATTCAAGGCACCAAATGTGAGAGGGAATATTGGAACCATGTCTAGAAAGGGTGGTAACTGGGATGGTGGAGATCATGCCATATGGGGATGAGCTGAAGGAAGTAGATGTTTAGTCTAAAGGAGAGAAATCTGGGAGGCAGGTTGCATAATCATTGCCCTTTGAGTATTTGAAGAACTGCTATGGAAACTGTCTTCTGTCCTTACTTAGCTTCAGAGGACAAGCAGGTGCCTCAGAAAGCACCTAGAGAAAGAGAACGTGCATTTATTAAGCACCTATTCTGTGCCAGGTCCTATGAGAAGCATTTACAAACACATGGCAGCTGGGTGGCAGAGTGAGATTCAGGCCAATTTGGATTCACATCCTCAGATCTTTGCTAGCTGTATGATCCTGGGTCAGTCGCTTAACCTTCACCCACCTCAGCTTTTCCTCTTCCAGGCCCTGTGCTAAGCCCTTCGCAGATAATATCTCAATTGGTCTTCACAACAACTCTGGGAGGTAGATGCTATTATTGCCCTAATTTTACAATTGAGGAAACTGAGGCAGACAGAAGTTAAGTCACTTGCCCTGGATCACAGTGGTAAGTGTCTCGGCTGCATTTGAACTCAGGTCTTCCTGACTCAAGGCCAGTGCCTGTACTCCCTTACACCCTTCCCTACAGCCCTCTCTTCTTCAAGACACTACTCAAGTACTACATTCTACAGGAAGCCTTTAATGATTCCTCCTCCCTCCCCATGAAGCTGCTAGTGCCTTCCCTCCCTAACTACCTTAGTCTTATATTTATTCCTCTTATATTTATTCTATATACTTAAAAATGTCCTCCCCTTTCCCAGGCTCCTAGATTGTAAGCTTACAGGTAAGAATTGTTTCCTGCTCTGTCTGGCACACAAGAGGTGCTTATTAAAGTATGTTGATTGACTAATTGATTCACAGAGAAGCAGATTCTGCCTCAAGTAAAAATCTCTTCACAACTAGAACTGTCCAAAAAAAAAAAAAAACCAAAACCCAGCAGGACGTCTTAAGGAATTGTCCAGTGAGGAGTTCAGGCAGAGGTTAGAATACCACTTGTCAGTGAAGCTGCAGAAGGATAGACCGGATGACCTCAAGGTCTCTCCTTCCCGACTCTTAAGAATCTGTGATCCCTTTACCTCTGATCTAACATTGAGATGCAGTGGATTTCACTTTGTAGAAGGGTGTTTAAAAGGTCAGTTTCCTGGTATATGACCTAATGGATATTGATGACTTGTAGATATTGACATAGTTTTGTTAAGTTTGCAAGGAGGGTTTTGTGATATAATGATCTCCAAGCTATCATTTAAGTCCCCTACCAGCCCACTCCATTTTGAGGCTAAGCTATAAAGGTTCCAGGGGCATACAGTGAGTGAGGGTCTGAAGTGAGATTTGAGCCCGTCTTTTTGATTGTATGCCACAAAGTTCAATGAGAGATATCTGGCTTTAAGTGGAGAGTGATTAGGCAAACTACTAGTCGCTGAGGGAAAAGAGAAGGTCAAAAACCTTCATTTGCAATGCTGTCTTTACAGAGAATGGCCCACATGTCAGCCCTGCTCCCGCCCTGTCTGCTAGTCTGACATGGAAGCCTCTGCTGGGAAATAGACAATTCAGGGGAATCAGAGTGCAAAAATAAGTCATAGGATTGTCCCCATTTTATGTTTCTAACTCACAGAAGCAGAGCTTTGCCTCCTACCAGGTGTATGACCTCACTCCAACAGCCTGGGCTTCATTGGCTGGGACAGAACAGAAATTGCTTGTTGCTGCCACCATTACACAGCAAACCACATGGTCCTTGAGACATTTAACCCTTTCCCTCCTCCCAACTCCATCCCTATTCCTGGCCTTTTGGAAGATAACTGCCTCCATCATCATTTGAGATTTTTTAAAATTCTGAGTTTTTAAAATGTAATTGTTACTTTCCAGGACTCCTTCCCTTTTCATTGCCCCACTCCTTCCCATCCCCTCCCCACTGAACAGAACCCTCCTGATCTGTCTATGGTGGAGTAAACAAATCAGCCTGCTGGCCACATCTGACAGGGTACTCCTGACTCACAAGAGAAAATATTCAATCCAGCTGGTTTTAGTCTCAGCCAAGAGTTTTCCCGGGGAACACAGGCACAGAGTGGCCATAATTAACATAGTACAGTTATCTCTTCCCCACTGTGGCTTTCCCCGTTGAGGTTTCTTTATACTGAGATCAGCATAAGAAATTAAATGGGAATTTGGGGAGTTTTGTGTAAGCCGCAGACAACATGTGAAAGCCAGCCAACGATGCAGAGTTTAGAAACTCAGAAGTACATAAAATAAATGTATAGTATTGTATAATATTGACATATTTTATCTTTTAATGCCATAATAATTCAGATTTCTTCTCTAGTACCAATGGAGGGGCCAAATAATTTTATGCGGGTTTTCCAGATCACTGGGATGCTGCACCACTAAGCCCCATGATGTGGAAGGGATAACTATAAATGAAAGCTTTGAAAGTTGGGGAATCAAATATAGATCATAGCCTTAGTCAGATAAAGCTTGTGGCTAGATTATGCAGTGGGAGGGTTGGCAGCTTTCAGGAGGAATGCACCCATAGGCCATCACCTTTCCACAGAGAGGAGAGAGGCATGAACTCCTTTCAGGAAGTGGAAGTCTCAGTTGCCCACCACCAAGCAAAGTTCAGAAACCTTTCACAGCTGTCTGTATTTTTCTTTACATTCTAGTGATTAACATATGGATTGTCCTTCTTTCCCTCTGCATCAGTTCATATGAATCTTCCCTGGGAGGTTTTCCATGCTCTTTTCTTTGGTTTGAGCTCTGTTATTTCAACCCTAAACCAGGTGCCTTGTCCTGTGAGAGTGGAAGATAATGTCTGCCTCTCTGTCTGTCTGTCTTCAGAATGACTCATGGGGAAAGCAGTACTCCTATGCCTTGTTCAAGGCCATGAGCCACATGCTCTGCATAGGTTATGGAAAGCAGGCACCAATGGGCATGTCGGATGTCTGGCTCACCATGCTTAGCATGATCGTGGGTGCCACCTGCTATGCCATGTTCATCGGCCATGCTACAGCCCTCATCCAGTCACTGGACTCCTCACGGCGCCAATACCAGGAGAAGGTAAGTCTGAGAGGGGCCCCTGGGCTCAGCAAGGGTTCTCTGGGATAGCCCTTGGGTGATTGGCAAGATAATGACGTTAACAGCTTACCTCCCAGTAATTCTTTACAGTCTACAAAGTGATTTTCTCTCCACCTTTGTGTGAGATAATAGAGGAATCCAAGAATCAGAGAGGTGATGACTAGTAAACAGGAACCTGCAGTTTTAGCCTGGGTGTCCTGAATCCTACACTAGTGTTCTTAGTGATGAGCATGTGATTTGTCATACCCTATTGCTTCTTGGTTTTTGGTGTTGACATTTCTAATACTAGGAGGATTCCATGGTACATGGTGCTCAAGGCAGTCTGGGAAAAATCTGGGGTAACCAGTCCATTGACCTTTTCCTGGGGTGGGAGAGGAGTCAGTTCCTCAATAAGTGTTTACTGAACCTCCATGCCCCAGGTGCTGTGAGGGTCACCTTGAGGGAGCTCATGGTCTAATTGGGAGACTGATGTGCGCATGCAGCAGGCAGCTAGTGGGCAGTGAGGGACAATTGAAGACGATTCTACTGTCAGATCTTAGAGGAGAAGAGGACTGTGCAGTGCCTGGAAGGATGGGCAGGGTGTAGCTGGAGGAGAGGAGAGTGGGCATGAAAGACTTAAGGAATAGCAGACGTGAAGAAGAACAATTTCCACTGTGGAAAAGGCATAGAGGTAACGAGTCCTGTATGTGAAAAGGACTTGGTGAAGATCCAACTGGACTGAGTCTAAGATAATGCTGGAATTGTGGGGACTTAGAATTCCAAGTCAAGAAGTTTGGGATTTGTTCTGAAGGCAAAAGGAGATTAGGAGAGTGAATTCTGTAAGCACCGTGGCACAGATTAACCCAATATCAGGTGTAGATAGTGAACTGGAGGGGTGAAGGAAATGTGAAGGCAGGATTATACAGACTGAACCCTGATCCCACCCCTAGACTGACCCAGCCTCAGTCTCACCGCAGATCAGAGGTAGGGGAAGGGATGGGATGCTATTCTAGGGTGGTGGCATGGTGGAAATGGATGTAGAAAGAGGAATGGATTTGAGAGATGTTCTAAGAAAAATCTGAAGAAGGAGCTGGTGACTGACTACATAGAGGTGAGGGAGAGGTCAAGGGGGATTTTTGAGCCTGAGTGACTCTAAGGGACCAAGCCACAGACAGTCTAAAGGTGTGGTCTACTAGATTTGGTGACTTCACGAATATATCTAGATCCCCATGATATTCCACATAGTACACATATAACTTCAACTAAATTCTTAATGTGAGACCAAGATATAATCCTTGTTTTCATAGAGAGTCTAACAAGGGGATGAGACAGAGATTCCTGGAGCTATAATACAGGGTAATATATGTATGATAAGAAGACATAGCAGAGGTAGAGAGGTAACAGTTCCCTTGTGTGGAAAGGACGTGGAGGGGATCCCCATGGGCTGAGTCTGAGATGATACTAGAAAGGAGGGACTGGGTTGACAGGTACAAACATAGTAAGGTCTGAAAGGGCCAAGATCATTAGCAGGTTGGGAGTGAGGCTGGTGGGGAGAAAGGGGAGGGGGACTCAGGGAAGGCTTCCTGTACAAAGTGGCATTGGGGCTGGGTTTTGAAGGAATCCAAAAGGTCGCAGTGGAGAGAGGGCATTTCAGGTATATGAGTAAGGGCACACATGGTTTAACTAATCAGAGAATTATGTGGAGAAAAACAAATCAGAGATTGGTGAGTCAGAAACCCAGCACCTACTATGTGCCAAATCCTCTGCTAAGCACTGGTGCAAAAAAGGGAGTTGCCATTAAGGAACTTAGTCTTATGGGGGTGACAGCAAGCACACAGTTCTGAACAGGACAGATTCACAATAGATGGTAGGAGAGGGCTGACCAGGAAAGATCCACCTGAATTGGACCTATTTGAACTGAGCCTTGAAGGAATCCAAGAAAGCTAGGAGGGTGAGATGAGGAGGGAAAGCTTTTCAGGTGTGGGGGACAATGGAAAAGCAAAGGGTTGGAAAACAGAGGGTCAAGGAGATCAGTGTTCCAGATTGGGGAGCTCATAGAGGAGGGGTAAAGACATTGGAAATATGGGAAGAGATCAGATTGTGAAGGCCTTTGAATGCCAGGCACAGGACTTTATAACTGGTCCTGGATTTAATAGGGGATCAGATTTAGAGATGGAAGGGACTTTAGAGGTCGTCAAGTTCAAGCCTCTCATTTCACAGATGAGGAAACACCCCAAGAGTTGTTGTGACATAGCGAAATTCATATAGGTTATAAGTTGCTGAGCCAGAATTTGAACTCAGGTCCTTTGCCTTCAAATCTCATGCTCCTTCTACTATTCCACGCTGACTCCAAGGCTGGAAAACTAGGTTAGAGCCAAGTTATAGAGAACCTTGAACATAACACATAGAGCCATACACATACATGCCAAAGTCCTTCATACGTGGATATAGATGTAGTTCGTGCTGGGGGCTCATTTCTTCTCCCCCCAGGATGCCCAGTGCTAGAGATGCTCTCTCTCAGAAGAGAATGGAAAGCTGCAGCCTCAGTAACAGCCATTCTGGCAAAGATTCCTGCCCAATGAGCTCCAGCTCCCACTCTCAGCCATGCCTGCCTCTCCAGAGGCCCAGGTGACTTTGTCTGCCCTGGTGATGGCTGCATTAATATTCATGGAAATTATTACTCATCTCCTTCACCTTCCCCTCGCCCAACCTTGACCTACCCTGGCTGAGCACTGACTGGGAGCTGAAGCTTCTGCTATATTTTGTAGAAAGGATGGGGAGCCTTGACAGAGGGGGCACTTGGTCCTACTATGTGCATCCCTCTTGGTTCAGCTATGTTTCCAGGAGGCAGAAAGAATTCAGAGGAGGAAGATACCACTGCGGATAGGGGTGGGTAGGCAAGGCAAGGATAGAGTTGTCTGGTAGGCCCTCTGAACCTTGGCTAGAGAGGAGGTTTTTGGGGGCAGAGGGCCTCTGGGTCCTTTCCTCCTAGTGCTTGACACATGGAAGTCTCCATATAAATCCTTATTCCCTTTCCTTCTTTTTCTTAACACCCTCCTGCCTGACCTGACCTGATCCAAACCTGTCCCGGTGCTAAGCCTACTGGCTGTCGTGGTATAGCCTGGGACCTATTCCCCAGCACTGACCCTCTCACTGTTCATTTTTTTCTAAGTCATCTTGGGTTAAGCCCCCAGGCAGCTACTTGTTCTGAACTGGGGACCCAAGGGAATAGATATTGACCACCTCCTTGTCCCAATCTGGCACAAAGACTGGGAAATGACCAAGGAAGCACCAGCAAACCTAGGGCCCCTTCCCCTCCTCTTCTCTACTCCCAACTTCCCATTTTTTCCTCTTGGTTAAGATCCAGCTTCATCACTACTTTGCTTATCCATGAAATGGATGTACATGTTATCTGAGAGTGTGCAGGCCATTAGGATTATGGGAGAGGGCATGGAGAGGGGCCTAACTAGCCTTCAGTAAAGTATCTGTTAAAAGAAACAACTTCTTACCCCACCAGTCTCCCAACGGATGCAACAGCAAACTGACAATCACAGGCAATTGCGAGTCTGTAACTGGTATTAGGGATCAAGCTGGGACCAGGGTTGGGGTTTGGTAAAAATTGGAGTTGATGCATGAAAGAACTGAGGACAGTCGGCTGTGGGCAAAGTTATGACATTAGGTCTAAGGATCCTTCAGGGTCTGGGACTGAGAATGATAAGATGGGGCTGAGATGAAGGCTCAATAGGTGATCGATCACTGTAAGAGCTGATTGTTAAATTGTCAGCATTTATACCTCAGAAATCAGCAAATATCACCCATCAGGATTTGCTCCATTGTTCTGTTGATTGTCTAGACTTAAGAAAGTGATGAAGAAAATGTTAATAACAGTTACTGGTATGTTGTGTGTACATTTCTCTCCCCCCTCCCCATATCTGATTATTAAACATTTATCAGCATACCCCTAGTTAAGGGTCAGTCTAGGAGTAGAACTAGGGATGGAGCTGTCTGGGTGATTTAAGGTTAGTATGTGGCTGGGCTAGAGGCTGCTTTGTTGCTAAGTTAGGGGCTGGTTCAGCCTAAGGCTGGGGTCTGCCACAGGCTGGCCAATAGCATTACGGTTTTTTCTGTGTGACATCATTTACCCCAAATGTGGCTCATACCCATGACCTTGGCCTTCTTAGCTCTAAGAACACATGGCTGTGGGACTCCAGAGAGTGCAAACAATCTGGTGCCAGCTGTCTGTGAAGGAGGGTGTTTATACCTACACATGGGGACATATCTTCCCCACATATGCCTCACTTGGTTTTCTCACAGAAGGATGCACAGCCCTCAAATACACACATACACATCTATGTAGAATTCACGTGACACATGTTCATATGCATACATGGACTATGTTCTCACAAAGTCACAAGAGAAAAGCCAGTTTTGAGACATATGAGACTAATTCCTTCTGCTTGTGTCCAGCATGGACCAACTCCCCATATAGTAGATATGGAAGGCAGGGCCACTGGATGGGATAAAGCCCTATCATATCACCAAGGGCTTTTTATCTCAGTAATAAGAGCCTTGTAACACTCATGCCTGGGATACTTGATTCAGAATTATAGTGTGGTGGGAGGAGGGCAGGACTGGGCACCAACCATTATGTGACCTTAGATAAGTCACCTTCCTGTCTTGGCCTCATTTTCGGCTATAAAACAAATGGGTTGAAGTAGATGAGCTACAAAGTCCCTTCCAATTCAAAATTTATGACCTATGTTCCTGGTGCCAGCAACAAAAATGCTTGTTGCTGCTGTAATGATCACAATTAATTCTACTGCAAGAGGCAGTGAGGGTATTACATCAGTATGGACTTCTAGGACAAAATACAAATCCTCCACTTCACCCTCAGAGCCCTTCACAATCTGACTCCTCACTACCCGCCATGTGGATCCTTACTTTACACCGCATTTGGGCCTTGATGTGTCTACCTCAGAGTACTCCTGGACCCAGCTTCAATGCCACCTCCTTCAGGAGACTGGTCTGGGATTGCTGATGCCCCCTCTCCAACCCAACCCTCACGCCCTGAAAATCACTGTTGTCTCATGTGTTTTTCATCGTTTTCCTCCTTGTTCTTAAAAGAATGTAATAAGCTTCCTGAAGGCAAGGACTGTTTAGGTGCTGGATCCTGTGGCTTATTCAATGTTTCTTGAACGAACAAACGAACGAATGAATGAATGAATGAAGCAACCTTGGAATTAACAGACCCTGATTACACATTCATGACAGTCTGATGTCGGGATCAGAATTTACAATGGCATCTATGGGGCTTTGCCTTGGGAGCCTGTGTGAAGAGCCAGGGCTGTCAGATGGAAGGAGATCACGGAGATCCTCTCCCTTCCATTTTCTCCCTTGGTCACTTGCTGTCTGACTTAGCCTGGCCTTCCCTGCTCTTGGATGGAATATGGTGGCCCTCCACCACCTTTCATTTACAAATCCCATGGTGCTCCAATTCTCTCAATTAGCTTAGGAACCTAGGGCTCAGTGCTAGAAGAGATCATGGGGATCACTGAGGCTGGCCCTCTTGTTTTATAATTAAGGAAAACAAGACTCAGGGAAAGGATGTCACTTCCTCAAGGTCATACATAAAAACATAAAAAGACCATGTTGGGATTTGAACTCAGGTCTCAGGGTTAGGACTCAGGAGGGTCATTGCCACAACACTCCTTCCCTGTCTCCCTAATGTCCTCCTCATCTAAATAAGAACATCCCCTACTTTCTCTTCTGTGGCCCCCTGAGGAAGAGTGGGGGGAGTGCCAGAAGGAATATATTGACCCAGTATGGAATGAAAATAAAATTGAGAGTGATTTTTGAGAGCATGGAAAGAGCTTTGGCCTTCTGGATTTGGAGGAACTGGATCTGGGTTCATATCCCAGTTGTCTACTTTCTACTTGTGTGACCTTTTTATTCCCTGGGCCTCAGTTTCCTTATCTGTAAAATGATGGGGCTGGACTCGATGTGCTCTGAGCATCCTGGCAGCTTAAAAGTCCCTATCTCTTAAATCCCAGAGTTGGGATTCTAAAATACCCATCCAGAGTCCAGGGCCTCATGTCAGGGTCTGACCTGCCTCTGGCAGCCTCTAGATGGACAGGGACCTGGGTCCTCTCCCTCACCTCAGCTCCTGTCCACTCCCTGCTTCCTCTTCCAGTACCCAGTACCCCTTCCAGAAGCCAGTGCTTTTCTGAGCTGTTGGGCAGCTTCTCCCTACCTGGATGAGGCATGGCCCCAGGCTTTGCCACCAGGTGCAGTCTCCATGAGCACCTGCCAGCTTCACGATATGCTACAGCAGGGAACCCATCATTTCTTCATCTCCCAGGATGTTGGGGAGGAAGAAGACCTGAGGCCACCTGGCTCAACCCATCTCTGAACAAGAATCCCCTCTAAAATATCTCTGACAAACGGTCATTTAGGATTCACTTGGAAACCCCAGCTGACCGGGAGCTCACTACCTGATGAGGCAGTCCATGCCATTTGTGAATCTGATCATTCCATCTGGAGTGGGGGGGGACTTTGAGGTCACCTGAGCTAACTTTCATTTTACAGAAACTGAGGACCAGAGAGGCCATGGGGGAGTATAGATTATATTATATACAATTATAGATTTAGAGACGGAAGGGAATCTTAGGGACTATCTGATCTAACCTCCTCATTTTACAGATGAGGGAACTGAGGCCTAGGGAGGGTGTTACTGGCCCAAAGTCACATGAAGAGTAAATGACAGCTGAGGTTCAAACCCAGGTCCTTTGATTCAAAAGCCAGTTCACTTTCTACTAGAATACACTTGTCTTATCTCTCCTTATAATAGGCCTAGGAGGTGGTGGGAGGAAGGAGGAGACATAATTATTCTTCCCTTACAAATGGACAAATCAAAATGCTCCTTTTTCCTTCTCCTCTCCTCTCCTCTGCTCCTCTCTCTGTCTTCATCTGTCTCTCTCTCTCTCTGTCTCTCTGTCTCTGTCTCTCCCTCTCCCTCCCTTCCTCCCTCCCTCTCCTCCTCCTCTCTCTCCCCCCTCCTCTCTCTCTCTCTCTCTCTTTCTCTCTTTCTCTCTCTCTGCCCCTCCCTCCCTGTCCCTCCCACTCCCTCTCTCTCTCTCCCTCTCTCTCCTCTGTTGCTCAGGGGATGGCGAATAGGACAAATCCAGCACCAGGGCTCCCCAGGACAGGGCTGAGGGGGCCTTCCTGCCCCTTCTCTCCATCGGCCCACCCTGTGACCTCTGCCCCTTCTCTCTCCTGACCAGTACAAGCAAGTGGAGCAGTATATGTCCTTCCACAAGCTCCCACCTGACACTCGGCAGCGCATCCATGACTACTACGAGCACCGCTACCAGGGCAAGATGTTTGATGAGGAGAGCATCCTGGGCGAGCTGAGTGAGCCACTACGGGAAGTGAGTGAGAGCCCCATTCAAGGGTGGGGGAAGGGCAGGAAGCCCTCATTTTATCAGTCCCTGCTTTCATGCTGGACCCTAATTTCTTTCCCCTTTCTCTCTTCCCTCCCCTTCTTTCATCTTCATCCACCTCCTAATTCCCGGTGTTGCCCGGTTCACTCCATACTTTTTCCTTGATTTCCCGGTCCTATCCTTCTCTCCTCACCTTTGCCCTGGCTCACTGAATAGGAGATTATCAACTTTAACTGCCGGAAGCTGGTGGCCTCGATGCCCCTGTTTGCCAACGCAGACCCCAACTTTGTGACATCAATGCTGACCAAACTGCGCTTCGAGGTTTTCCAGCCTGGTGACTACATCATCCGAGAAGGCACCATTGGCAAAAAGATGTACTTCATTCAGCATGGCGTGGTCAGTGTCCTCACCAAGGGTAACAAAGAGACCAAGCTGGCGGATGGCTCCTACTTTGGAGGTAAGATGAGGCTCCTGCCTCCCCAACCCCAATGTAGGGCTACAGCCCGCCAAGGCCTGCTGGAAGAGCAACCCCCTTACACAGAAGGTGCTCTATGGGCTTAAAGGCTGATAACTCTTGCAGGGTGGGACTGGAGTGGGGAGACTGGAAGCTGAGGTCTCAGCTGCAGCCCAAGATAGGGCGAGTCAGAGTAACAAGGGCCACATTAAGGCAGGGCCTAAGAGCAGAAATGGAAGTGGGGGAGGCAGTGCTGGGTCAGACAGAATTAATACCAACACTTCCTATTTTAAAACTATTTTAACTAAATTATGTTTTTTCAATCAACAAATATTAAATTTTCTCTCCCTTTCACCTCTTTACCACTCACTGAATAAGGAAAAGAAAAACATAACTCTTGTAATAAATGTGTCAAGCAACGAAAAAATTCCTGTATTGACCATGGCTGCAGATATATGTTTTGTTCTGCACCCTGAGCTTAACAGCCCTCTCTGTCAGGAGGGGGCAAGTTGGGTCCCTGGAATCAGAGTGGGCCATTGTGCTGCTCAGAGTTCTAAGTCTGTCTTTACAATATTGTAACTATTATAGGAATTGTTCTCCTGATCCCGCTTACTTCACCCTGCATCAGTTCATGAAAGTCTTCCCAGGTTTCTCCGAAACCATCTTTTTTACAGCCCTTTAGCATTCTATCAAATTCATATAATTCATGTATTCACATCATTTGTTCAGCCAGTCCCCAGTTGATGGTCATCCTCTTAGATTCCAGTTCTTTTGCCAGTCCCAAAAGAACAAATATAAATATTTCTGTTCGTATGGGTTCTTTTGCTCTTTCTTTAATCCCTTTGGAACGTATACATAGTGGTGGTATTGCTGGGCCAAAGCGAATGCATCATTTAGTAACTTCCTAGGCATGGTTACAGACTGCACTAATCTACAGCTCCAACTGTATACAGAGGTGCCTATTTTCCCCAAGTCCCTCCAACAATTGTCTTTTGGTCGGTCACTGCATTGATCAGAGTTCTTAAAAACCACAGCTACAACCAAGGCTTCAGCTTAAGTCCCAAATTAGAACTGCTGAAGGATACACACCCTTGAGCCCATCTTTGCTTCAGTTCTCCTCACCGAAGGCCCTATCTCATGTCTCCACCATCTTTTGTCTTGTCTGGACCCCGTAGAGATATGCCTGCTGACTCGAGGGCGGCGCACAGCCAGCGTTCGTGCTGACACCTACTGCCGCTTATATTCCCTGTCCGTGGACAACTTCAACGAGGTTCTGGAGGAGTATCCCATGATGCGTCGTGCATTTGAAACCGTGGCCTTGGACCGGCTGGACCGCATTGGTGAGTGGTGGGGGCAGAGGAGCCCTGTTGTGGATAGGCATGGCTGACCCTCCTTGTTTTATAGAGAGAAGATCTAAGACAGAGTTGAGGACTTGCTCCAGGTCTCGTGCTAGGAGGGCATCCAGAGCCTGTCTTTGCATTCCCAACATGGAGTGTTTGTCCACGATTCTTCTTAGCCTCTTTTGAATCTCAGCTCTCTCCCTCTCTGCCCTCCAATCACTGGCACCTCCTTTGTGTATGCCCATAAACATTGATGCTCTCTCGCCCCATCCAGGGCAGGATTGTAACTTTTGCCTTTGTATACCCAGTTCCCAGGCACGGTAGCTGGCTCATAGTGGACACTTAATGATTGAGTGATTGTGATTGACCATCATTACCTCCTTCCATTCCCTCCAGGCAAGAAAAACTCCATCCTTCTGCACAAAGTCCAACACGACCTCAACTCAGGAGTCTTTAACTACCAGGAGAATGAGATCATCCAA
Organism: Potorous gilbertii; assembly: GCA_028658325.1. NCBI lineage: Eukaryota > Metazoa > Chordata > Mammalia > Diprotodontia > Potoroidae > Potorous > Potorous gilbertii. The sequence goes on along the minus strand of CM053769.1, from coordinate 498,010,596 downwards.
CAGATTGTGCAACATGACCGAGAAATGGCGCACTGTGCACACCACGTCCAGTCCGCTGCAGCCTCCACGCCCACTCCAGTCATCTGGACCCCTCTGATCCAGGCTCCCCTGCAGGCAGCTGCTGCTACCACCTCGGTGGCCATTGCTCTCACTCACCATCCCCGCCTCCCTGCCGCCATCTTCCGACCCCCGACTGGTGCCAGCTCTGGGCTGGGCTCGCTGGGTCCCGGACAGACTCCAAGGCACCTGAAACGTCTCCACTCCCTGATCCCGTCTGCACTGGGTTCCCCAGCCAGCACCCCATCCCAGCTGGATACGCCCTCCTCGTCCTCCTTCCACATCCAGCAGCTGGCTGGCTTCTCTGCCCCAGCGGGGCTGGGCCCCTTCCCTTCAGCTAGCTCTCCACCTGCTGGTCCTGGACCACCACCTCCAGGGGCCTGTGGCTCCCCACTTGAGACCACCTCAGCAGCGCCTACCACTCCAGCCGCCACTGGCTTTGGCCACTTCCAGAAGGCTTCGGGCGGCTCCCTCTCCTCCTCTGATTCCCCATTGCTCACCCCACTCACCAGCCGCACCCGGTCCCCTCCAGGCACCCAAGTGCAGCCGCTGGCTGGGGCTGCAGGGGGCCTAGGGCTCCTAGAACATTTCTTGCCACCTCCAGCCTCTTCGGGATCCCCATCCTCTAGCCCGGGTCAGCTGGTTCAACCTCCTGGAGCCTCTTCCCCAGCCTCTGTCCCACCAAGTGCATTAGGGACGTCACCAATGCAGCCAGAGAGGCTGCCCTTTGCCATGGGGGCCTCCGGAGGGGTGTCCTCCTTGGCCTTCACACCCAGAGGCCTCAGCCCTCCCAGTCAGAGCCCAGGCCCAGGGAGAACTTTTCAGTGTGCCCCACCCAGGGCATCAGGTTCCCATGGCTCCCTGCTTCTACCCCCCGCCTCCAGCCCCCCACCGCAGATCCCCCAGCGCCGGGGCACCCCACCTCTTGCCCCGGGCCGCCTCACACAGGACCTCAAGCTCATCTCAGCCTCTCAACCAGCCCTCCCTCAGGATGGGGCTCAGACGCTGCTCCGGGGCTCCCCTCACTCCTCAGGGGAATCCGTGGCTGCCTTCCCACATTTCCGGGGTGGGAGCGGGGGTTTCGGACCCCTCGGGAGGCCCTTTGGCACAGGCCCGGCCCAGAGGGTCACCTTGCCTCGGCAGACGTCCTCAGGTTCTTTGCCTCCACCCCCCCCATTGTTTGGGGCTGAAACTGCCTCTAGCGGGGGACCCCCCCTGACTGCCGCCCCCCGGGGCCGAGAATCCACAGGGCTGGTGGGTGGCCCAGAGCCTCCTGTCCGCTCCAAACTGCCTTCTAACCTATGAACTCGGGCTCTTACTCTTGCCCCTGACCTTTTGTTTTTCCCTTCTTTCTTTCTTCAGGTTTAACTGTGATTAGGAAAAGAATAATAATTATTATAACAAACCCCCTACACACACGCACACACACGCACACACACGCACACACACGCACGCACACACGCATACACACATGCACATACACACACACACTCACATAACAGCCCAGGACAGGACAGCACCAGGCATTCCTAGAGCTGTAGATTTGGGGGTCACTTGCTTTTATAGATTCTTTTACTACTTGAGGAAAGGGGGGAGGGAGGGGCTGAGAGCCCCAGAGGGAGTGCTGAGGAATGGGGGGAAGTCAGATGGGGCCAGGGGCGGGCATGGCCAAGTGAAACGATTTCCTTCCTTGAGAAAATGCACCCCCTCCTTCCTTGTTTGGCCCCTGCACTCCAGAGGCTAAAGAGTGTCCCGTTCCCTACCCAACCTTAACCCCAACCTCTGCCCCCTCCCTCTTCCCGTGGGGAAGGGTCTGATGGAGTTGGGGAGGGGGAGCTCCATTTGGAGCCAGGGTCAGGGTTGGCCGGCCTAGCAATTTTCTACCATGAACCTAATGAGCTATAGATATGTATATGTATGTATGTATGTATGAAGTGTACATGTATAGCCACATAGCGCCCTGTATAGCCATGTAGATACTGACAAAAACAGACACTTGCTGTAGTTTTAACCCAACAGTGCCTGGCAGCCCAGGCCATAGTGTACATAGGGCCTCTAGGCCCCCATGCCCAGCTTTGTACAGCCCTTCCTTCCCCAGAGCTGATGGCCCCAGGGCAGCATCCCTTCTCAGCCTCAGGGCAGGGACTTCTCCAGCTGGGATAGAGTTACCTCCACCAACATCTCAGCAGGGTCCCCCTACCTAACCCTAACCCCGTCCCAGCCTCACATCATGGAATGGAAAGTTCACTCTCTGTGGAGTCAGAAAACCTGGGTCTCAATCCCAGCTCTGCCAGTGACTCCCCAGATTGGGTGGGGGGGCCACTGGGGTAAATTCTTTCCCCTCTCCGAAGCTCAGTTTTCTTATCTCTCAAATAAGGGGGTTGGACTAGATGATCCCTAAGGGTCTCCCCAGCTCCAGTATTCTAAGATTCCTCTCTCAAGGCCCTCTCTGCCCCAGTTTTATAGTGGGGGATTGCTATTCCCTGGGGACAGGGCTCCCAGATGGATGGACTTCAGGTCCTGCCTTGCATCCCAGGGGTCCCTTGCTTGCCTGCCTTAGTGAGGCAGAAACCTCCTAGCTAAAAGCACAGTCCCTCCCTGAGAATGAAGAAATGGACAAAGAGCTGGAGGGTCTGAGTGGACCACTCCACACTCAGGCCCTTTAAGAGTCAGGGTCCCAGAGTGTCTCCTGCCCTGTGTCAGCCACCATCACAAGTCCCTGAAAGTTGTAGGGTCGGGTTATCCATGCCGCAGCACCATCTGTAAGGGGCTGGTGGTGGTTGGACAGCGTCCTGCTGTTACTTGGTGGCCAAGGATGGATTGTGAGTGACACAAACTGTCCCCACTCACCATATGGCTCCCTTCCAACAGTTTCAATTCTACACATCACCAAGGCTGGGCACTATGGGGAAGACACTCCCTGTCCTCAGGAAACTCAAAGTCAAGTGTAAGTGATGATACACCAACAGTGGAATGCCAAAATATGGCAGTAGGTGACCAAGGCCAAATGAAGGGGGAAGACAGCAAGTACATGGGAGGGGCAAGGAGAAGAGGGCCTTGTGGACTAGATGATGAGCAAAGGCTTCCAAGGCAGAAGTGAGGAGGGGCTTCAGCTGACCTATGACGAGTGAGGATAGGAGGGAGAAAGGGTGTTCCATATTGGTGAACCAAGACAGTGGTGCAATGGGGGAACCATAAGGAAACCAAACTGGCTGGAGCTGGTGAGTTTTGGAGAACCCCTTGATAAAAGAATGGAGGTACAGGATGGGGTTGGACCATGGAGAATTTCAAATGCCACCCTGAGGAATTTGTAGTTTAGCCTAAATCCTGGATCAGTTAGACCAAGAAGCCAATCTAGTCAGAGTTTTGTCCAATGCCCCTCATTTTACAGATAAGGAAACAGTGGTACTTGCCCAAAGTCATTTGCAGAGCTAGTCAGCTGAATTCAGGTCAGGTCTAGAATTCGGGTCTCTTGACTCACTGTCCCAAAGGAAATGGGGAGCCATTGTAGATTCTGGAGTATGGGACATGATAGAAATAGTGTAGATCTTGTCCGGGTTTGGAATGGGAAGAATTAAGGGGAGAATGGAGGGGGAGTGAAGAATTCTCTGGTAATGCTGTTTCCTGAGCTGTGTCCTCCCATGAAAGAAGAAATGACTTCTCAAGACTTTTGCCTCCTGCTACCTCACCCTGCTTCCCATTCCTGTGGAAACGGGTCAGGTAACCTGACCTTGGTCTTTAGTGAAGCAGTGGGGAGATTATATGTGCTTAATAAGTGGTTTTTTGGATTGATTGTGGGAAAGATAACAGGAGCGCTAGGTGGGGCATCTGCTGCCCTCTGGGTTCCATGCTGAGTTTGTGAGGCAGCCTTTAGCAAAGAGGTCACCTCGGAGACCCCTTTCCACCTATATCTTAGTTCCTTATTCAGCCTCACCCTGCAGGAGGGCCACACTGAGACTGAGAGGGATTCTTGGTAAGCCAACTTTGAACCTTTTAGTCAAGACTATGAAGACTAATGGGGTCCCAGAGCCAGGGTGATGGGCTGGGGAATGAGAGAGACTGTTACCCTGGGGAGCACAAGAATGGGGGAGGGAATACAGAGTTCTAGACCCAGGATGTTTCAGAAGAAAGCCAGTCATTAGGTCAAAATCCATTAGAGCAGCTTGGCTGCCTGTCAGGGTTAGGACAGTGACGTTGGAGAAGGGGCTAGGAAATTAGGCCTTCCCCCCACGCTACACTCATTCTTTTCAAATATGGGTGTCCCCAGGGTTTTGAGGGTGCTGGCAGGAGATCTAGAGGAAGGGGGAGGGAGAGTGGAACAAGGAAGAAAGAAACAGCACAAGACAAGGGGCCCCCAGCCTCTCTCTTAAGGCTTTTAGCCCTAACCCCAAGATCACTCACTTGAGCTGGGAGGCTTGTGGGGGGGAGGGATTCTCCATTCGCTCAGCTGGCCTGGTGGGTGGGGAAGGAGAGGCCAGCTGGTCTTTTAAAAATTTTTTTTTATTTTTAGGAGATCAGTCATACAGTGGCTCAGCCCAGCCTAAGACAGTCTGATTGAGAACGATCTGTCTTTGGCAGTGCCTTCCCCTCTGGGCCCTACTCTGGTATTCCAGGCCCCAGGGCCATGCTCCTGCTGTGCCAGATGGAAAGGATTGAATTGGCTGGTTTGCTGGGTTGTCAGTGATCTTTCCACACTAAAAAAAAAAAGGGGGGGATTTTGGGGATATGATCCTTGTCCTCCAGTCAGTGTAGGCCTGGCCGGGGGCTGAGGGATTAGCTGTCTTCTGCTTGGCTCCAGAGGGCAAAACTAGGGGAGTCATGCCTGGGCAGAAGTGGCACCGAGGGAGATGCCAGGCCAGATGAGAACTGGGTTAGGCGTAGAATGGTCCACGCGGAAGGCTTCGAGGCAAGTGGACGACCCTCACGGGTGGTGCAGGGTGGCCTTGCCTGAATCACCTATGAGTTTCCTTCCAGCTCAAAGATTCGGGAGTCCTGGGGTGTCAGCCCTCCGCTCACAACCACACTGGGGGTGGGGGCGGGTGACTGCCGCCCCATAGACAGGCTCTTAGAACACCGCGCAGACACCACGGATCGAGGCTCTAATGGGTTTTCAGGCGCAGGATCTGTCGGTTTGGGGAGGTGGGTTTTTTCTCGGGTGGGGTGGGAGGGAGAGAGGGTGCATTCCCCGTGCTCTCAAAATCAGGCCGCTAAGAGGCTTCGGCGGACTCTGTCTAGGAGCAGGGCCGGTGCCCCTCATGGGAGGGTGGGAGAAGGGCGCCGGCGAAGCCAGTGTGGACGAGCGCTCGCCCGGGTCGTGGGTCTCTTAAGTGAACCTCCAGTGGGGCGAGGTAGGGGACTGGGGTGGAGGGGTGAGCCTCGAGGGCCACCTCCGGCCCCTGGCCCTCCACGGGGAGGGCTCGTGGTGGAAAAGCTCGGGCTGGGGGAGGGTGCCGTGGGGCCCCCGGACGCCCCATCTTCATCGCCTTCCCCCAGCTTCCCCTCGCCCGGGCACCGTCCCTTCCCCCCGCAGAGCTGGCCATTTTGGAATCTTCCACTTTTAAAAACAGAAAAACGGTGAATGCACCGGATTGTATATTTTATTTAAATAAAACAAAAACTTTCAGCAGCCGCCTCTCACCTGGGGGTCCTTTCTTAGACGCAAGGAGGAGGGTTGAGGATGGGCGGACGCAGACCCTAGAACGGAGCAGGGGAGAGTCGTGATGGAGCCAGGCTGTGGAGGGTTTGGATACCAACCAGGAGGTTGGCTGCAGCCTTAGAAGTAGGGATTCCTTGGAGCTCAAGGAGCAGGGACCGCCCTGGTCAGGCTGGTAAGACCGGAATGTGACTTTGGCAGCTGTTACCTTTCCACGGATACTTCGCAAGTCTTTATATGCAGCTGTAATCTTCCCCCAGCTCCAGCTTCACTTGGCTGTCCTGTCAGAACCTCCATCTCAACATCTCCAAAATGGAACTCATGATCTCCATCCCCCCAGGCCCTCCTAAGTTTATGTCCGCACTGTTGCAGTGGCTTTCCGGTTCATCCACCTAATGATCTCTCCCTATTCCAAGTCATTCTCCACTCACGTTAAATTAATCTTCCTAAAATATAAGTCTATAACATGTTATCTCCCTGTTCAAAAGAATTCCATTGGCTCTTCCAAAATCAAATATAAGATCGTCTGTTTGGGCTTTTAAAGCCCTCCATAACCTGGTCCCCTCCCCACTTTCCAGTCCTCCTATGCCGTAAATTCATTCCCCCCATGTCCTCTGCAATCCAGTGACCTCCTTGCTATATGTCACACATGACCACAGGACACTCTATATTCTGACTGCTAGAACATTTTCCTTCGCTCATCCCCATGCCCAGAACTCTCCCCCTTCTCTCATCTACGCTTCCTAGGTCTCTGGGCTTTCTTCTGATCTCAGCTAAAGCCCCGCCTTCTGCAATTAATCTTTTCCAGATATCCTTATTCATATTTCTGTCCCTCTGAGATAACCTCCAATTCATCCAATCTTAAAGCACCAGGTTGTTTGGACTTTGCCTTCAGAGTTAGATTGTAAGGTACTGGAGAGTATAACCCTCCTCCCTTTCTTTGTAGCCCTAATGCTTAATGCAGTGCCTGGCACATAGAAGGAACTTAATGAATGCTTGTTGACTCCATCCTATACCTGCCCCTCCTTCCATCCTCTATATTTCTGCTCCTGGCACCACTATTCTCCCAGTCACCAAAATTGGAGACCTCACAGTCATATTTGAGAGATTCTCTTGTTTCTCTCATACCCCACAACTTGTGGACTGACCATTTCTTCCTCTGTATCTGTCCTTCCACTCACATAGACACCATAGTTGACATTACTAACACCTCTTAGCTGTGCTGTGGTAATGACTTCCAAATGGCCTCCATTTTGGAAGTTACTACCATGGTACAGCTAAGTCTCTCTCTTACAGTTTTCAACAACCTTTCTAATCCTCGTGTCTGACTTCATCATCCCTTCTTCCAAAACAGAAACAGCTCCCAGCTGCCTCTAGAATAAACTCCTTAGCCTAGCACTTAAGGCCCACTATAGACTGCCTCCAAGGGACCTTGCCCACCGTATTTCAGTTGACCCCAGCTGAACTGGACCACTAGCTGCACCTGACATGGCTTCTCACACTACCAGGCATTTAGAAACATGTCCTCTTCCCATCTCCATGAAGAGATGTACTCCGGATCTCCATCTTTCATAATGATAAGTTGGCATTTTTAAAGCTTGCAAAGTACTTGTAGTCTCATAACAACCCTGCAAGGCATTGTTTCTCCCTATTTTACAGATGACAGAGATCTAGGAAGGTTAAGTGAGTTGTCTCTGGTCACATAGCTAGTAACAGGCAAGCTTTGGACCCAATTCTTTCTGTATCTTCATAGTAATAACAGTTATAACTAACATTTATATAAGTTTACTAAGTGCTAAGCACTTTGTACTTGATACACACACAATAACCCTGGAAAGTAGATGCTTTAATTATCCCTGTTTAACAGATAGGAAAATTGAGATAAACAGGTTAAGTGACTTGCCCAGTGTCACACAAGTAGTGTTTGAGACTAGATTTGAACTCAGATCTTCCCGACTCCAAAAACCATATATGGTTTGGTTCCAGTGCCATCTTCTCTCATTTTCCCTTATTCTCCCCATCCTCCACTGAAAAAGCATTGTTTTGCTCAAATTTTCTAAAGCATTTAGTCTTTTCCCCCTCCAAACAACTTTATTAGAATTTATTATTTATTTTTAATATTTATTTATTTTCAAATTTTGAGTTGCAAATTCTCTCCCTACCTCCCACCCTCTACTCCACCCACTGAGAAGAAAGCAATATGTCAATTATACATGTGAAATCATGCAAAACATATTACCATATTTGCCATATATTTTTAAAAAAAAACAAAAATAAAGTGAGAAAATTATACTTTGATCTGCACCCAAAGTTTATCAGTTCTCTGTCTGGAGATGGATAGCATTTTTTTTATCATGAGTCCTTTGGAATTATCTTGGATCATTGCATTGATCAGAGTAACTAAGTCTTTCACCTTGATCATCTTTCCAATGTTGCTGTTACTGTGCACAGCGATCTCCCAGTTCCTCAATTGATAAGCATCCCTTTAATGTCCAATTCTTTGCCACCACAAAAGCCTTTGTACAAATATTTTTATATAAATGAGTCTTTTTCCTTTTTCTTTGATTTCTTTGGGATACAAACCTAGAAATCATGTGGCTGGATGAAAAGGTATGCAGAGTTTTATAGCTCTTTGAGGATAGTTTCAAATTCTTCTCCAGAAAGGTTGGATCAGTTCACAACTCCATCAATAATTCATTAGTGTCCCAATTTTCCCTCATCCCTTCCAGCATTTGTCATTTCTGATCAGTATGAAGTGGTACCTCTAAGTTGTTTTAATTTGTATTTCTCTAATCAATTTTTTCACATGACTGTAGAGAACTTTGATTTCTTCTTCTGAATACTACTTGTTCATACACTTTGACCATTTACCAATTGGAGAATGGCTCTTTTTTTTATAGATTTGACTTAATTCTATACTCCATATATAATTGAAAAATGGGGTCTTTATCAAAGAAACTGAGCATTTAGTCAAACTCTCCTTTGTCCCATCAATCTTTGCTTGTTATTATGCTTATTTATGTATATGTCTATCCATCCTGGAAAACAGAAGCTTCTTAAAAGTAGAGGTCATGTAATTTTTTATCTTTATTCTTCCTAGAGCAATGTCTTGTGGCTGTGTGTACACACAGATATACATACACACATATGCATATACGCATATGTATATACATATACATATATATGTGTGTGTATGCCTATATATCACATATCCACTGCTTAAAATTAATAAATATCTGTTGAATGTTCATTAAATGAATGAATGAACACTCCCATCAACTGGGCAGACCAAGATTCCAGCTCTCCATCCCTGGCCCATTTCTATCTCTCCTATTAGACTATGAGCACCTTGAGAAATTTGGGCTTTTTTTGTATCCCTAGTGGTTAACATGGTACCTGGCACATAGTAGGGGCTTAAGAAATTCTGACTAATTGGTAATTGACTGTCTCTTACATGGGGTACAACGGAAACATATTTCCTGCCCCCAAACAAGCAAAGCTCAGTCAGGAGTCATTCCTGAGTTTTAGTCCTTTATCTACAAAAAGGATGAGCCAAAAAGGTTGGCATCCCTCAATGTCAGCCACACAGAAGTTAAATTTGACTCAGGACTGGAATATTTGCTCCTGTTCCTGGCTTTTGGCAGCTTTTTTGAACCAAGTGGGGACTATAAAAGAGGCAGAGACAAACAAAAACAGAGACATGGAGACAGAGATAGAGAAGCACACAGAGACAAACAAAAACAGAGACAGTGACAGAGGCACAGAGATAGAGACAGACAAAGATGTACAGAGATCAGAATCAGTGGTCTCTGTCATCTAGGGTCCGGGTAGGGCAATAAAAATCCTGGAACGGAATTACTGAGTTCTTCTCCTGAATCTGCCTTTTTATGAGCTCTTTTGGGTTGCTTATCCCTTTCTGGACCTCAGTTTCCTTCTCTACAAAATGAAGATATTGGATTAGATAATCAACCATCTTGCCAACCAAAGATCTCCATCAATCTTTCTAGAGTTATGAGTGAACAGGGTTGTGGGAAAGAGAACGGATCTCTCTGGGAAGTAGCTATATTACTGTCTCAAGATTTGAATGGACATGATTCTAATGGAGAAGGAAAGGGAATTCCCTTTAATGTTGATGCACAAGAAACTCATCATTCAAGTTAGAAATTTTAAAAAAATACATATTGTGGATAAACATGAAAACCAGGGCAAGTAAATAAGGAAGAATACAAGAATGGCACAGTGTTATGGGGATCTTGGAATAGTAAATAAGCTGAGGTCATCAAGGGATGCCAAGGACAACCAAAGGGGCTTTTATTGGGGGTATAATCCAAGTCAAAACAGGGGAAAGTCTGCAGCATGGGGACATTAGGATAATGATAGTAAACAGAGGAGAAATAGGAAAGTCTTCAATATTTCTTTTGCTTATGTTTCCTCCACCAAAGAGAATAAGTAACATTTGAGTTAGGAAGATGAAGCAGTCATGTATGTAACCTTGGCCCTCGGTTATTTAACCATTTTATGAACAACTTGAATGCCTAGATGGTGTGCTTTGTCATATTTGCTGATGCCACAAAGCTGGGGGAAGGGGAGGATGGCTGCCACACTGGATGACAAGATGCAAACAGATCTTGACCAGTTAAACTGTGGGCCAAGTTGGATGAGATGAAATTTAGTAGATATAAATGTGAAGTTACATATTTGGGTTCAAAACATCAGCTGCAGTAATACCATTCATGGCTAGCCATCAATTCATTTGGAAAAAGAGTTCTTATTGAATCACTAGCTCAATAGGAATTGACAATACACCATGACTACTTACAAAGACCTAAGTTGAAGCTGAATTGAGAAGAGGTGTTCAGAGTGGGGGAAGTGATGGACTCACTGTATCTGTTTTGGTTAGCTCATATCTGAAATATTGGATTCTGTTCCAAGTGCCATATTGTAGGGAGGATCTCATCAAGCTGGAGGATGTCCAGGGAAGGCTTACCACAGTGGAGAGAAGATTGCTGTGTCCAACCAAACAATTAATAAGCATTTACTAAGCACCTAGGAGAGCTCAGTGGTGCAGTGAAAAGACTGTAAGGCCTGGAGTCAGGAAGACCCGAGTTCAAATCCAGCCTCAGACACTAGCTAGCTGCATGACCCTGGGCAAAACACTTAATCCCTGTTTGCCTCAGTTTCCTTATCTTTAAAACGGGGGTAGTAATAACAGCACCTTCCTCCCAGCATCCTTCTGTGGGTCAAATGAGATAATATTTGTAACACACTCAATGCCAGCACAATGCCAGGCACACAGTAGGTGCTGTGTGTTAACTATGACAGCGTTTATATAATGCTTTAAAATTTGCCCAGTTATTTATAAATATCTCATGTATAAATACACACATATACATATTCACACAGCTATGTACATATCTATAGAAATGAACATATGCTAGGGACAGCAAGGGGAGATACTGTCTCTTCAGAGGAAGCACCTGCTAGTCTTCTAGGTGCCATCATAAATAGGTGCCAGGGAAACAGAGAGGATGGTGGCCAACAATTCCTTGCTGAGGGGTATTTGAGGCAGCCATATGTCAATCATACTGTAATAATAATCCTGGCCACAGGCTTCCTCAGGCTAAGTATCCAGGACACGTTGAAGACCCTCTCAACGCCCAACTGTGACCTACTTCTGGTGATGGAGATGATTCAAGTGAGGCTTCCAGGAGGACTCCAAATGTCATACCTAAGGATTAGGAAGTCTGGGCATGCAACGGATAATCTGTGGGGACGCAGAGTTGGTATCTTTATTGTCATGGCTGCAAACACTGCAGCAGAGAGAAACAGATATAGGAAATGAAGTGACACATGGCTTAAAGTACCTCCAAGCTCTGGCCAGGAATGGAGGGCATCTAACAAAGACTCAAATATCCCAGTGCATCTGAAATCCCCTCTATGCAGGTGTTCCCTCTAGTAATATAGAGCACAAGTTGTCCAGGCCTAACCTCTGGGTGTAATTCTTGTCTATGCATTCCCTAAATTAATCTAAGGAAGAAGTTCTTAACCTGACAGCTATGAACTGTTTTGTTTTTTAAATTTATATATTTTAATAGCCATTGTGGTTGCTGTTTGCTTGTTTCCGTTATGTCTGATTCTTTGTGACCCTATTAGGGGTTTTCTTGGCCCAGATCCTGGAGTGGTTTACCATTTCCTTCTCCAGCTCATTTTATAGATGAGGAAACTCAGGCAAACAGGGTTAAGTGACTTGCTCAGGGTCACATAGCTAGTAAGTGTTGGAGGCCAGATTTGAACTCAGGTCTTCCTGACTCTATCCACTTCACCATCTAGTTTCTTTTGTAGTCTCATATATCTTATTTTATGCCTTTAAAAGCATTTTGTGAAGGGGCCCATAGATTTGGCCAAAGGGATCCATGATTCCGTAAAAGTTAGGAGCCTGTGACTAAGTAAGGGCTGATAAAAATATATTTGCTTGCAGGCAGTCTTACAGATCTAATCGGAAGGATTTTAAGGTGGAAAGGAACAAAGAAGGAGAAAAATGCCTGCATGTGTATGTGTGAATAACACTGAAGCAAGGTGATACTGTGGATCGAGCTAGAACTGGGAGTCGGAGTTCAAATCTAGCCTCGGATACTTAACTAGCTGTGTGACTCTGGGCGAATGACTTAATCTCCATCCACTTCAGTTTCCTCCTCTGTAAGATGAGGATAATATTAGTACCTCCCCCTTCCCTGCATCGTGGTGATGATCCAGTGAGATAATATCTGTAAAGAGCTTCACCAACTTTAGTGCTGAGGATGATGTATCCACCAGGCTAGATACAATGTATCTATGTACAATGTAGATAACAGTGTGTTCAGGGCAACAAAATTCTAGAGAGGAGACAGCAGCAGCCGTGAATTTCCCCAGCCTCAGATCTTGATACACACATGCACAAAGTATGAGCACTAATCTAGGAGAGCTCCAGGTCTTAACACAGGGAAGCAAACATGACCTCAGAAGCACGGCTGAGGTCGGTGTGATGGGGTTCAGGGCTGGAATGCAGCACTGGAAAGCTACCACTTATTCTAAAGGAACAGGACATACACAGTATGGGGGGGTGGTGGAGAGAGTAATGGGGGTAATTAGCAGAGCTAGAACCACTCCAGGAAAATGAGGCTTGTCCCCAGGGGGCCACTATCCTCTGCAGGAGGGGGAGGGGGCCCACCTCACATGTGCACCTTTGCAACTAAGTCTGCCCTTAGTCCCTTCTAATTTGTCAAATTGATTTTCCTAAAGTGTAGGTCTAGCCATGTCACCACTGTCCCCTCCCTCTCAAACCCTGCCAACACATGCACGCACACACACACACACACACACACACACACACACACACACACATACCTCAATTAACTCCTGTAACTGCCTATTACTTCTAGAATTAAATATGAAATTTTTCTGGCATTCAAAGCCTTGCAGTCTTCTTACTACCTTACCCCTGCATGTGCAGCAATCCAGCGACACTGGCCTCCAGGCAGTTCCTGGCAGGAGACGCTTCCATCTCCTGACTCCAGTATTCTCCTTGGCTGTTCCTCTTGTCCGAGATTCCCTCCCTCCTCATCTTGACCTTTGGCTTCCTTCAGGTCTCAGCTAAAATCTTGCCTTCTACAGGAAGCCTTTCCCTACCCCCATCCTTTCATTCTAGCACTTCACCTCTGTGATTATCTCCAGTTTACCCAGTGTACATCTTGTTTATTCACAGCTGTTTGCAGATTGTCACTGTGTACTCCTTGAGAGCAAGGACTGATTTTTGTCTTTCTTTTCATCTCCAACACTTAGCACAGTGCCTGGCACATAGTAGGTGCTTAATAAATATTTATTGATTGACTGCCATTCTCATATCTCACCTCAGATTCTCTGATGGTCCATGCTGCTTGCACCACTACACACCACACAACACTTACACAATGAGGTGGATACTCCTAATGCCCCATCACCGTGATATTCTTCTTCCTGGCCTGCCTTTTCCCTCAACTCTCAAAAAGCATGGGCAAGAACACCCCCTCTCTTGGTGCAAATGCACTCTAATATCACTTTTTTTTAATTCCCTAAGTGAAAATATTTCTAGTTATGCTAGTGAGTTGCCATGCATATTTAAAAGAAATGTGTGGGGGTGGGGTGGGGAGGGAGCATGGTGGGGTCATTTGAGTAAAGGTTACTGAAGCCAGACACAAACAAAATATTACTATCAGAATATACCATAGTTGACCAATCAGTCGAGAAGTTCAGGAAAGTAACCCCAAGCCTGGCTCAGAGGCAGGTGCCTAGTCATGATGGAAGACTTCAATTATCTGGAGAGTGGCTGAAGCTTTGTCTCTGCCCAAAGCAGAGCAGTTACTAATTTCCCCACTTGCACTAATGATAATGTCATCCTTCAAAAGGTGGAGGAAACAATCAGGAGAAATTCTATTCTGGACTAAATTCTCACCAACAGCAAGGGAAGTGGTGTTGAGGTGGAAATGATGGGAACCTTGGGAGAAAGGGACCACTGTATGTTAGAATGTGGGATAGAGGAAGGCTGAACATCATCGTACCTGACGAGTTTGGGGGGGGACTCACAACAAATGATAGAGAATATCGAATTCCACAGGAAGAGGCAGTTCCTGGATGGGTGGGAAGCACTTGAGAACAACATTCTGAAGATACAAATAGAAACCCTTCATATGAGAAGGAAAGGGGGCGCTTGGATACATTGGGAACTTGGCCACTGACTTATTAAGACATGTACATAAGATAGTGATACGGGCAGAGAATGAAGGATGGGTGAATGCATGGCATGAGTCTGTTGGAGCAGTGCCAGAAGGGCTAAACTCAGGATGAACCCAGCAACTGAAGAAAGCTCAGGACAACAAAGAGGGTAGAATTTTGTTTTTGCTATTATTGTTTTTTTAGAAATGTATATTGATGGAAAGACTAGAAACAAAGGAGAGAAAAGGACTGTTGCTTCAGGTGTATGGGACAATGATAAGACAACAGGGAGAAGGCGGAACTACTCCACTCTGATTTGGCTTCTGTTTTCTCTGCCAAGGAGAATGCCCTTTGAAATGAATAGGAGAGAAAAAGAAAGACTCATAGGGTGGTGAGTCCTACATCAAGTAGGGAGAGATGGCAAAAGAGCACCTGGCTACTCCAGGCAGAGCTGAACAATATCTTAGGTGCTGAAAAAATTGGGGTTGGGGGGACACATAGTTGAACTACACAGTGATCTTTGAAGAATGACAGAAAATGGGAGAGATGCTTCGGAACTAGAGGCAGTCACCTACTGACTCAATTTTCACAGAAAAGAGGAAAAGACTTCAGACTATAAATCAGTGAGCATAATTTTGATTCCTGTCAAGATTTTAGAATGATTTTAAAGGGATAATTAATGACTGTCTAATAAAGGAAAACGTGATTCCCAAGAGTCAGCCTGGATTCATCAGTAATAAGGGTGAGGGTAGAAGGGTGCACAAGGTTTCTGGAGAAAGGTCAACTTGTTTGACTGGGGAGGAGAGGAGTCATTAGGTAGGGGAAGAGGTGGAAAAGATGAAAGGGCTAGCCCTGAATTTTGGGTCTGTTCTCAAGGGCAGTTGGGTTTGGGAGCTGCAGACAGGGAGACAGACCCAGAGAAGGGATGCACTGTTTGGCTGGGGAGAGACAAGGGTCCTCTCTTTTTGTTCTGTGTTCTATCTGATAAATGTGAATTCTATCCCATTAATGCTAATAAAAAAAACTACTGAAAGCCTCATGGACATCTACTTTTCTAAAGATTTCAGAATCCTTATCCCAGGAGCTAGGTCTTGTGAAATGTCACATTAAGTGGAGATGCTACTGAGACTTCTGAGTTAGGAGGATGAGGATGAGGATGAGGATGGTAGCTAGCTTTTATACTGTACACTTTTGCAAAGTGATTTACATATATTATCTGGTGTGATCTTCACAATGATCCTAGGAGATAGGTCCTTTTCCACTTAACAGATAAGGAAACTGAAACATACAAAAGTTAAGTGACATGCTCAGAGTCACAGCTATTGAATGAGAGGATTTGAACTCAGATCTGTCTTGACTCCAAGCCAAACGCTTGTCTCCAATGTGTCTAGCTGTCTCATTTCAGGATGAGCTGCTGGGTAAGGTTTTACTCTTTTACTCTGGTCAGGCTCCAGGTTTGCTGGGGGACAGTGGCAGGTGAGATGGCGTGGGATTAAAGAGAAAAGCAGAGGGTAAATGAGTGAGGATGGTATAGCAGAAAGTCTTACTCATCTATGTACTTCCCTTCCTTCCAAGTAAGGCCCTAAATCTAGCTAGCCTTTATGTATTGCTTTAAGTTCTGAAAAGTGCTTTACAAATATTATTTCATTTTATTCTCATGACAGTCTTGGAATAAGGGATACCGTTATTCCCATTTTACAGACGAGGACACTGAAGCAAACAGCCATTGTGACTTGCTGAGTCATATAACTTTTAAACATCTGAGGCAAGATTCAAAACCGTATTCCTGATGTCAAGTCCAGCACCCTAGAGGTCATTTATTCTAACTCTCTCATTTTACAGATGAGGAAACTGAGGCCCAGAGAGGTTAATTTACTTGCTCAAGGTCACATAGGTTAAGCAGAGAGGGGACTTGGATCCAGCTCCAAGTACTCCAAAGAGGACCCCAAGTGCCGGGCTCTTTCTTTCTTGTCCCATGCTGCTGCTGCCATGATTCAGGAGTCTCCTCTACAGGGATGTCTCACCTCTGATCGAGCACTTCTAGTGACCGGAATCTCCCTCCCTCCCTTCCTCCCAAGGCTGCCAGTTCTGTTATCATTGGATAGTCCTAACTCAGCAAAACATTTCAATATTTACTAAAAATAATATTTGAATATGTACAAGGCGCTATGTTGGGCTCTCAGATATAATGGAGCTATAGCCCAGCCCTTATGGTCTGATGGGGAGTGGAGGGAGGAGAAGGAAGAAAGATGGATAGATATGTGCAAATCACTGTGATGCAAGGGAGGGGGAGATAAATGCAGAGGAGAGACCTGGTTGTGCTCGGGCCCCCTCTTGGGGGAGTCTTGGCTTCTGATAGATCCTCCCTGTAGGTTCTGACCCCTCTTTTGCTAATGTCAGTCCTGGCATCCTCGGGGATGGAGGGACCTTCTGAGGTTCATTCCTGTCATCCCACTGCCTCTGCCTTAATTCTGGTTTATTCCCAACCCCCCTTCATCCTGGCATCTCTTAGCATCATGGCTACAGCTGCTGTTACAGGAAGTTATCCTAGTGATCTGGCCCAAGCTGCTCCTGCTTTAATAGTATAAATCAGAATAGGTCACCATCAAGAGCAGCACTGATTCTACCTTGTTTTATTTTCTTTCTCTGAATGCAAAGGGAAAGCAGCTGTTTTTAGGGATGCTCTGAGGGCATGAGGAAACCTAGGCGTCTACTTGGGGGTGGGGGAAACTCCCTTATATCCTTTGACTCATGCTGAATCCCACCCTTCAGTGCTCAGACCCCTGGGGGGAACTGGTATTCCCGGGCATCCCTGGTGGATCATCCCTTCATTTCTACCAGCTAAGATTCAATCACAGACTTAATGTGGGGGCAAAAAGAGAAGAGGAGGCCTCAGAGAAGGATGAAAAAAATATTCTCAAGGAAAAAAACACAAGCTCTGAAGGGGGAAAGTCCTCCCTCCCCTCTTCCCCACCTCTAGCCACCTCTCTAGCTCCCCAGTCATTCCCCATCACTGAACAGTCAGTGGATGCTGTTACCATGGAAACCAGGCCCAGGAGTCCTGTTGCTATGCTGGCTGCCACACAGACGCGTCCCCATGACAACTGCCCCTGGCGGCCTGGGTCAGGCCTGCTTCTTGGAAGACACACTTTTATGCTGCTCCTGTGGCCCAGAGGAGGGAGAGCCCTGCAGCTTAGAAAGGAAAGCGATTGCCAGAGAAATGAGACCTGCTTCCTGCCCCACCTAGGCCTTGGTGTGGGGGGGAGGGGGAGGGAGAGAGCTATAGTGTGGGGATGCCATGGAGGAATCCCACCCCTCCCCTTCCCCAAGCTCCCACTGAGAACAGTTCTGAGACCCTGCTGGCAAGGAAGCCCCTGAGGCACTCTCTTGGCCCTTAGAAAGTGCTGGCCACCACCAGGGAGGGGCAGGCAGGGGACAAGTTTGAATAAAGAGGTACCCACCTCAAAGCTCAGTGACTGGGCTCAGAGAAGTCAGCCAAGTCCAGTGTCTCCCACCTGAGGAAAGTAGCCTTTTGGGCGACTGGCTGGTTACTGCCTCGATGACCATGACATTCTGGTCAAGAAACATTCCGCAGAATCACAGAACTTTAATGATGGAATCTAGTCCTCTCCCCACCCCACCATTTTAAACTGAGGTTCAGAGGAGCCAAGGTGAGAGAGAAACAAGTGGCAGAGCTTAGGCCTGAACCTGGCCTTTTGACTCTAAGTCCAATGCTCTTGAACAATGTCTAGCATGGGTAATAAACCCATCAATAAGTAGAACAATATGGTCATGGGTCAATGGACAGTTGGGATCTAGAAGAATGGTAGGCGAAAGGACACTACAGATGTTGGAAGGGTCAAGGGGGGGATTTAGCAGGAAGGAGTGAGTTGGGATCAGGTCTTGGGTCTCTGACCTTGGTTGGCTTTGCTGGGCACCCTTTCGATGCCACCTGAGGGACTCTGTCTTCTGCCCCAGGATGTTCCTCTGGTTTTAGTCTTCCCTAACCATGAACCTTATTCAAGTTATTCTGGGGGGCGGAGCCAAGATGGCAGGGGGGCGGAGCCAAGATGGCGGAGTAGAAAGACTCACATTTGCTAGGTCCGAACCCACAGCCCATAGATTTCCTGTAAAAAGAACTCCTGACAAATTCTGGAACAGTGGAAGCCGCGCAGAAACACAGTGAAGGAGATTTCCATTGCAGAGAGCCCTGAAAAACCGACCGCAAAGGTACCCCGGACACGGGAGAGGAGTCCTGCCCGGCCGAGCACTCCCCTCCCCCGCCCTGGCCACGCAGCACTGACAGGAGCGAGCAGAGCCCAGCAGGTGTCAGGGACCTGAATCTCCGGTGGCCACGAAGGTCCCTCCACCCCACAGACGCACAGGTCAGTGAGAGAGACGGGCTGAGAGGGAAGCGGGGGATCTCTGGGACTCGGACCCCCTGGGAAGCGGCCACCGCAGCAGAGGCTGAGGCAGCTCAGCCAGAGGCAGAGGCAGCTCAGCCAGAGACTCCCAGAGCAGGCTGGAGCTCCACCCCAGCTCCACTACAAAGGATCTCTGTATAAACCCCCTGAGGGAACTGAGCCTGAGAGGCGGCCCTGCCC